>OY829509.1:16125519-16281869 GCA_963691665.1 Clepsis dumicolana
ACCAACGGCACTTACGATACCAGCACGGAAGTGAAAAAGTCTCCCATTTACGCCAACTGCGAGCGCGCCGAGGCGCATGCGTACAGCAACATAAACTTTGACACGCGTCCACTTAAGACTGAAAACCCCGTTAAGGTCAACGGGAACTTTAAAGAAGAACTGAAGAATGTAATAGGGGAGAAGAGGTTTAGCAATGGCGATGTACCGCCCCCGTTGCCCGACAAACCTCCCCAAGAGAAGCCGTCCACTCCTACTAGTGAGACTAAGAAGGACAGCGGTACTTTGTCGAGGAAGACATACTTCTCCTTCAAGTCTCGGTTCAGGAGAGCGACCTCGATGGCGGTCGACATAAACTCGGACGTGCCCAGCGCTTTGAAGATCACCAATTCGACGTTCTACCTGACTGACTCTATGGACGGCGACTCTGGGTTCAGCAACTGGTAACATTAGATTTGTTTTATTAGAATGTTTTCATTTAGATTGTTTTATACGCTTACATGATATTTATTAACCTACCTACTTATTGCACAGTACAAATATAAACCTCGCACGGTGTGTCGCTGCTGGACACACTACCTACAGTGTGTCTAGATAGGTAACCTGTTTTGGATAACGAGCCCGGACCTATTGAGAGAACTTGTTACCATAAGCCATTCATAATGGCAAACACATGCCACAAGTGCTCATATAATGCGTTCGGGAAACTTAGGTAATGTAATGACAGCATTACAACAGTCGGTTTTCATTTTCAAAAAGCAGTATAATCTAAAAATAGCCCTCAATTAAAAAAAAATATCGATACGAAACAGTAGTTGCTCGGTATGTAAGTAAATAAACGCTTTATTGTACAGAAAATACAGAAATAAATATACAAGTTACAAACAGTGAGATACAAGTACAAATGCGGACTTATCCCTATAAGGGATCTCTACCAGTCAATCTTTGAGCGGTAGAGAGGAGTAGTTAGTATGTTTGTCTATGATTAAAAAAACTGTCAAATTCGTGACAGGTTTGTTATGCCTTCGGCTTCTGAACCCATCTTAGGGTAGAAGGCACTTATAATAGGTATGTATGTAGACAATTAGGCCTTACAACACTCGTGTGATCTTATGATGAAACTCGAATTCACCTCGTTTCATAAAACCACACGTGTTTTAAGGAACCTCATTATGTAACAGTTGCATGAACTGCTATTATTTTAGAACCCCAAATCAATTACTTAACTATGTTCTCTTCAGCAGCGACAACGGGCAAGGCAGCGTCGAAACACTCTCGCCCACAGCGCCGGCCCGCCACCACCGGGACGGTACGCGCGCGCTCATCTCGGCCTCCACGCCGTGCCTGGCCCCCGGCCCAGCCGGCCATGGCGCTGGGCCTGGCGACAGGCCTGGCGGCTCGCCAAGTCCGCTTGAAAGACCTACCGTGCCCCCACCCCCGCCCCCCGGTAGACCCACTGACATTAGCGCTGTCAATGAAGGTAACAGACGTCAACTGTTTTTTTTTTTATATTGTGAATGACTTGAGTGCTAGGTTGTTTAGCTATAGATGAAGCTAGCTGATTTTTGTTAACCCTATCAGATAGTTACATAAACGTATAAAGAACTAAAAATGTGTGTTCTTCTTACACTAAATTACCTACAGTGTTAAAATTTAATAATTTTGATTTGCTACCAAGCTCTCTTTTTCGCCTCAAAAAAACTTTACCTCAATATTAGGACATTTTTTTCTCTATTTTTGGTGTAAAACTAAAAACAACATGTCGACCCTAATCCGGTCAGTTCGAAACCCTGTTTACAAGTGCAAAGTGTAATGAGTTACAATGACGAATTGCATTAAGTATTGACCACAACAAACTGTCTGCGGCATTTCCCAGAAAACGGACCAATATTTTATGTCAATCAAACTAGTAATTTCAGTTGACGTCTGTTGATAACGGATGTTCGGTATCTAGCGAAGACAGCGCTATGCAGAGGTCAGTGCGCCTGCGCGTCGCTGGGAATTACTATACGTCAAAATACTTTACGCTTGTAATTTGATCATTGATCAAATTTGTAAAAATTTAACTAATATTGCGACACAAATAGCAGGTCCGTCAAACTTAACAAGCGAAGCACCTGAAACGTAAACCTGAAATTATTCTGGTCAAATTAAACTTTTGCAAAATTTGATTGTTTTCTTTTTTTTTAATTCATTGATTCGACATTGAAAAAACATTAGTATTAAAAATCACAAAGGGTAAAATAGTAAACCTCTATCAATTCCTCTGAAATAGTAGCATTTACTGGCTCGTTAACTACGTATACCTATTTTGATAAAGAATTTTTTTTATTATTTTTTCGCGCAAGTCCTCGTATTCACAGTCACAGATAGTCTCTAGAAGCAACTAAATTAGAAATAATTTAGATTCATAGTAATTCCAGCGAGCGCAGGCTGGTTGTGGTTCGTGTCACGTGAATGCTCTATGTTTGCACTGTCTTTGTTTCTTACCGTCATCTTCATTTTCTCACACTATACCTGCACGGTTAGCATAGACGGCCGCGACTAGCTGTGTCTCTATACGCATCTCTTACTAGAATAGATAAATGAGAAAACAGCGAGCGTTCTAGCCGGTCTGTTCATAAACATTTGGCCTGCCAAATTCCAGGCACTCATTTTGCACATTTTACACTTATTTTTCTAAATGTATCTAACGCACTGTGAACTAAAATAATCACTGTATACATCAAATAAAATATATCATCAATGTAAACTGCAAATGGTATCGTTTATTTTGGAAACTTACGAACGATGACACAAGTTCAATATCTAATAGGCATTTAATATCCATCTAGGTAGATGGATACCTTAAATACCTTAAATTTTTAGCCCAAACCAAAATGGCATCATGTTGGCCATTTTCACTCAAACTGATTTTGGACTACTGATGTGCCGTGGGAAACTTTCCTTAATTGCGAAATTTTCCACATGGGAAAGTTTCAGAAATTTCTCACATTTTTGAAACTTTCCGAAATTGAAAATGGAAATTTCTTGTGTTTCTATAAAGCTTTCAAGAAATTTCCGAGAACTTTTCCAGCTTTTTGGAAACTTTCCGCAACTTGCACATCTGTATTTTGGACACACAAAGAAGCCATACCTGCGCTACGTTTCCATTTCAATGTTTGTTTTGTGATATAAACAAAGCAAAACTGTTCATCCAGTTCATACAAGATTCATCTAAGTACGTAATTTTCCTGATGCTTGGCAATGAATTAAGTATAATGATATTAATGATTTATCCGTCGACCTCATGACGATAATTAAGAGCCCTGTTCAGACCGATCACGAATAATGAGTCATTCAGAATTAATGTTATAATTACATAACGTATTTACATTGTTTATCGGCATTAAAAACAAGTGCTACTCTTTATGTAAGTCGATAAAAATGGGTGTCACGTAGGAGGTAGCTAAACCGACGGCAACTTACGAGTAATGCTCCATGGGTTGAGTCAGACCTGAGCCGATGTCATTGAGTCCTTCTTAAAACTATGCCTAAAGAACTTGTTATTTCCATAAAATTTTTGAGGGAAAAAATATGAAATGTTTTGTCCATAAAACCAAAATTCGTAGTGAAAATTTTTAAGTCTAAACATTACACATCCAGCTTATTAGCAATTTTAGTACTTAACAATTATTTACTATTCTACATTTCATAGAGTGAGCCTTTTAAAAAACAAAGAGTCAGAGTCACCAATGAAAACTTACGTTACGCTTGAATATTGAAATTAATTCCTGACCTATCATAGAACATTTTCATAGTAAACGTCATAACGATTTTCCTTCTCAAGCAATGCGATGTCTCTATGAAGTTTACTGTGAAAAGGTTCCATCGTGAGTCAGGAATTAATTTCCTCGACTGTACTTATTCATCTTGTGAGTTTCTCAATGATTTGCGCTAGCCATTTGACCTGTGTTCTTTTTAAAAAGCCGACAAGCCTTTAACCACCTCCACTATAATCCGTCAAATAATGGTCTATGACATCAGCAACCTTCCGCGATGCATAGCAATTATATAACACAGTTTGCGAGTCTGGCGGAGCCATTATATACCGTTGCCAGTAATTCTCGAGCGCTCACGCACCGAGCACGTATGTGTACTCTTAATTGTGTATGTCATAGTTTGTGTCGCGTTTTGTTTGTGGTCTCTGTGCTATGGGTAGTGAGTTCAATTGTTTTGTTACGTCCGATTGGTGCACTAATAGTTAATCATCCTTTTGTTTTGTAGCAATATCATACCACCTCTTAATTGGATTTCTTACTGTTTTGCACAAATGTAGCATTACTGTTGTGTAATGCAATGCACTATTGCAATAATTATAACACGAAGGATAACCACTTTTGTAAATGGTAAATGTGCGGTGGACTTGTGTATAATTTTAATTGTAAATAATGTAGTTGAAGTTCTTTATGTGGTGTTGTAGGTTTGCGCTTTTTGTCAGTCGTACGCCTACGCTGCTTTACTGTGTTGTTTGGAAGTTGTATAGTTACACAAAATTTAGTTTTTGCCAATAACTTGTTTATGTTTACTATTTGTTAAGTTAAAAAATTAAATTTCAGTCAAAGTACTGCCTCGTCTTTTTGAACAACTTTGTATAAGCGCAAATAAAACTTATTTGAGCCAACTGAAACCAACCATTGATTTACATATGTAGAAACTTCAACGAAGAAATCGCGTGTAACTAACTACTAATCATTAATCATTATCAATATAATGTGGCAATATCCGTATCCACTATACTTACATGCCCACATTAACTAGCCAGTCAATAACTTCTGAATTATATACTACGTACATGCAAAGCATTGTTGGCAACACCAGCTGTACATACTCGTATATTGCTGACCTTACAAGCAAGAGTGGTCTCTAAACACAAGGAAAAAGCGATGAAAGTATTTTACCACCCCAATTAAATCTGGAGACCTTACTAGCAAAAACTAATAAGCAAAGCTATTTAAGCTTGGTTTTCTGCATCTAAGGCTATATTGTTTTTTCCTAACAGAGCTGAAGCGACTTCTACCGACGCTTGCGCGTAAGGACAAGGCGCCGCGCGCGCGCACCTCTTGGTACGCCGAGTGTGGCTCGGACACCTCCACGCACACCTCTAATACCTCCTGGTGAGTTATTTTAAAGTATTCTGTCATTAGCTGTGCTTATTAAATACATTGCTCTTCGGTATTTGCGCTATGACGTGAAAATCAGTATTTGTCTAGTGTTTCGATTGCAATATAAGCAAGTATGCCAAAGGGTTAACCATTGGCAAGGCTATTGAAATGCTTAGTTAGTTGATTAGGTTATGAAACTCGGAAACTGAGGTGAACTGGCGAACGAACAAAACGGTTCTCCCTTTTTAACTGCCACATCAATATAAGTCTTAATTTATTTTGTTTCACATGACATAAGTAGTAAACTGTGACTGTAGGTACTTTGACATGAGTCAGTCCTACGTATTTCATATTTTTCCGGGGTATTCCTCCTCTTACAATCCCTAATAATGAAGTACATTATTGTACGAAGGTAATTCGCTACGCCATCTGCATCTAGATCTGCTGCTGCATATCCGGTCTTGTGACTCACTAATCCTTATTTCCTAATAACTACAAGCCTTGTCGTACGCCCCTTTCGCCATTATACTTATCATTCGTACAAATACTGATAGCAGTGTCATTACGGCCCAACCACAATCATCTAGCTGACAGACATAGTGAGCAATGGTACCTCTTTTTCTAACGAAAAATAGCTTTGGTTAAGCTGGTAAAACTATGTGGTCTATATGGTCCTCCGAGCCGGACAAAACCAGATATTATTATACCTAAGATGCATGCATCTTCATGCCATTGTCTATAGATATCTAATTGCATTTGTGTTAGTGTAATTGCATAGGGGAATTTTTCTTCACGTATAAGAACGTATTATCCTTATACAACCGGATTACGCTACGTTTTGTACAGAGTTTTTGTTAGATTGCATATTTAAACAACGTAACCATCTGAACAAACATGGTGGAATGTTTAGGGTACTACTTAGTGAGTTTACCACTCTATACCGTAGAATTTCGGTATGCGAACAGAATCGAAGTGTCTAATCGAAACACTCGTCATTGCAAGAAACAATTGCCTATCTAATCTGTGTTCATTAATACATAAGCATAGTTTAGTGATAGTGATATCTGTGATGTATTTATTATAATTAGATGGCGTCTTGTAAGTGTTAAATTCCAGTAGAGAATTTTCAAGTTATGCCGTTTCAAAACATAATGCTGCTTGAATTTGTTTTTCTTTTAAGTATTGTTACGTGCTTTGGTTCCGCGGTGTGATACGCCTCAAGTGACAAGCTTAGGCGTGTGAGAAAATGCGTTTCGCTTGTGTTAGAATACCCTTGTTTTTTTTCAATGAGTGTGGAAGTTATACGCTCGTCGTTAAGAAAAAGGGAAACTTATTTTTTGAGTGAGTAAAACAGTTATTTTAATTGTTTTCTGTAATATGAACTTTAAGCTTCGCTTTACTTATTTATGGTGCTCAATGAAAATCCGCTAGGATCGCTAATATCAAGTGGGGTCTATCTGTCATTCTCTTTTATTTTATTTTAATAGTGAAGCGTAGACCATTGAAAGACCGGCCTACACAGCGGTACCTGCATACCATTTCACTCGCAGTTTAAGTCAACACTTGAGAAGAGCGAATGAGAGAATACGTTTCGTATTAACATATTCATAAGTATTATTTATTACCTAGGGGCACTATAGTGCCCCCGCCAAGTCGAGCAGAACAAAGAGGCACGGCCGTACCATCCTTTTCTCGAAACCATTCAGGCCATTTTCAACATCGTATCATTTTGTGCTGGCTCTACTTTTACAGATAATCTCAATAACCACTTAACACGCCACGATTTAATTTTTTTTTATTTAATTTGAAAACCGAGAAAACCAAAAATAAGAAGGAAGCCCATTATTTCCTTAAAAACCGTACGGCGACTCCTCTATGGCACTTCGTTATTGTCATTGACCATTTGTAGCGGTAAAAAATATATTTTTATATACGACAAGGAAGGCAAAAGAGTAAAATTCAAATTCAAAATTTTATTCAGCAAATAGGCAGTTGAATGCTCTTTTACACGTCATTTTTTTTGAGTCTACCAGCGCTTTCGGAAAGACCATGATTGCCAAGAAGAATGCGCCGCAAGAAACTTGGCACAAAGTCGTTTTTTCTAAAAACAAGTTACATTAGCTTTAGCAAGTCGGTCACCATCAGGTAAATGATCACCAGTGCCCATATACACCTACAACCCCGGTGGATTTGCAGAGGCGTTGCCAACCTAGAGAGCTAAGATGTAACGCCTGTCTTACTCACATAATTTCAAATGTACCATTTACGCAATTGTGACTCATTAATAACCTAACCAACTTAGAAAAGTCGAAAAGCCCCCGACATTGTCATTACAAAGTTCAATATTTCAAAAACGGGTCAACTGATTTTAATGAAACTTAGCTAAGAACCATCTCGATTAAGCTAGCTTTCGATTAAAAAAAACCGCATCGAAATCGGTCGACCCGTTAGGGAGCTATGATGCCACAGACAGATACACAGATACAAAGATACACAGATACACATGTCAAACTTATAACACCCCTCTTTTTCGTCGGGGGTTAAAAAAAAGTGATCGCTAGGGTTCCCCGACGGATTGGCTGCGCGAGAGACTGTAAGTTAGTCTGGCTTTGTGGTCGGGAACGATGCGCCGGCGCTGCCTTATCGATGACTCACCAGCCAGTTCCTACCACCGTTACCTGGTGGCGCAAGTTACAAGCGAAATAACAGTTTTATACGGGTAACTTTTAACTTCCGACGAAAAAGAGGGGTGTTATAAGTTTGACCTGTGTATCTGTCTGTGGCATCATAGCTCCCAAACGGGTTTACCGATTTAGATGCGGTTTTTTTTAATCGAAAGCTAGTGCAATCGACATGGTTTTTATGAACTAAAAAACAATTACTTTGCTCACCCGCGACCACTAATGACAAATAGTTATATCTGTGCGGCAAATGTATGTTTCCATGCAACACCTCCACCTCCACTGCTACACGAATCAACTATCATTTGACTAGTGGAAGTGGTGGCATGTTGAGCGGTTGTTGTTGTGCTTCGTAAATGGCCTCGTGGAGAGTGCCGAAACGCGTCAGCGTTTAGTATAGTGGTGGTGGTGATAGTTGGGTCTGTGTGGCATGTGTTGATTCGTGTAGCAGTGGAGGTGGAGGTGTTGCATGGAAACATACATTTGCCGCACAGATATAACTATTTGTCATTAGTGGTCGCGGGTGAGCAAAGTAATTGTTTTTTAGTTCATAAATATGGACCTCCGCAAAGTAACGCCTGATTCAATAAATTATTTGACATGGTTTTTAGCCAAGTTAAATTAAAATTAAAATGGTTTCACCCGCGTCTGAAATATTGAACTTTGAAATGACAATGTCGGGGGTTTTCAACTTTTCTAAGTTGGTGAGGTTATTTAGTCAGTGCCCGATTTTGATATTGTGATTTAATAAATTGTTATAGATCACGTTTAACAATTTTTATGAAATTATTATCATTTTGGATTTTCATTTGTGTTCATAATAAATTCAATTTGTTACAATCTCTATAGTGCAACGAGACGTGCGTTCAATACTAATTTAAAAAACTACTTTTAATTTCAGGCCATATTGCAAGGCCGTGATCAGGATTAGATAGAAGTGAACTGTAAAATTAGCTCTGCTAGAAGCTAAGTTAGTGTCTAAATTAAAACGCTGTTTTTTCATTACTTAGGCGACAGTCGTAAAACAACGTGTAGTATTCGATTCGTTTTTCACGCAGCCGCCTTTGGAGCGGACGTTAAAATCGGTTACGATTTCAAAACAATCGAAACACTAAAACGTTTTTTGTTTTGACTAACTAATTTACCGCCATGTGCTCAAGCAGTTGTGCATTGTGATGTCTGTTGTGGTTGGTGCTGGTTGATTAGGTATTGTAGTGATTATTTCTCACGTAAGTACACTATATATGGAAATATCCTAAGACCACTAAGAACAATAGAATTGACCGGAGCTCTTAAATGGCTTAAATACGTGTTGTCATGAACAGCACGTGACTTCAAAGACAATGTTCTTTGTAGGATATATGTACTTCTAAGGATAAAGAAAATAATTTGAATAAAGCTAAATACACCCACTAACATAACACTTATATACCTTATTCCAGAAAGGAAAATAATAATATCTACATACCTAATCATAATCTGATTTTCATAAGTAATCCACACGATTATTTGGTTCTATGCGACCAATTCAATCATTTATTTAATTTATTTCGCTACTTCGCGAACCTAAATTATGACCCACCTTTTTGGCGATTAATAGCATAAAAATTGCACACGCGTTACGTTAAAGTAAATTCTGAAAATGTAGCCATGATTCTGATGACGTTAGATTTCATGATGTCACTACATGAGTTCGTGTAAGTCATCGAATGTGTAAATATAACTACAATGTTCATGCGAATGTTTGTTTGTTGTACGTATTGTTTAGTATGTTGATATAATCATTTGACGATCGTCATCATTTGGTTGTAACTATATATTTAAATACAGCGTTCATTTTCGTTTCAATTTCGCGAAGGTCGGTAACGCGCTTACAATATTATCCTTTATGCACCTGAGTACACTTTTAGTTGAGCTCTTGTAAGCCATATAGGACTATAGATCAAGTATAGGGGCGCGCGATACGGTCCATGCCGATGACAGGACTAATTTTTTTTCGCCGCGCGCCGCTCTTTTATTAGTGGCCAGTATTTGATTTTCCAAAAGAGATTTTACTCAGTGGCCCATAAGAGTGTTTCCATTGTCTCAGGTACGCGGAAGCCGGGCTATACCAGGCGGGCGACGTGTCTTCATCGTCGGGTGCCTCCTCGGGCTCGCATCCCGCCTCGCCGCTGCCGCATTCGCTGTTCACCCACGAGCCGCTCTACCAGTTTTACAACGCAGCTAAGGTTGAGGTGAGAAGACTATAAATAAAATAAAGATAGAAATTCTTTATTTTCAGGCAACAGAGCCTATAGGTAATAAGTTTCACAATTAGAATTACTACAAATCTAACTATCTAAACTAAAGTAATCTGACTATCCAATTAATTCCCTGATAAAGGCTGTAAATTCACCGCACGATATAGGTAGGGCTGGTAACGGCGCAGGGTCCCAAAGATGTGGCTGCTGACAGCACCAAGCCATTCGTTCTTCATTCGAGAATGAAGGCTGCAAGCTTTCCTCAAGCGATTGTAGCTCCCTGTTTGAGTAATACATCTGCCAAAATGTAAGCATGAGGCAGTAAAAGTACCAATTAACAAGAGTTATTTTTATTTTTTTTTGTTACCTAATTTTGGTTTTTCTGTAAACGAATCCTCTTAGCTGGAGAAATTTACCAATGCTCCATTTCTTTCTTAAAATCGTCCGTCGTACATGCGAAATGTCAACTAAACACGGAATTTTCCTTATAGGTATTCACGTATTTCAGCCACGGATATACCCATTTCTGTAAACAGTACGTAATGTACTATGATTAATGAAATGCTTAATAAACCACCGATGTACCTACCTACTAAATAAATTCAGTTGGTGTGTATTTATGTACCTACTGGGTTACGGAAATCATAATATAGATAGATACCTATCGCATTGTTAGAGTTTTGTATTCTGTCACAGCATGTATTTGATTATTTCGTGATTGAGTGTATACCTTCTCGTAATCGAAAAACTGACAAGTTTACTGTAGTTATAGTGCTGACTCAAAACAGAGTGCTTTTAAACCCGCGAATTCTCCGTCGCACTAATAATTTGCTCGCACGTATTCTAATTGCAAGTTACAATTGCTCCGACCTTCGGCGGAGCCAGCAAATTATATGCCAGTTTGACCTCACAGCTAAAATTAGTTAACTTATTAATGAGAGGATTAACTAACATTATCTTCAGCCTTGTTTACGTGCCAGTTGTGTTTGTGCGACACGAGAAAGTGTGCACAATGAACGCGTTCCGCCATAAAGGAACATCGCGGAAGAATAGTGTGAAAAAGACAGTGAATAGGCCTTTAAGTTTGCTGTGCGCTCAGTCTCTGAGGGTTTTAGAGAACTCTGTGCCTAATAGTGAATCTTTGGAGGATGTGGTATGTGCCAGTTAAAAATATCCCTTAATACACAGTGAAAATAAGGTTAGGGTGGTGTTTTTAAGTCCCGTTGGTCAAAGAGATTGATCGGTATCTGTTAAACACTGAAAAAGTCTTCACAGTTTGCGACGTTCATCTTCATTATCATCGTCATGTCCGTCCAAAGACTTCACTGCTGGACAAAAGCTTTATTAAAGTATCTCCACGACCGTCGGGTTTAAGACTTTTATTCTGCACACAAACATTGAATTGTTTCGCAGATGTCATGTGTGTTTCTTTTTTTTTAGTCTCTGTGCCGCGACACCGCCGACTCGGATTCGGACGCGTACGACGCGAACGCCGGGCTCGGCGCCCCGGCGGGAGCGGCGCCCGCGCGCCCCACCGCCATGGCGCTAGTGGCGCCCAGGGGGCCCGCGCGCACGCTCTGGTGCGAGGTGCCAGAAGTGCTGCAGTCTGCTGTGCTCAGTAAGTCTACCACTTTGCCCGTTGACTCTTTAAAAGATCTTGAGCATTCACCTAGACCGACAAATCATAAGTGATATCTACACCCCTCTTACGAGTATATAATGTCCGACTTGCCCATTTATTTGCCTTGAACGTTTAATTAAAAAAAGTTTCTTTTAACATTTTGTAAGTTCACCGCTGAAGTACCCGTGTTATGAGTCGCCTAACCTCCACGCCACCTCCTCAGGTTCCCTAGCTCCGGCTCAGAAGCGTCTCCAAGAGGCCAAGTTCGAGCTGCTGACGTCCGAGGCGTCGTACCTCAACTCGCTGAACGTGCTGGAGTCGCACTTCATCGCGCACCCAGCCTTCCGCGACCCGCAGGTGCTGCCGCGGGAAGACTGGGAAATGCTGTTTTCTACTATACTGCCTGGTGAGTTTGTAAACATACGATCGGTTAAAAAAGTTTCGAATGATCTATGTGCAAGTTTTAGTAAGTCTCATAACGTTAGGAAGGTGGACTTGGATCGTATGTAGAATATCATTAGAGACCATTCGATTGCGACTCAATTTCTGGTCTCTCCGAGTCTATAGGTACATCAGCATTACTTCGAGCTACTGTGAAAAATGAAACTCTCATTATCCAATTCTCATTTTCATTGGTAGTTCCTTTCGGTAAGCATACTAACCAGTATCCCCAACTTAGCAACTTCGTCAACGTTGATTGTTTGTCCGGCAGTGCGCAAGTGCTCGCAACTGTTGATGGTGGAGCTGGAGAAGTGCTGGCAGGACAACATCCTGCTGACGGGCATCTGCGAGCTGGTGCGCCGCCACGCCGAGCTTCATTTCCACAGCTACGTCAAGTACTGCTCGGCGCAGGCGCTCATGGTGCGCGCGCTGCAGCGGCTTCGCGAGCGGCCCGCCTTCGCCGCCGCGCTAAGACGGTGAGCTACTTAGACAGTAACCTGGAGTTAACGTAACGTCAGTGGATAAGATTACGTCATGTTTAACCCGGGTTAGTGACTAACCAGCTTGCTAATCTTATCTTGAAGTTAGTTAGGTCCAGCTTTTTTCAATGGGCTATGGCGAGTCAAAAACCCGCTAGTGATTAATTTATTTATTTGTTTATTTATTGATGATGATGAGCGAGGTACATAATGCCAATTTCCAAAATCATAGGCCAGTAGTTTGTCTCCATTGGTGGAGAATGGCAGATAGACCTCACTGGACACTTTTTTGACTCGCGATAGCCATCATTTTAGGAATGTTTTTAACCTTAAGCTACGTCATATGAGCTCTTAACTCTAAATGCAAAGGCAACGACATCTTACGACAATGTTTCCCACTTCTGAAAAGCAAGAAACTCATTCCAATTTTGCCTATTTCCAGACTGGAGAGCCACCCCGCCTGTCAGAGCCTGTCCCTGCACTCGTTCCTGATGCTGCCGATGCAGCGCGTGACGCGGCTGCCGCTGCTGCTGGACGCCGTGCTGCGGCACCTGGCCGACGGCGACGCCGAGCGCGACGGCTGCATGCTGGCGCTGGCCACGCTCAACCACGTCAGTATACACCTCCCCTCCTCCCCCGGCACACAGCCGCGGGACCTGCTGGTGCTGCCGGTGCACACAGCTGCCGCTCCAGTATTTCAATTGAATCATCATCATCATCATCATCCTATTTACGTCCCACTGCTGGGCACAGGCCTCCTCTCAGAATGAGAGGGCTTGGGCTATAGTTCCCACGCGGGCCAGTGCGGATTGGGAACTTCACACACACCATTGAATTGCTTCGCAGGAGTGTGCAGGTTTCCTCACGATGTTTTCCTTCACCGAAAAGCTCATGATAAATTACAAATGTAATTTCGCACATAAATTCCGAAAAACTCAGAGGTGCGAGCCGGGGTTTGAACCCTCGACCCTCTGCTTCGGAGGCGATAGGTCAAACCACTAGGCTGTCACGGCCCATAATCAATTCAATTGAATACCAGCTGTTGAATACAGGATCTTCCAAGGACACTTCTTCAAGGGGCCGTCAGATACGTTCTCATGTATCCTTGTTAGCGTAACTAAGGCGACGGTTTATCTCATAAAGAGCCGAAACCACGTCTGCTGCCATTGCCCTAACTTCTCGTTCTATTGCAATTCCACCCTAACTATTTTATACTACTGATCTGCCAGCATCATGAACAAAAAGAAGCGGTCTCTTCACTGCCTCTTCATGTAATGCTTGTAGCTATTTGATAAGTAATTGTGGATATGAATTCTTGTAACATGAAGCTTCAATCTTTATCCGAACATGTAATTTCATTAACGTGGTCTAATAACTCAACATAGCGCAGCCGGTAGGATGCAAACTAAGTTCGTATCCTACCGGCTGCGCCATGTTGTCAGTGCCCTACCATCTGCCTGTGCCTCAAAGAATCTGGTTGCTCTTTATTCTTACGTGAGTGCCGTGTCTGTTGCAGTTCGTGTCTCAGTGCAACGAGGGCGCGCGCAACACGGAGCGCGTAGAGGAGATGTGGCGCGTGTGCCGCTCCATAGAGTTTCCGCCCTCCATGCGCGACCCGCCCAACCTCGGCCCGGCCTGCTCACGGCGGGATCGAAGGTAAACACCACACCAGACACCACTGTCACTTGCTTATGGTTAATATGAATGAATATGAATGTCCTCTTGCAGTAAAAAATTAAACCTAGTTTTAGTGTTAAAGTCCACTTTAGTGGTGTCAAAATGTATAGGTAGAACTCTTCTGTCAGGTTAAATTAAAACCTGACCCTTTAGCACGCTAACGTTTATTCACAACATAAAGCATTTGTCCCTCTCCCACCTCCCGCTTGCGAATTTGTTTGAAAGTGAGGAATGCTTTGTCGTGGATAAAATTTATTAATTTACCGTGCTATATAGGGTCTGGTTTTAAGACTTAAGCTCAGTTTAGACTTGCAAGTCTCATTACATTACGGAGCTCGATCGACGCCGTCTATCTCGTTCAATTCAAAGCTTCACAATGTACTGCAAATTGCAAGATTTTTATTGCTAGTCTAAACGGTGCTTTAAACTAGTTTTTTTTTTTTGCTGCAAGTGGCCCTTAATGTCTAGAAGGTAATTCCGCCTAATGATAAAATTTTAAAAGCAATGCTTTGTATTCCTGCCCTATGCATTATGCTATAGGCTGGAATAGGCTGATGAGATAGTAAGTACGAGTATTGACTTTTGTAAAATGAGTAGTGTTGCTAGTTGCGTATTCGAATTATTCGATAATTTATCATTTCACTTTCTAACAATTCATATTTTCCAGTGTAACGATTGCGCTAACTGTTCTCTGTTTGCTTTGAAATTCTCAATCTAAATAAACAATTACAATGCCACGGATGTTATAAACGAAAAACGTTGCCTGTTTAAGGTGAGTGACGTAAAAATGTAAATTGTTCAACAAGGTTCCATTGAATTAGTATTAACGCAGAGTCTTGTATCACAGGCCTGTCCGCTGGCTCGTCCGCTCTGGCGAGGCGACGCAGCTGGTGTGGAAGACGGACGAGTCCAAGCTGACGTTCGGTCGCAAGTTCCACAAGACGCCGCTGCATCTGTTCCTCTTCAACGATCTGCTCGTCATCACCAAGAAGAAGAGGTTAGTGTTCAGTGATCGACATTTTATGGTGATGTTTATTGCCTTGTTTTTGTTTATTACCTATCGCTTGTTTTGAGTAGTCGAGTGTAGTAAAGTTAGTCTTGATTGTATGTATGTCTGATGAGCAGGTTAAAGTAGTTTACGAGCAATATTGACTGAAGAAGATAAATTATCTGTAAAATCCAATAGCGAGAATTTGGGCAGGGCCTTGTCCTGATCTTGGGAAACCGGAAACCAGAAAGTTACCGATAAAGATGCCCCGTGCCAAAACGTAAGAAAAGTCTGTCAAGTCCTAATCATAATTTGCCTATTTACGTCCTACCGCTGGGCACGGGCACAGGCTATTGCTATAACCCACGGGGGCCAGTACGGATTGCGAACTTTACATACAGCATTTGATTGCTTCGCTAGAGTGTGCAGGTTTCCTTAAGATGTTTTCCTTCACCGAAAAGCTTATGATTTAGATTAAAAATGTTATGTACTTTCACACATAAAGTCCGAAAAGTCGGAGGTACAAGACCGGGCTCGAACCCACCACACTTTTATTGAGAGGCCATAACAGGTGAAACTAGGCTACCCTAGCCCTAAAAATACGTAAAATTACATTAACTTAGGTATTTAACTAGGTACATTTGTGTGTTCAGTGAGAGCAGCCACGTGGCGGTGGACTTCTGCCCGCGCTCGCTGCTGGAGGTGTGCGCGGGCGACGCGCCGGCCGGGCCCAGCGCCAAGCACGCGCTGCTGCTCACGCTGCTGGAGAACCATGAGGGGCGCACGCTCGAGATGGTGACTGCACCTCTTACTGTACTTTGCGTAGAGCGTCCCAACACTATGCGGTGTGAAGGGAAAGTACCTTTAATATTGTACTTAGATAGAATATGTTGCTCTATGAACACATTCCTTCATTTTGTAAATTAAATAATACTACATTCACAGATTTAAAAAAATCTCAAAAGCCTCACCTAGGAATCGAACCAACGTCAAATGTGAAAAAAAAACATCGTGTATTTTTTATGATGGCAATCGAAAGAGTAAGTGACAAAAAATAATTCTCCCTAAGTAACATAACATTTTAAAATAAATAAACACCGTGAGATTACACCTACACTAAAGATTTATAATGTCTCTCACCACTGTCAATATTCATACAAATTTTTCACATAAAAAACTTTGAATGCAGTAATACTTCATTTAAAAAATAAAGGAATGTCTTCATAGAGCAAAATATTCTACCTACAATATTTAAGATACTTTCCCTCCATGTGGCATAGCCGTGGGACATCCTGTATACCGAGGACTCACACACAGAAGAACCTTTCTAGCTGTGGCGCAGCGTGCGCTTCTGACGCCCGGAGTCAAATGTGCTCCGGGGGGCGGCGCCCCCCTTGCCCCCCTACCCCTACGCCTCTGATTTCTGGGTAGCATCTTGACGTATAGCTGTAATTTTTTTCACGGTTATTTTGTTGAGATACGAGTAGTGTTGCGTCACCTACCCTCGACCAACGACAAAATATTCTGTGAGCTAATAAGCTCAATATTAATAATAGACTCAATAGAGCCTAATGTGCCCTCTGTACCTAACCTAAGTATATATTTTTGGTATTTGTGTTGCATGAAAATGGTTGCAGGGTTGATCGAAAATGGTTTGAATCGACTCTGTAACTGAGTATATTTTCAGATGATTTAAACAGAACACGGACGAACGACGACGACTTGACAGACTAGACTACCGACTCTGCTTTCGTACGTAACTTTTTTTTCGTGATCAGTATAAGAATAAGCACGTCGTCTGTCTGCACCGTCATGTCTTTGTTTCACATTAATATACACCCACTGTTAGATATTTTAACGCTTCTAAGAAATTTTATTTCTAGATACACCCATACCTACCTGCCTCCATCATAATCAATTAATCATATACCACTTTACTGACACTTGAGAATATCTGTTCATAATATACCCTAACAAAAACCTTCATTGATCATTTATTCCCGGTTCTAAAACATCGAAAAAAGATTACCCATACTTAAATTGAGAAATGTTTTTACATGTTAAAGTGTTTGTGATATTGACATAAGATTGATTTTGGCCTGACCTGTGGAAAAACTTTTTTCACTAGACCTATACACTACTTTATCTCAAAACTTACCAGTGTCTACTATTTAGTTTCACGCTTTAGGCTTTAATGTTTCACGTTTTAAAGTAGATATCTATACCTATAAAACAGTACCGTGACTGACTGACTGACTGACAGACAACGCAGAGCCTAAACCACTGAACCTAGAGACTTGAAATTTGGCAAACGTATACCTTGAGTATCCTAGAGGTGCACTAAGAAGGGATTTTTCGAAATTCCCACGGAATAGGGAACTAGATCATTTTGAAATATTTCGCGGGGGAAAGCCAAAGTATCTGTACCTACTTAGGTAGATCATCGGTAGCCAATTCGTGATCCAGGTCCAAGTCACATTTCCACAACTTCGTGTCAGCAACGTTTCCATCACCAGATGATCTCGTGCCCCTCGGAGACGGACGCGTCGCGGTGGAGCGAGGCGTTGGCGCCGCCGGCGGGCGAGGGCGCGGGCGAGGCGGTGTACGCCGGCTGGGACTGCCCACAGGCCGTCGCGCTCTACGCGTACTCGCCGGCGCAGCCCGACGAGCTGCCGCTCAGCGAGGGCGACGTGCTCAATGTTACCAGGAAGACTAGCGAAGGTTAGTTTGAGGCGAACTGAAATAAAGAGTGACGGAGTGGGATGCTATGCGGTGTAGTCCGACTAGAAACATTAATAGAGAAATAACTTTTTCAAAACGAATTGGGTACCATATTCAAGCATGAGCATGAAATGAGCGGTTATGAAGAAATTAGCTCCGTTGTTTGTCGCGTTCGGGCGATAGTTGTTGACAAAAAAAGCAAAGCGTTTAACTTGGGGAAAACACCAAATTTACCCTCGGAACTATCGGTACCCTCGCTTTGCTCGGATGCTAAAATTAATTGCGAAACTGGTGCATTTCCACCCTCGTTCATAAATGTTCCATATTTTTTTATTTATACGCTATAGGCTTGCGCTTGACCACAATCACGCCTGCTAGTAAGCGAAGATGTGGGCTACGATGGAACACGCTTGCCTAGCAAATGCCCATTCACCCTAGACTTGAAAACGGCCAGATTCATTATCCTTTTTAAATTGCCACATACCTAGTAAGTTTCGTTATTCTCCAGGTTGGTACTACGGCGAGCGCACGCGCGACGGCGAGGCGGGATGGTTCCCCGGCGCCTACACGGCGGAGGTGGCGTCGGCGCATGCGCGCGCGCGCAACCTGCGCCAGCGCTACCGCCTGCTCGCGCTGTCCGGGACCTACCTCGGCCAGCGCAAGAAGACGTGACCTCCACGCCGCGGCAACGCTGCACGCTCACGAGAACAAACCCGGGAAGAAAGGGCCCTGACAATCGGGATTAACAGTTTGGAAGATCTCGAAACGACTACAATTTTCTTTTGACTGGACTTGAGAAGCGGATTCGACAGCTAAAGGAATAACGGATGCCTGCAGACTACTCCAGATAGTTCTATGGGAAACGTTAACAACGGTTGTGGGATCTATGGGTGATGGAAAATCCCTTTCTTTCCTGAATAAACTTCCTGCTAAATTCTCCCGGTTGATCTCTGTCGATAAGGCGTACCTACTTACATCAAATTATGGACTTATCAACTTGTTTACACTTCTGGGTAATGTTTGTCAAGAAGCCTTGGGTACCAACCACGGAGTCAGAGCTACAAATCAAAGGCTCACCTGAAAAAATCCGGGTTTAATTTACTTTTCGTGGTCCGATGATAAAGTGATGTCATGGTTACATTTTGTGTACACAATTAAAGATACGGACTTGTGTGGAATCGATTTTATCTGAAGTGGCTTGTAAATAATATGACGCGATAAAGCTGCTTTATTATGAAGTTGTTACTTAGACCTATATTTTAAATAAACTGTTGAGGAATTACACAATGATCTGAAGGGCAGGTCGGTAGTCGCGAGGCTAGGAAAGTCCGTCCTGACACTGCCTTATGTTAGAACTTAGATGATAGTATTTTTGGAGCATTTTAACACCACGCTGCACCGCGAGGTTAGGTGCTTGCTAAGTAATAGTTACTATGTATTCATACTGTCTAGTTGTGAAATGTACAGTTACGTATGAGATTCACAAGTTTAATGTACAGTTGAAGCCGCTGATTAGTTGTAAGTTTGTACGTATGTCACATGTATTTATCCCTAGCGCGGTCTTGCCCGCTGCGTTTCGTTAACTAGTCATAAAGCGGACGAGGACGTTTTCGCAATAGGTAGGTACTGAATAATGAAATTATCACAATTAATTATTAAATTTCTAGAACATTCCGATGTTTACTGTAATTATTTTTATTTCTTCATAATTTACTTTTTGAATGTATGTACTTACTTAAATTATTGTTGTTTATGTATATGACGCGAGAGTATCCGTACTCTGCATAGGGCCTTTTAGTGTTATCAAATATAACTGCGTACATATCAAACTGTTTTTTATTTTAATCTATTGTATTCCCAATTTCTTAGGCGAAAAACACCCAGCCAGGATAACTTATTGCCACAAGCCAAAATTACACCAAAATAAAAACTGTAGCGCAAGTAGCTTTTCAGAAAAATTTAGTAAGAGCAATAAAAGATAATTATATTAATACTTAAAATATTTTAATCATATAAGTACATTTTTACAAAGGACCGAATCTACTACAAATTAGCTAATTTTGCAAATCTCAAGTAGATGGTAGAGGGCTCCACAGGGCTCCACAGATTACTATTTTTCTCAACCTGACTAAATTAAAACTATAAAATGCATCAACATCATATCAAATAAATAATTAAAACGTAAGTAAAAGTAATACGTAAGTTTATTATTCTTTATTCAGATCTAAAACAATCAACTCAAAACGAATACATTATTAAACTTTTATCAAAGAACATTTTCATATGATGTCCAAAGATTACCTCTATAAAAATTAAAAAGTTGTATTGTGCACCTTTGGATTGCGTAGATAGGAAAATGTGTATTTGTCCTTATAATTATTGGTATAAAATATATAAAAGCACAACTTAAACTTAAAACAATCTAATTGTACCCTCAAAATAATAAAAAAAACTACTGTAGATAACAATATAATATATTTTTATCCTTTTGAAGACACAGCACATAACTGTGAGTCAAAAAGTAAGATAAGAAGGAATGCTAAAAAACATGTGTCTTAAAAACAGAGTATTAAGTTTATTTCAAGCGCTAATAAAAGCAACTTACATTATGTCTAACGAGGACAAAATTAAGAAAAAAGCCTCCCTAGCTAACATATCTAGCACAGTTCTCTGACTCAACCTCGTATTATGAGATGAAAATGGAATAACCACTTTCGGTACACGGTATAAAGTGGTTATATGACACATACAAGGTTGAGTTAGAGAATGGTCAATATGTATAACGAGAAGGGTCAAAAGCTATGTTCTATTGTTAATTTCATAAGACAGATCGATGGAGATCGTGTGAGTGGAGAGAAGGAATGTTAGATCAGTCAACAAGTGAAAAGTACATAACAAATGCGTTGTTACTACATAAAAGTCCAAAGAGAACAGCCTATTCGCTTTGCTACAACTTAACTTCCTATCTGATATGCAACAAAAATAAATTTAAGTAGACATAGCTTGCATTGGGACACTGCTGGAGTGTTATAAACATCCTATTTTAGATTTTTTTTAAACTCATATTTTTGCATATTTCTTTCAATTCTTTTCTTTATTTGGCACCTGGGCGACTAAGGTTCGTGGTCCCGAAGCAAAAGTATGTTACGCGAAAACCCTGGGTAATGCATGACACACCATAGGGTGTAGACCAATAACCAATATTCACCAGTATTCAGTACAAACAATTATTTATAATGTGCAAGAGAATCTCAAGAAAAGAAGCAATGATTGACAGTGAAACCCAAGCGCAATGGTCCACATACGCCAGCGAAAAGGCTGTTCTGTTTGACCCATATTAGAGATCTCTTATGAACTAATCAAATTCTTGTTTTGGATGAGTTATCCTTCACCTCAAATAACTTCCTCAAGAAGTACACTTGCAGGGTTCCAGTCGCCGTGATGGCTAAGATCTGTATGAAGGACCACCTGGAAAAAAATATATATCTTAATAACTATTAGCCGGTTCTGTAGCACATTGCCTTTGCCCGCTACTATCGTGGTAGAGATGGTTGGTTGGAGACATCCATTGCGTCTGTCTCATTGGGCATGCTCTGTAAAATTATGTCTTGGAAATTATTATCCCTAGGGTAGCCATGCAGACCTTTCCTCCTGTATGTTAGATAAGCTATGCCTCACTTTCCGAGTATGAGAGATGAAAAATAACTTACCTTAAAACATAAGTGTTATTGTCCTGCAGAAGGTTGTAATCTCTGGACTCTCTCGCTCGTGAGTGGTACTGGTACTGCAGTATGTCATTTATGTTGCGCTCAACAAACTGAATGGAAGTCTGGTGGAAAAATCATATGATTAACAATTATATGAGTAACAATTTATTATTTTTCATTACTTTTTTCTTTGTTTAAAACATAGCTCCCTGCGATTACTTTTAAAAAATAATTAAACAACAAGTATTCTTTAGAAATTGAGCAGTTTGATTAAAAAAAAAAAAAATTTGATACTGAATTTTGTGTGCCAGGCTCAGACAGCACTTCCACAAGAAGTGGAGGATGGTGGAGTGATTTTGAACTTGAGACACTGGTAAATAGTTAAAGGAGCACTGGCCGCAAATTCCGCATTGCAACATATGGAATTAAACACTCCACTCAATCAAATTTGATTTAAACAACTAATTATCACATAAAACTTACAGTAAAGTTCTTAATGTTCATATCCAGCTCTTCAACCTCTTTAGCATACTTCTCCCACATATCATAGCGGATGACTGAGAGGTACAGGTTGACTAGTTTGCCCGCGAACCGCGAGAACTGGTTGTCAATGCACACGGCGTAGTACCCGCCCGAAGACGACTGGTCCGCGTACTCCGCGCTCTGCCGCCACTCGTACGGGTGCACGATCTGCCCGTTCGGGTGCCGCACCGCGAAACCGCACATTCCGTCACCACCTTTCAACACCTGCAAACAAATTAGAAAGTGCTGTTATTTTTAAAGAAAACTTTAATTGTAACTGGACGTGAACTGGTCTTGTTATAATAATAAACTGATAAGCGGCACAACATATGTCTGAAAGCGAAAATAATTGCTAATTACCTGATAGCTAGCGTAAAATGTGGCTCCCGGCTGCACGTACTGAAAGTAACAGTCCTCCTTGCCCGCGTCGATGTGAACCTTATAGTCCATGGTCACCGCGGGCAGGTTCTCGTACCATGGCGCAGGAGACGAAGTAAACACATCGCCAACGAGTGACAAAATCGTAAATATTAGTGTTATCACTGTAAACATATGCCACGTCCGTCGAGCCATTTTTCAACTGATAGAACTATCCACCAACACCAACCGTCTGTCTGACGGCGACGTTAGACCGGACGAGCGAGAAACTCTTACGTGTATGAAAGAGAAAAAAATTGAAATCTGTTGGGAACATTGAAGTTAAAATGAGCGGTTTTTGTTGTGCACCAAACAGTTTCACTGACAGATTTAAGAAGTTTTTCAATATATTTTAAACACAACCGCGTGTTCATTAGCATTTAATATTTTCTCGGGCACATAACATATCAGTCAATAGAAAAACCTCTTAAAGACGCCAAAAATGTCAAAATCACGGGCTTGGCCATAGAGTAATATAATATACGGGGAATAGAGCGCCCTCTCAGCGGAAAAAAATGTCACCCTCAACCAGCCTCTACAGCAATGCCATCTTTTATCTGTGATAGTCGACAGAACAGATTTCATAACACACACACGCGCGCAAGCTCGGACACACACGCGCGCGGGAGCACACACGCGCGTACACACACATGCACAGGCAGCGAAAACAAACAATGTAGGTTAAGTCTGTGAAGACAGCTGTCAGATGTAATTTTTTTTCCACAGATGTTTTTCTCTAATATGCGATGGACCAAAGAAAATGCAAAATCAGCCGTCCTAGGCCCAGAACGTGACGGACGAAGATGTTTTTATTTTTCAAAAATCAACGACGCGAAAGAAAAATCTCAAACTTTTATCAGGCACTAAGGAAGGTTATTCCTATCACCAAAAAAAAAATCAAGCAATTCTGAGATTTTCATCCATCCCCAATTACCCGTTCAGTGTGGCGAGGACTTCCACAAGGTTCGGTATTGAGCCCATTGTTATATAATATTTATACATTTGACTTAGAATCATCTATAAATGGTTCAGTCAGAGTTTTACAGTATGTATGTATCATCAGATCTACTATTGTATTCACCTGACTTATCCATTGAACGGGCTAGTAATAGTCTCACATCTTCCTTATGCTTATTGAAGAAGTGGTTAGACTCCAATGGCTTAGAGCTCTCTGTGTCTAAAAGTGCTGTCGTTTTATTTACAATAAAACGTCTTCCACCTCTGTTAAATTTGGTAGTCATGTCATTCCAATCAAGAACCAAATTAAATTTTTAGGCATCATATTAGATAGCAAACTGTCAGGTCTTGCTCATTGTGAGTATATAGTTTCCAAATGTGAAAAAAACATTAACATCCTAAGATGTGTAGCAGGGCTATGGTGGGGTGCACATCCCTTTTGCTTGAAACTATTATACAATGCTTTGATAAGAAGTATTTTAGATTATGGGACTTTTTTACTAGAACCTGGAAGTGCTGCTGGTCTTAAGAAATTACGTGATGTTCAGTCTAAAGCTCTTAGAATTATTTGTGGTGCTATGAAGTCCAGTCCCATAAATGCGCTTCAGGTGGAGTGTGTGGATCTTCCCCTCGACTTACGGCGTCAATTTCTCAGCGACAGATTTCTTTTCCGTTGTGCTCAAGTAACTAATCATCAGCTTTGGTCAATCTTGCCCCAACTAACTCTACAAATATCTTGTTCAAGTTACTGGAAACACAAGAATTCTCCTTGTTTAATTAAAAGCTTCCAAAGATTTAAATCTATTCTGGCTCCCACTTTTAACTCTTCAACTCTCCCCATTTTTCAATACGAATATGAATCATTAACTCTGGTTCCTTCTGTGGCTTTAAATATTGGTATTTTCAAGTATGACCTCGAGCATAATCGTCAGTTTTTGAGTTTCATTGAAACCGAAGCTCATGATGCCCATCATGTGTACACTGACGCTTCAAAGATCTCTCCCAATGGTTGTGTGGGTGTTGGTGTACTGCACTTTCAATATGACATAGTTCAAAAAATAAAGCTGCCACCAGAATCTTCGGTGTATACTGGGGAGTGTTATGGCATCCTGAAAGCAGTTGAATATTGTGTTTTAATGAAGCTTAGAAACTCTATCATATTCACAGCTCATTGCAGTCTATTTCTAAATTTCCATTCAAAACAAAATCTAACAATCCATATATTTACAAAATTCGAAGTCTTCTATTTAAATGTTACCAGAATGGATATGTAATTTCCTTTGCTTGGATTCCGGGACATAGGGGCATCAAAGGTAATGAGCGCGTAGACCGGTTGGCTCGCGAAGCTATCGATTGTGGGGATCTCAACCCGTACAAAAATATTGCTGAGGATCTTTTAGCACTGCCAAAGATATACCTAATGGATGCTTGGAGTCAACTCTGGACCGTTCCGGATGTAAGGACTGGTTTGCGGTATCGTAACATCCAACCTACAATCCCTGTCAAACCTTGGTTTTCAAAAATCTCACTTTCTAGAACGGCTTCAAGCATGATATTACGCATGAGATTGGGACATGTTTGTACACCTGAGCATTTAGCAAGATTACGAATAGTGGACAGTTCTACATGCGAATGTGGAGCTGTGGCTGACCTTAATGACATATTTTTCGCCTGTCCATTATACGACCGTTCCTCCCTTCTAAATCAGCTGTCACTACTTGGCGTTCCGTTTCCTTTATCCGTTCCTCCCCTTCTTATCATAAATAATAAATCTACGTATATATTTAAAGTCTTGTATTCATTTCTATCCGCTAACAATATAAAATTGTAAGTAATCTATTTATTTTAACCTTCCTGATCTTGTCCGTCCTATTTTCTAAATTCCGATCCTTTCGCATTTTCCATTCTTAATTCCGTTTCCCCGTTTGGCTAAGTGCGCCAAGAGCGCGAAGCTAAAAAAAAAAAAATTACAAGCCTTCGGTTCGATATTTTTTTCATAAAATTTTGCAGTATATAATGAAAAAAAATAACGCTGAAAGAAGGCCGATCCGTTGGAGGGAGTACTGCCCATGCTGTATTTCAGTAGTCTTGCTGGTTAACGGTAACCTTTATCGGAGGTAAGTTCAAATAAGACGAAGATCTAGGGAGCCCACGCCAGCTACTACAGCTGAAATCTGCACCATCATCTGCAGACCATCGAGGTAAGTGCTTCAAACAACTGATCTAAGCCTGGTTTCGATTCCGCGTTATTAAATTTGTCGTACTTCTCGTTATTCAAAAAAAATATTTTAATACAGTCCATTTAAATTTATCGAAAACAAAGACACCTGTGTAAGGCAAATTTTTAGTAGTTAGTGCGTTAATCATTGCTGTCGGTTTAAAAAAAATACGGTTTATTTTTTTTTTTCATTATATACTGCAAAATTTTATGAAAAAAATATCGAACCGAAGGCTTGTAATTTTCAGTCACAAATTAATGCTTGTACTTCTGTTAAAAAAATTGCAAAATTTATCAACTTGCAAAGAAGAAAAAAAACGGTTTTTGGTACACCTACTACATCCCTCCAAAATTTTCGGACTCAAGTAAACGTCATACAGCATGCAGCTGATGCAGCACCCAGCGGCTTTCTGTTTTTTAGAAAATGCGCAGTGTTTAACTGTTATTTCGTTAATTGTCCACTAGTAAATACGTAGATTCGATTTTCAGCTCCTCTGTTTTATCAGTGTCAGTTCGTGTGTATTGGACGTTGTGGCGAAAATTCGGACGCTTTAGTTACAATCTTTCTGTGTTGTTTCAGTTATTTGAGATGCTTGTGATTTGTGCTATTGTTAGTTGTTGCGATTTGGGACGCTTTAAATGTATAATTTACGAAATAAACGATTTTGAATTCTGAGTTTGAATTTTTCATGATTTTTATTCTAATAAGAGTGTGTACACATAATTCGTGTGTGTGCGCGCGCGTGCATGTGTTTGTGCGCGCGTGTGTGCTCCCGCGCGCGTGTGTGTGTTATGAAATCTGTTCTGTCGACTATCACAGATAAAAGATGGCATTGCTGTAGAGGCTGGTTGACGGTGACATTTTTTTTCCGCTGAGAGGGCGCTCTATTCACCGTATATTATATTACTCTATGCACAGGTAAGAGATGGCGCAGCTAAAAACTTCAACTATCAAATACAGGTAACTTTCCTCCCCCTGGGCTTGGCTGAGTGAAAATAACCTGAAATTTCAGTTTTTAATTTCCGTTTCATGAAAGAAATAAGTATCCGAAACTCACGAAGGCTTAAGAAATACAATGAAAGCTAGATACGTTACATTCTTTTCATATATAGGGTCACCTTTCAGGTTAGTAAAATGATCTTTAATAACCTCTGAGGATAGTTCACGAATCCCAGTCTCCATGTGTAACTTCCCAAACGCAGGTCCTCGGAGAAGCTATGGTTTAAAGAAGGGAAGAATTACACAGATCTTGATAGCGTACAAGGCCGTCTGGAATTAGCGCTCCGGGGTTTGCGGTCTTTGACCTACCCTACCGTAGTATTGTCAAGCCGGTAAGTGTTTATAATAATACCAACATAATATTACCCTCCTGTCTATTTTTTACAATACAAACAGTAAAAATAGACCTATTTAATAAATATACAATGACAATGCAAAGAAAAAATATTATATTATTATTATTATTATTATATTTCTATTTAATAAAGCCTCATTTGTGTCACAGAACAGATGGTGGCGTCCATGCATTAAATGCAAGTGCACACTTTGACCTAGACAAACTTGGATCCAATATCTATGAGCCGCACCAGGTCACATACTCACTTAACAAGCATTTCTTACGTAATAACACTCCTATTTATGTCAAAAACTGTTTTCGGGTGTCTGACACATTTCATGCTCGATTCAAGGCCCTTTCCAGGACATATCTGTACAGGTAAGTTGCCAAACCATATTTGACTATCTATGATTATATAACTTGTATTAGTCTTCTACTACAGAATAGAAAAAAGTGAACTTTTTTAATTACCTATCAGAAATGTTTTCTTCCTTTTATACATATAAACATGGCAAAATCTTATTGACTGTGTGTTTTTTGATTGTTTTTAGATTTGCAGTCTTGAAGAAGGGTGTTGAGCTTCCAGATTTTACAAGTATAGCACAACACATACCTATAGAGGAGTGGATGAGATGCCACTTCATGAGGTCAGACAATCAATTACCACCTTTGAGATAAATAATGAAATACCTACCTGTAATGTAAACAAGAAAAACATACTATGGACCAACCAAGATTTTCCACGCAGCAAGCCTTTTTTCCATACCTTATCCATTGATGCATTGGTTTGATTCTTCACAGTAAGACAGCACTAAAACGCATCATGTTTCCCTTTCAGAGGGCCAGATTTCGACATCGAAAGGTTTAAAGAAGGTGCTAAATATTTTATTGGCGTACACGACTTCACGACGTTCAAACGCTTCGACAAACTGAAACAGCACAAGCACAACCGGCGCGAGATCAAGTGCATAGACGTGCGGCCGGCACGCGCGCAGGTCACCAGCTACGCGGCTGCGCGGGAGACCGTGTGGGACTACTGGGATGTAGAGTTCAAGGGGCGGGCATTTGTGCACAATCAGGTGGGATGGTGTTTAAAATATCCCACCAATGTCATAGAAAAACAAAATATGTACAACGATAACTGATGAAATTAGAAAAAAAATCATTCTGATTTGTTCCTATGTTCAAACATTTTACGTTAAAAATTAAAAAATGTGTGAGTTGCCAAGAAAGTGGCATTTAATTAATATTTATATGGGTCAGAAGTTTTTGAATCACAATTTTCTTAATGAGAAGTTGAAGAATTGAAGAAGAATGAACTAAAACAATTAATTTGCTCCCCAGAGACCACATGTGTAAGATAGCTATGCTACGTCTATGTGTCTGTTCCATGTCTGTTCATCAGTCTAGTGTACAAAAGAAATTCCTATGACCAAATAATTAAATGATTAGCTTTGTTAACGGAACAAAAAACTGAGCTTTCAAAGAGAAAACAATTAACTGAGTAGGTAATTTGAAATAAAACGTTAATATATATTGGAGTTTTTCGCTGCTACCACGGATTGCTCGGATGGCGCAGTTGGTAGCGCGACACCGCGGTATGGTGAAGTCCTGGGTTCGAATCCCAGTTCGAGATTTTATTTTTCTGGTCTTTCTGTATATTTACGTTTCATAGTGAAATAAACGGATCACTCACGTATGTCAGTCGAGTATAGCTTGACATGTTTCGGACTAATCCGTAGTCCTTCCTCTGGGAGCACACGCCACGCCGGTGGCGAGACGTAAACTGCGGCGCACAACTAGGTTCGTTTTCATCGTCATTTTTATTATTGTCAAAAGTGGGGTAGCACACTACACTAATCACATCACTTCATGAGTGATCCGTTTATTTCACTATGATTGAGTCTCACGGTAGTTTTATGTTAAAATTTACGTTTCAGTTTGAAATTTAACAAATAATTCATATTAATGTTGAGGCCTGCACATCTTGCCGTAGATTCATTCGGTGTAATATATTATATGAGGAGCAACTCTGACTTACGATTACGCCCGACAAAATTCTTCTTTATTCTTGTCAATACTTCTTCATCGCAACCTGTTCATATTTGCAAAGTTATTTCATTCCGCAGATCCGTCGGATGATGGGGACATTGAACTGCGTGGCCATCGGTAAGTTGCCTTCTGAAGAGATCAAGGTGATGCTGCAGGTGCCCTCCAAGCACTCCTGGCACCACCAAATACAGAACTGCCCGCCGCACGGACTCTACCTGTGCGACGTAGAGTACAACCCGCAGGACTTGGTTTACGAACCAGCAGACACTAAAATAATCGAAGAAAGTGATGGTGAGAAAGAATGAGCTTCCTAAGCGAATTAAAGAAACAAAAGAATAAACTAAAAGAGATAGAAACTGTAGTGACTAGCGCGGATGGACAGAGGTACATTGAGAGAGGGGAGGATAGGACTCCTCTCAGCCCGAATGTGCACGGCTTTGTCGTGGACACTAAGCCAGACAATACTCCAGTGGTGGTGGTAGAACACTTGTTTATAGGCGCGCAGGATTGCGCTGCTACCGACGTCTTAAAAACGCACAACATAACTAACGTGCTTAGTTTAGGAGTAGATGCTGAAGTCGGAGACATTAACCATAAGTTTGTTCAGTGTTTAGATTTACCGGAAACTGATATAAGGCTTACACTGGAAGTATGTTTGCCGTTCATACGTAGAGCCGTTGAAACGAAGGAAAACGTCTTAGTTCACTGCAACGCCGGAGTGTCGCGGACGGGCGCGGTGGCAATAGCGTACCTGATGCATTACCGCGCCGCGTCGTTTGACGATGCATACGCTTTGGTGAAAAATAAGAGGCCTGCCGTACAGCCAAATGCTGGGTTTACGAAACAATTGAAAACCATGAAGCCTGGTGAAATCATTTAAGTGATTAGGCTTTTTTTTCAACTTTTTTTGTATGCATTGACCAAGTTTGTTGAGCGGCAAGCATAAGAATAAATAATAACATAGTAGAACGGAATCTCTTTTGACCGAGTCCAAAACGCTGCCATTTATATACCTACTTCCCCCTTCACGTCGTTACACCCCTCTGTCGTCAAGGCCTGTTGCTAGGGTTGGTTGCTGTTAAATGTTACTTACGTCTATAGATAATATCGCTAAAATATATATTTTTTTTTACTTTGAAATCATTATTTCTATTCTGGTTTTACAAAATATGAGATTTATAAATCATTACGAAGGTCTTCATATTATAGACACTTCTAAATAAGAAGTTATTATAAGTGCCATACCAAATGAAGCCATTTAAGGTGATTTAAGTAAGTATTACTTATCTACAAATATAAAATAAAATACATACAGGCTCACGTAAAACTATTACAACCAAATTATAAACAACCAAACGCGCGCGCGGCGACGCCGGCCGTGACAGCCTGACTGAGTAGTCTGTTTAACGAATACTCTAATATCGTGACCTTGAGCCCGTCCGGAGCGGGAGTTTCCGTTCTACTATGTTATTATTTATTCTTATGCGGCAAGAGGCTTGTATTTCATATTTTCGCGATTGTAATACTCTGTAAAGGGATCAAAAAAATCAATCCGACCAATTAAATCAAATACGTTTTACAAGCCAAAGAATTTTCCCCGGAAATGTATTTTCAAAGGTATGGGATTTCATTGAAATAAAATATAGTGTTTGCCAACAGAACTTTTTATTTAGTGACCAATAAATAACTTTAAGTACAAAGGCCAGGATACTTCAAACAATATAATATTAAAGCGACTGCTGCTCTCAAAGACTTCACAGTTCATTACAAAACATTAAGTACGCGGATCAACATATATAATTGAATTATTTCAAGTTCATAAGACAAGTAGCACCGTGTTGCCTGAAACTAAACTTAAACTTAATCAACATGTATAAAATTGTATAAATATCTATCTGTACAATGAATCGACCATCGCGGCCGCTGGCGGCGCTAGGTCAAAAACAATAAGATAATCCTTACGTGTTAACTAAACAAACAAAACCTTTGTACTGTTGACTGCTACAATTTCCCTTACAATATGTATACACGAGTATGATACGAGTATGATACGTACGATACCATTTATATTTCACATATCTTAAGTTAGGCCACTGGTTTCAACTGTGTGTTGTATAATGACAGCATAAATACGATTCGATTGTAATCACAAAATGGTGAGCAAACGAAATAAGTTTATTATTAATGCCACTCGGGCGACGTTAAAAATATAGTAAAACCGATAGAAGTAAAAACTTGTTAATATCAAACTTGTAAATGGACGTTACAGATACCTAACAGCTACCTAACTAAGCATAACTGGAAGCACTTATTGTAAGTAGGATAACAGGGGACTATACAATTTGGCTAAACGATGAACACTCGATATTTGGTGATGGCGCGATACGGCACGTCGGGCGCAGGCGCGGGGCGGGAACATTCACAACGCGACCACTATCTACCATTACATTACTTTTGTACAGCAATGGGACTACCCACACACTATAAGTACAATTGTGCTTTCAAAATGCGAAATGACAAGTCAACGAAGTGGGAGTTGTCATAATATTACAAGGATATTGAACCCTAACGAACTAATAATAATGTCATTTTATACAACCACTAGAAATAATATTTTGAGACCACAATAATTATTTAATAACTATCAAGACTACTATCAAACAGGACGGGAATGTCAATTTTGAATCACAAACATTTGGTCTCACAAAACAATAATTATAATGAAATAGATGATACACGACCAGCATTCAGTCTTAGAGCTTTTTATAAAATCTCAATATCGATCATTAATAATCCATAATTATTATATTACATTTTGATATAGTAAATGTCATATAAAGTCATTAAACAAAAGTACCGCGCAGCAACTGATCACTACCAGGCTCCTATTTCACCACCGTTACATGTCAATTTACAATGACAATTCTGTGTAAATTGCTGACTTCAAGAGTTTTTGTTTCAGCGCGCTTCATATTGGCATTGCCGTTGTGAACTGACAATTGTAACGTTGGCGAAATAGGGGCCTGGACTATCGTACAAGTACATCTTAAGTATAAATATTAATTCATTGTACTCAAGCTCGTACTTCATTCCTACCTAAAGCTATACATGTATACATGCTACATTAAATACAAAAGGCACTTGCTAACTGTCAACACTACAGCTTCTACAAAAGAGTAAGTACATCAAAAACCTAATCTAGAATGTCATAAACAAGGGCCGTCGTCGACCGAGCAACCCACAAGCACTAGAGTAAGGATGTGGTCGGCGCGCTGTTTTTTATAGATATGTAGTGAGCATATGTTTTTGCCTTTGAAATAAGTATTTAAGTACAGAATGCGATCCAGCCATAACAGCTTACTCTCCCTAGCCTACGTCATAGCGAAACTATCTATAATTTATACAATTGTTTCATCGCATATGACACCTTTGGAGCTACCACTACATATTGTCATCAATTCTATACATAAAAAGTGCCTGAGCACTTGTGAAGTACATTCACCGAGCCAAGGTAATACATATTTAACTATACTGTGATATTTTCGTCACTGATAGCCCTCGTAACTCACATAAATAATTCATCAGTACTAATAAAATTTATCATTCTTAGGAAACGGGTGAAATTTATTGCTTAGATTTTATCCTGTGGAAGTACTAAACACAACAATTTGGTGAACCAAATAGTTTTACATCGTATTCTCGGGGCAAAGCAATTTTCAATCTTATGCCTTAAAAAGATGAAGTTGCTAAAGATTTTTTGTTCAACCATTTAACCAACAGATCGGCGATCACAACATTCTTAGTTTTTTTGTAAATAATATATTGCCATTTCCATTTGTCCATAGGATATTTTGTGTATATCCCTCTATCAACAAATTTATGTCTCGTATGACAGAAAATTACAGAGATAACTTCATCGACAAATTGTGATGGAAAAGTAAGATGGAAATGAATAACTTTAGTGGCAATTATTTTTTTATGCTTCCTACTGAAGCCACCTCGAAGTCCAACCATGAACAGGTTAATACTAGAATGTTATGAGTATAAAGTTACATCTAGTATGAGATCTATTTCATTAATGCAGTCAAAATTTAGCAGTTACAATATGATATAATGTGACACTATTCAATACTTTTCCAATACATTTTTGATTATATAAATGTGTAATTTCACAATCCTATTTAATCAGGAAGACAGCTAACACAACTTTGCTTTTTTTTAAATTTTACTTTTACTTTTACTTTAATTTTATTTTAAACACTTTTTATATAATTGAAATTGAAGGTGAAGAATAAAAGAAGCTCTATACTCGCGGACATACGATCTTGGACTTGCCTCGCGCCGCTTCTCTTAGTTCTAATCTATGCACCGGGCACGCGCCAGCACGAGTGGTTACAAAGGGACCGCTGCAAGTGGGCGACAGACCTCAGAAGCTCCTGAGCGTGAGCCCCCGGGCCGGCAGGCTGTTGGCCTTGGCGGGCGCGTGGCGCGCCTGCGAGTGCGCGACGGCGATGCTGAGGCACTGCGCCCACTGCTCGGCGTCGCCGGCGGCGGGCTTAAGGATCAGCGTCTGGTCCCCCGTGAAGATCTCGAACGCCTTGGGGATGTTGCGCGCGCCGCGGGACACCTTCACCGACCGGATCTGGTTGATGTCTATGCTCTCGCCGCCGCTCTGCGAGGAGAACCGGCATGTTAGAAAATGTGAAAGGATTTTGAGGATTTTTAGTATCTTGGTGTAAGGGTCGATGGGGTCAGAAGGTTCTCGAATGGCGTCCACGGACCGGGAGACGAGCTGTCGCTAGGCCTCCAACAAGATGGAGCGACGACCTAGTAAAGATTGCGGGACCGCGGTGGATGCGGAAAGCACAAGACCGGTCTGAGTGGAGAGCCTTGGGGGAGGCCTATGTCCAGCAGTGGACGTCTTTTGGCTGACATGATGGTGTAAGGGTATGGCACGCGACGCGGAATATCGAGGATCCGGGTTCGATTCCCGGGGTTGACATTTTTCTGGTTTCTTTCTGTGTATATTGTTTCAGTGAGTATTTTAAAAGTATAATTGATTTGTAGTAATATTATGTCAGGACACTAGCTTTTTCTGATGACTTCCAGATTAATGGGCACTATTGTACTACGACATAATCATGTAGCGACTTTGGCGCCTAGGCATGGAATAGGTGAACTGCTACGACGAATGAGCAGCTAGCCATGACGTCATTCTGTTAATCACTGCTACATGGAACTATCGAAATAGCTGAACCAGGGTTTCTTAAGCTGCGGTCTGGGTCGCGAGTACCGGGACCCGTGGCGTGATGTCAAGTATTGCATCGTCTGAAAGTTTTGTGTCACTAAAATTAGTGCCAGCGATATGAGCCGCGCGCCGCACCCGCCGGCGGCTCGCGACACCGTTCCTGTTTCAAAATGAGTGCCAGCGATATGAGCCGCGCGCCGCACCCCGCCGGCGGCTCGCGACACTGTTTCAAAATGTCCCAAAGGGTCCTGGTCTCTGGTGTGTGTATGGCTGCCCTCACCGAGCCCTTGACGCTGAGGTGCGCGCCGGAGAGCGTGAAGTAGCGCGTGCGCCAGCGGCGGAACAGGCGCCAGCGGCCCTTCTTCTCGCGCAGCGCGCCCTCGATGACGGGCGCGCCGGGCTGCAGGAAGCCGGGCGCGCGCTCGGGGTGCGCGCACAGGAAGCAGCCCCACGCGCCCGCGCGCAGCGAGAACACCTCGAAGAACCCCGCCGCGCGCAGCTCGCTCAGCAGCAGCTCCTGCTCCTGGGGAAACAGATTGCTTTGTAACAAGTTCAACTACTTTTTACCGTAAACAAAGTTAATAAAATTGGTGGTAGATGACACCATATTTTTCTTATACCGTGGATGAATTACTTCGGCACTTCAAACACACTTTGGCATCTTTGGGACTCAGCGGTCAACAGGCGACTGTCAAGCAAATGCGCTTGGATTGCTTATAGTCACAACTGTGTTGTCCCGCTGACAGCGATGCGATGTGCTTGTGTATGAAAAGTCATTTTTCAAGTAGGATCATTCAAGAGAAATAATCTGGTACCGTTAACCCTTAAAAAATCCTCTCAGTATCTCAAACTACCTCACAATCATTACCAATATTCAATCGATCTCTTGATATAGACATCTACATCTATACGCGACTTGAGTTACCTTGATCCCGGGGAAGGCGCTGGTGACGAGCGTGAGGAAGGTCTTGTTCTCGCACTTGAGTATGTCCCAGCAGTGCTTGAGGCTGGAGACCGAGGCGTCGCGCGAGGACAGCGCGGCGGCGTGGCGCGCCTGCAGCGCGAGGAACATCAGGTGGATCCACACCCGCGGCGCGCGCGTGCGCATCGTGAACAGCGTGCGCGCGTACAGGCAGTGCGGCCCGCGCGTGCCGCACGCGAACTGCAGCCGCGCTTGCTTCTTGGAGCGCTGCTCTGGAAGGGGAGAGGCGGTGTGAAGCGACCTTAAGGCCAAGTGAGAGTTTACATTTAAGTTCAAACGAAGAGGCGGTGTGAAGCGCTAATACTTAAGATCGAGTGAGAGGTTAAGTTTAGGTAGCCGAGAACGGACGCGATTACTAATGGAATCTTAAACCTAACTTAAACCGTCAAGGTTTTTCCGAAAAAAAAGGGGTCTTAAGACCTTTCTTATTAGTGATTAGTTATCTAACGCACACAAGCTAAGCGCCGGGCGTGCGGATGGCCCGGCACGCGCCGTGAGGTATTGAGGTCCTATTCCATTTTCTTGACAAACAGTTGTTATGCCGGCCATTACCTACGGTTCCTTTATTTTTATTGAGAAACAAACAGTCATACATAAAACATTGAATAAACATTGAAGAAATATAAAAACAGACCTATAGTTTCCTGAAAGAACTAGTTAATGAATACGTGGCTATGTAAAACGTAATACTTAAAAACCAACAGAAAACAAGTAATCATAATCTACTATAATTTACTTAAAGTTATTGTGCAATACAGCACACTTTGCAAGCTACGTTATGTTGAAAGAGGAAAATTACAATTTCTGAACGCATTGTAGAGGACTTACGATACAACTGTGTGTAGATAAAATAATACATTTCTTATATGAGCACATATGTTACATCTATATCCGTCAGATACGATTTTTGTCAGATTCGTTAATCGCCAGATCATTTATTGTCAGATTAGTTTTTCGTCAAATACTTAATTCTACTTGTTGCTTCTGAATAACGTTTCTTGTCGTCAAACTAATCTGACAATAAACGGGTCCGACGAAAAACGCATCTGACAAATAAATGGTCTGGCGATTAACGAATCTGACCAAAATCGTATCTGACGGATATAGTGATATCCGAGGCGTACCTTCGATGGTGCACTTGGCGGGCGGGGGCAGCCGCAGCGACACCATGTCCATGTAGGCCTTGATCTTGTCGAGGTGCTTCTCGCAGAAGTGCTGCACCGTGTCCCGCATGGGGTACGGCTCGAACACGCTGATCCTGGCGTTACAAATTTACAATATCGAGCCTATTTTTTTATTATTTTTTATTGAAAGAGGGAGGCAAACGAGCAAGCGGGTCACCTGATGGCAAACGATCACCGCAACCCCAAGAGAGTCACTAGCCTGTTGCTGGCTTTTAAGAAGGAAAAGGGATAAAGGGGGAGGGAAGAGGAGGGGGGAGCTATACATACAAACTTTCCCATTTATAATGTGAGTAGCGCTGACCTGTGGTTCTGGGTGCTGGTGGTGTTGATCATGGTGACGCTGGTGTTGTTGCGGCGCGCGGCGGCGGCGGGCGCGGGGGCGGGGGCGGGAGCGGGCGCGGGCGCGGGAGCGGGTAGCGCGTCCGACGACTTGCCCGTCAGAGGGTTCACGGAGATGGAGTGCGGCTGGGGCGGCGGGTTAGTTATTATCGTTGGGCCGACGTTCTGCAAAATTGTATTGTGTCAAAGAATATAATATACTAGCTTTCGCCCGCGACTTCGCTCCCCTGGCAGAACTCTCTATATTCTCTCTAAATTCCGGAAAATCTCGCCTTATCCCTTATATTATAAAAGGAACCTCTATGCCAAATTTCAGCTTTCTAGGTCCAGGGGTTTCGGCTGGGCGTTGATAGATCAGTCGGTCAGTCAGCCACGTTTGTTTTATATGTACAGTAAACGACCTCGCGGCTGTGTGCGTTTCGGGACGCGAGCGGGGGCGAGCGGGGTGGGGAAAGGCGGACCGCGGGTCGCCACGGCACGGCAGTGACGCGCCTGTGATTGTGTCACGTCGTTGCAAAGTATTGCACACAGATGGCGCCATTCAAACGCCACGATAAAAGAGCTGTTACTTGAACACATGGAAAATTTTCGACGCGTATCAGTACTTACTTTACTACTTTACAAGTGCTTTTACGTGACATGAGATGTCAAGGATCTGGGTTCGATCCCCAGGGTTAGTTGTATTTTTCTTATAATATAATTAGTGCAAAAGGAGTCCCATATGGATCATGATCATGAAGTTGTCATGATTGAATAACATTATACACAATCAGCTCAAAATGTACAGCTAAGGTGACGAACGGATCACTCACGGTGGTGGGGGGCCCGATGAGTATGCTGTGCGCGTGCGGCTGCGCGGCGGGCGCCCGCGCCGCGCGGGGCCCGCTCACCGTCACCGCAGGCTTCGCGGGCTTGCTGTTGGACACCACTGAAGCAAAACAACATTGACTTAGTAGAAGAAAACTGGTTAGCAACAGCATTGTGTCGTTGAAAGAAAAAAAACAGTGGCAAGTGTAAATTTTGGAACAATTGCAATGCACAATTATTTTTTGAATTGATGCTGCTAATTAAATTAAAAATTTAAATTCATTTATTTCATGTTCCTTTGACATTTATGTTAGTTTGACTTAATGCTTTTGATTTTTTTTTATAAGTAAATGAAAGGAAACGGGCACGTGTGTCACCTAATGGTAAGCGATCACCACTGCCCACTGCAAGCTCGCAAATTTGTCTGTAATTTTCTTGGCTATCTTTTACTCTCGACACCGGAATACCCCAGTGCAAGCAGCAGCGCTAGTATTAGCAAGTAAGATAGTGGTAGCTATTTGGACGGACCTCGCACAAGGTCCTACCACCCGCAAACACATGATGATGATGTTGATGAAAAGGTGGCGGCTTCCGGTGTTTACCTGTGGTGTTGGCGGAGGGCGCGTGCTGCGAGTTGACCTGCTGCGAGGACAGCCGCGTCATGCTCTTGTGCAAGCCGCCCACGGAGCCTCCTGCAATGGAACAGACAAGTTTACTTCAGTGAGATGTTTGCTAACTTAAGAAAGGCAATTCTAGTGTTTTTCATATCGGTATGTTTTCTATACTAGTTCACGACACACGATGGCATATTTGCAAAATATGAAATCACATAATAATATTCACAATCGAAACTCCCGTGACACAAGCCCTCGCGTCTGTTAATTTTTCCCCACCCACAGCGGCACCTATTTGGTGGAGCCATTTTTTGGGCTTAGTTACACTTCCATAGATATTATTATTCGTAGCTCGGGTTGGTATTGGTGGGTGGCCATGTCCTCCAAGAGATATGGTAATAAGTTGGTCACCGGCGACGTTGAGGCGCGTGGCGGAGCGCGGCGCGGGCCCGGGGTGCAGGCGGCCCGTGCTGCGCGAGTCGCCCAGCTTGGCGCGCCGCGCGTAGCCGCCGCTGCCCGCCGCTACCAGAACAAACACCGCTATTTTACTACAAGATCTATCATCAAAAACTCGAGCTTCGTGTTTTCGATTAGTTTTCTTTAAATGATAAGTCTCGCTCGACAGTTTTTGTTTTATTTTTACTTCACACAACAACTTTGAACGAGATAAAAGTCTAAATGGGTCAATCGTCTTTTCATGGCCACTTGTTGCCATGGAGATGTCTCATGGGTAACTCATCAAAAATATGATTATCTTAGACCCCACTCCCCCGAAAGTCAGGATTTGCACGCTTAGGGCAAGGGCTTAGCATGAATGAATTGGCATATAACTGTGCCATAGAAAATCTTATTTTAAACGAGTTAGTCAGGGGACATCTCTATGGCAACGAGTCGCAAAGTAAAATTGATTGAACCAAATAACCAAATTAGTGTTGTCCTTACAGGTGGTTTGTGAAGTAGCGTTGGCGGAGGCGGGCGCGGGCGAGTTGTTCGCGCCGCCGAGCTTCACGATAGTCACACCGCCAGAAGTGCGATTCACTTCAGTGCTGTAACACAACATTGGGTATTATTATGAGAGGCACTGCTGAACAATCTTAGCTCATGACGCCTGCTTAATCTTCCAAAAAAGGGAGAAAAAAATTTGGCCGTAACTGAAGCAAAAGCATTGTCAAATTGATCACACTGGAGACGTCAGTAGTACTACAGCGGGTGGCCGGGCTTTGAGGTAATTCCAGGTGTGAGGTAAGTCCAGTTCGCTACGAATCCTGCCGCTCAGCAGCAGTGTAGTGACCGACCTGTGTGTGGGGCGCACGGCGCGCAGCACGCGGTCGGTGAACAGCGCGGGGTAGGCGCTGCACAGCGCGGTACACTCGCGCAGCAGGGCCGCCTGCGCCACGCCGCCCGCCGACATCTCGTCCAGGATGAAGTTCAGCGCTTCTTGCGCACGTTCCTGCATTAAAAATGCAACATTAGCCAGTGTCTGTTTAAGCCGTAGCGTTTATTACCAGAGAAGATGCTTCAACACAACCATGAAATAGCCACACGTCATCGCTTTGAACCTTTTCGAGTACTAGTAACGGTTAAATAAATCAGTCGAAGCACCCGGGTTACGGTACCACTTGTGAGCGGAGTCGGTATGCCAGCTATAACGTGTGTCGGGCACTGACCCTGCTGCTGTAGCCGAGCTGCGCCAGCGCGGCGGCCACGAGCGCCGCGGTGCGGGGCGTGGCGTGCGGCGGCCGCGCCGCGCGACGCAGCGCCGCGCCCTGCTCCGCCACCAGAGACACGCGTGCCCGCGACAGACACACGATCAGCTGCCGACCAAAAGAGATCTAGTTAGGAGCACGCAGGTATGCTACAGCGAGTAGAGGTGTCTCCTTTATCGACGGCAAAACCTCGACCGATCGACTCGAACCGATCTCTATTAGATTCTAACAGTAACAGGCAAAGGTGATTCAGTGGTCAGCCGTATTATGGGCTCAATGACAACGGAAAGCGTCGCGTCTTTATTTCGATTATATTACGAGTTGGTATGTATGACTCGAAGAGTAAATTAACTAATTTTTACAATGAAACAGGGTGTCGGATCAGCCAATGTAGTATTACAAGAACCTACGTCGTAGGTACGGCGGTGAGGCCCGGTCCGCACGCATTCCATTAACACATGGTAAATGTCTTCAACTACGCCACAGTCAATACAGTTGGGAGTGTCGGATTTCTCCATTAAAAATTTAAATTTATTAGTTGGAATGTGACCGGACCAAGCTCCTTAAATTAAAGAATAAAAAATAAAAAAAATTAAACGGTTCAGAAACCGTTTAGCATGGAAGGGACATACATAGTGATGAAAAAATCATTTTAGCAGCCGGTATGACCAAAACTGACCTGCAGCAAGTCAACACACATGCACCCCGGATCGTTCTGGCTGGTGGTGCTGGGGCACAGGTAAGACAGCAGCTGCGGCACGCTCGTCTTCAGCGCGTCCGGCCTCCGCGCCGCGATCTGCTCGAACAGCGCGAACAGAGAGCTCTTCTCGACCGGCTCGGCGTGCGGCAGGAGAGACACCAGCGCCATCACGTGGCCTTCTAAAGGCTCCGGACATACTTCATACAGGTTGGTGAGGATGCGGCTCAGTGGGTAGTTTCCTGGGTGTAGCAGTATTGATATACGAGTGAGAAAATCCTTATTTACAATTTCTCAATTTGATGCTCCTTTTTTAAATGGTATTGAATAAGAGTTTATCAATAAATTATTTCTAACTTTTCATGCTTTTTATTTTTATTGATTTTAGCCTGAGAAGCACCTAAGTTGTAATTGGGTCAATCAACTTGTCGTTACTACTTGTTGCCATGGAGATGTCCCCTGGGTAACACAACAAAAATATGATTTTCTAAGATCCCACTCCCCCGAAAGTCAGGATTTGCATGCTTAGGAGATGCATGAAGGTATTGGTATATAACTGAAAGAAAATCTTATTTTAGACGAGTGACCCAGTGGACATCTCCATGGCGACATGTGGCAAAGAAAAGTTCATTGACCCAATTACGGTACAGTTAGCATTGAACTGTTTTCTTTTGGCAGAGAAACAAAAACATCACATTTATTATGTCTAGTTGACTCTTACCTGTCATAATGGAGTCCATAATAGTCTGGACATGTGGTTTCAGCAACATTGCATGGTGTACAGCAGCTAGAGACAGGTAGCGGGCCATATGCCGAGAGATCTCACGGTTGCCTTTGTGTAAGAACTGGACGGCCACCGGCAGAAACAGCTCCATCACATTCTTGTTGCCGCTGATCTCTTTGTCTGATTGGATTGGGAAAGATACCTGGAAGGAATTCATGAAAGGTTCTTGGATTTTTTAAAGATTTAAAATAAAAAAGTTGATCATGAAAGTTTTTATATTTTTTGGTCTTGAATTAACTCAAAAGGCACAAAATTTCAACAAAACTGAAATAAGTGGATGTAGCTGCCTAAAATTCCATAATTACTATTATAAAGCCAGCATAGCAAGTTTAATTAATTTTCATAGTCAATTAATTGTCATTGTCAAATTTCTAAACTAACAAATTAGCACAATACAACATCTCTATTATTGTTCAAACATACCAAAACAATGCAAGCAATCACATCAGATGCTATTTTGGCATGAGGTGGGTCATCGTCTCGCAGATGCCCAATAGGCATCAGGTTGTGATGCAAGCAGGACTCCAGCAGTGCCACCAGAGCCCCACAGTACTTCTCCAGTGTCCCTGTCTCCTTGACACAGGATGTCACACGGGTCACACATATCTCTATCAGAGCTTGGTCATGGTCATTGCGGACATAGTCTGGACGCGATGAGATTTCAGTTATCTGTTTTAGCTGTAAGAAATGGGAAATAATTATAACAATCATTACTATGTTCATTTCACATTAAAACAAGATGACTTCATCTTGCAATAAAAAAGGGTTTTATTTACACAGATATCATAAGTCCTCTATAATGCGTTCAGAAACCGAAGAAAATGACCAGCATTGCAGTACATCGTCGCCTCCGCCCCCCCTGCAGGTCCAGCGGTAAAATAATTTTTTTTAAAGTAACTTTTCGGTATTGAATTCGATTTTTCGAATTTGACAACCAACGTAATTTACAATCATAGTGAAATAAAACAGTTCACTCACGTAAATATAAGTCGAGTTCAGTCCGACATGTATAATTAATAATGTGATATATATTTATTTTTTTTACAAAAAAAAACAGTTTACGAAACGTCAGCTCAGTATGTTTGTCTATGGTTTAAAAAAAACAATCAAATTTGTGACAGGTATGGGTATGATATATGCCTTCGGCTTCTGAACCCATCTCAGAGTACTTATAATATGTGTGTAGATAAAGTAATGTATGCAACTCCACATAATTAGGCCTTAAAACACTTGTGTGATCCTATTATGAAACTCAGCTTCGCCTCGTTTCATAAAAACACACTCATGTTTTAAGGACCCTCATATGTAGCAGTTGCATAAACTACTATTATCTGATCAATTGTCTTTCTGCTCAGTCCATGTTATGAGTCTATACTATTATAAACTACCATTATAAAACAAGTTATTAAATATATATATTTTATCCATATAAAAGAGGTATATTTAATAACTTGTTTTATCATACCATTATCACTAAAGCATATTAAAATAAGAACAATCAAAATAATAAGACTAAGGTGATTAACATAATGAATTCGCTCCACATCTCAATGTGCTATCACCATGCAATACTAAAAGTTAAAGCTAACAGTTTAGAACAGCCCAAAATGCTTACAACTTTTTGTGACTACCCATGTGAAAAAAGAGCTTGGTAATTATACATATTCTTATTTTGAGGTAGATAAAATTGTTTGTCATAAATGTTATCAACATGAAGCTTCCATCTTGAGATAGTTCTGATTACAATGATAATACACATTGACTAGCACAAATCTAAATAAAACGTCAATAATAATATATTTTCAAATACTTTTCAATGGAGGTGGACACGACAAAATTGAAGTATACACAAATAACTTCACTTTTTAGTAAAGATAACAGCTCACCACTTCGTTCAGATCGTCTACGATCTGGGAGTCGGGAATGGAGAACAAGTCGCCGGCGCGGGTTAGGTCCCGCTCCGTCAGGACGTGCTTCAGCAGCTCGTGCATCGCGGCGACGTCGACAGCCAAGGATCACCAGACACGGAACCCCGAACCACTAAACCACACTAACCGACACATCACACTTGTTCCACTAAAAACTGCTCACCACACATGACTATACAACTGCAATAACATCGACTTTTAAGACACCGAAAGGTGGTGAAAAAACATTTTTATCAATGTTTCTGTGATTTAAAGCAATTAAAACTAGACGAGCGAGATTTTATTAGACTTTCGGTAGGAAAAGTAACATCTTCGTTCCGTTTTCCGTTCCGTTATTTCTTTTGAAAAATGTATTAATTATTGAAAGGAACGCGAAGCAACTTTAAACTGTGATACCAATAAAAATTATTTAAAAAATAAGTTCGAAGTAGGCATTTTATTATTATTTTTTTCGAAAATTTTGTAAAATTTTAATGTTTACTTGTTATAATTATTTGTTGTAAATTCATTGGCAGAATGGAGCGAATTCATGAAACGTCATCAAGGTACTTCAAAGAGCAACTTTCTTTTTTACTGTGATAAGTTGTTATTTTTTCTCGGCTAAAATTTCTTTAAACACAAGAAATAAGCTTTCTTTTCTGTACTAAAATGGTACATCAAGTTGAAGTTTACCTCAGAAGTTTACCTCGTAGAAAAAATATTCTGCGTTCTGCGTAGTCTCCTTTGCCTATTTCTAAAGGGATAAAAAAAAATACTTAGTTGTCAATGTCATGTCAGATCAGACCAGTTTTCCATACGGAATAGAATAAATCGAATAAATATACAGAAATCAACTGAAACTCTAATCAAATTTAAGAAAGTTAAGAAGTTGGCCAAAATGCCTGTAGCATGCAGGACAGGATGTGGAAAAAACGCTGTATTAAAGGTACGGGGGAACGAAATATTTTAAGTTATGTATGTGTTTCACCCGAGTTCGGATAGTTATTCTTAAATCATTTAATAATTTCAGCGTCCCAAAACCGGTGATGCACTGTGCAAGGAATGTTTCTATTGGGCATTTGAGACAGAAATCCACTACACAATCACAAAAGGGCAGCTTTTTAATAGAGGCGACGCTGTTGCAATCGCTGCTTCCGGTGGCAAGGACTCGACAGTCCTAGCCCATGTCATGAAGACGCTCAATCAACGGTACGACTATGGCCTAAACCTCATGTTACTATCCATAGATGAAGGCATCACTGGATACAGAGATGATAGTTTGGAAACAGTTAAACAAAACCGTGATGATTATGAAATGTCATTAAAGATTTTATCTTACAAAGACTTGTATGGTTGGACTATGGATGAAATAGTGGCTCAGATAGGAAGGAAGAATAATTGCACTTTCTGTGGAGTTTTTCGGCGTCAAGCACTGGACAGAGGAGCTTTGATGCTAGGGGTGAAGTGTATTGCCACTGGACACAATGCTGATGATATTGCAGAGACAGTCCTTATGAATGTTCTGCGAGGAGATATTGCCAGATTAAAAAGGTGTACAGCAATATCTACAGTAAGTTAAGACTTCATCATCCAAATCTGAAGAAAACTGGCTTTTGATATATTTAAATAATCTTTATTTTATGTTTTCAGGGAAGTGAAGGGACAATTCCAAGAGTGAAACCTCTGAAATATACATATGAGAAAGAGATTGTGATGTATGCACACTACAAAAAACTAGTGTACTTCTCCACAGAGTGTGTGTTTGCCCCCAATGCGTACCGGGGACATGCACGGGCTCTGCTCAAAGACATGGAGAAGATCAGACCCACATGCATCATGGATATTATTTATTCTGGTAGGTATCTTTTCAAAAATTATATGATAGTTTGGGCTTTATAGTAAAATTGTTGTTAATTTTCCTGATGTAAACAATTTGTGTTATGTGTCAAACATTGATATCAGTATTGAAATGGTTTTGAAATGAGAAACTGGTAACAAAAAATAAATTAAAGGACATTATAACACTCTACCTATTGGTCAATCAAAATCAATAAATTCAGATACACTGCAAATTTAGCACTAAAAAATATATGATTTCCAAACTAAATGAATACTTGTTCTAGTTAGAAACTTTCAAACTTCTAAAATAGAATAGTATGTCATTTGGAATACTAATTATTCTAATTCAATTCAGGTGAAACAATGGCTGTAAAAGAAGAAGTTTCTTTACCATCCCAAAGGTTATGTGTCCGGTGTAAGTTTGTCTCTTCCCAAGAGGTGTGCAAAGCTTGTGTACTCCTTGAAGGCCTCAATAAAGGTCTTCCGAGGCTCGGTATTGGCAAGAGCTCCAAGGCTAAGAGAATGCTAGCGGAGTACCAAGCTAACCAGCCCCAAGAGAAAGCCTTAGATGAAGCTATTAAAGATTTAAGTGACGAATCAGATGTTACCAGTAGTGCTAAGGACAAACATGCAAGGTGTAGCAAGAGCAAAGCTAATTCAAAAAAGAATAAGGAGAACTGCCGTAATAACTGTTCTGGAAAATGTTCCAAGGAAACAATAGAACCTAGCAAGTCTAAGATTTATAATTTACTTGAAGAGTATGGCTTAGATGAAACTTGTAATGTCCCAAGAAAGGAATCATTGAATGGGAAGGGAGCAGACAACTCTGATGAAGAACCTATATCCAATGAACAAGAAGATGACAATTGCTCTGGTGCTTGTGGGAAATTGGGATCTCTACAGATAGGATTTTGATGTAAATAAAAGAGTATATTTATTTGTATAAAATGTTTATTATTTCATTTATGTATCACACCCAATAATCTTAACGGAAAATATGTGCGGCTCTATTATAATTATGAACATTAGGATATCTAAAATTAGTATTGCCTCTGTTTTATCAGGATGAGTCTTAGAATAACTCATCTAGGTTCACAGTCATTCAACTAATAAATAATTGATAAAAAGATTTTAAAAACTATTAAGCTAATTGCATTGTACTGAATTAACATTAAATTGTATGTTCTTATTGGTATACCGTTAAATCTTGAACATTGACCCTCCTACAGTTAATAGCACTCACCACAATCTATTTTTACTTTACACTATTAGACAATATCTGACAAACAAACGGCACCAAAAATCGCCGAAACTTTCATTTGTCGACATGGAAACCAGCAATTCTCTAATCAAGACGTGTCTCCAATACGCGCGGCAAACCCTCGAACATCGGCTTGGCGCGACAAAAAGCGCGCAACGTATATCGGGCTACTGACGCGCGGGACCTTGAACATTGCCTAAACCCAAATCTCAAAATGTTCGAGGGTTTGCCTCGCGAGACGGAGACACGGCTCCTGAAATTTTCTCGCGTTAGAAGTCTAGTCTAAGGTCTAGGTGATGAAGGCAGGCGCGCGCGAGTGTATCCGCTCGCGGCAGATCGGGCAAGCCTCCTTGATGTTGTCCGAGCAGTCTTCGCACAGGCACACGTGACCGCACGGCAGCAGGATTATCTGCAAATAATAATTCCACAGTGCAAAACAGAAAAAAGGTACAAAAAAAAAATGCAAGGTAGCAATGGGCGGCCTTATCCCTTTAGAGCGATATCTACCAGGCAACTATAATTTAGTTGGGTTAGTTGCGACTGTGGGTAGGCATTGGCCCTACTTAAAGAACTAAGTTTGAAGTAGATATGGGACTGTATAACTGGCAGGTCCCCAGAATACCCTCTGGTGCACACCCTATCCAATTCCATCAACTAAATATTATGAATGGGACTCTGCTTCATTAGTCATGTTTACGTGGGCATAGTAATAGATCGATCGAGGCATAGTTACCTCCTTAGGGTTCTCCGAGCACACGACGCACAGCTGAACTTCAGAGAGGTCCTTGTCCCTGGCCCGCGCGCGGCGCTCCCTGCGGCCGGCAGCCAGTTGTTTCTTGAGCGCGTCCTCGCGCACGCGCCGCCGCCGCCGCTTGAGCCACTTGTAGGCCACGCGCGTCGACGCCAGCGCCGCCACGCTGCCGAATATCACCAGCAATACTCTGCAACGACGAGACAACAGAACTGCTATAATACTTTATTAAAAACTAAGCGTCACTCTCTGGGGGTTCATAAAAGAAAAAGCTACAAAATATTCTGAAGAAACAGTAGGATGCAGAAATAACTTACAACAGTGTGTTAAACATTCGTAGGCATTTAAATATGATATTTGTATGTTCGAGAGCTGTTTTTAATTGACTTGTTCGATGTTTAACTAGGACCAATCAAGTATCTGCCTGTATGCAATGTAGGTACATAACACTAGACAATACAACTCAACGAGTCCGTTGCAATTGTATCATTTAGCGTTGCTCTACTGGTTCAATGTTCGCGGTGACAATAAAAAAAGAATGAGAGAGCATTAATTCAAATACACAAAAAACACGAATGACTATAAGGTACTCGGAACGAACGATTGCACTCACATGGTCGAGACGAACATATCAAAGGCTGCCGCGGGAATTTGCACTCAATGAGCAGCAATTAAGACCGCGCTCCTAATCGAAATTGCCCGAATGCCGTCACGTGTGGACGATAGACGTTTTAGGAAGTTATTTAGAGCGGACGACCTTGATATGCTATACATATTTATATTTTATAACAAGACGTATAGCGTAATTCAACGACGCCGCGGGCGGCGCTACCTAAAGTTTTTCGTTTTCGAAATCATCTTTTGAAAGCAGAATAGTTTGAGATACAGAGGTAGCTTCACCTGCCCCCATACTACGAACTTCGACAATCGAAGTTCGTATCGTATCGTCCCGCTCACTCTCGTATTAAATAATATTAGCTTGAGAGGGACGGCACGATACGAAGTTCGAATTTTGCACTTCGTAGTCGGGGGGGCTACCCCCATACTACCAAATTCGAAAATCGAAGTTCGTATCGTATCGTCCCGCTCACTCTCGTGTTAAATAATATTAGCTTGAGAGGGACGGCATGATACGAAGTTCGAAGCTTCGAAGCTTGAAATTTTGGGATACCTATTAATTTCATGTAAAGATTTATAATTTCATTTAATAAACACTGGGGCTAATTAATCTGTAAAGTTTTTGATTAGCTTGTCGTTTCGATCGACAGCTGCTGGTCAGAATCAGAAAAATATACTGAACTACCTGCAAATTAACTGTGATCATCAGTGCATTCTTTCTGTTACTGGTCTGCTGGTATACAAACTTACAAAGTTATATAGCAAGTGTCTCGCTGCAGCTAATCTATAATCTTCCACATTAGATTTTGCTTACCTTAAGAAATCCCTAGAACTAGCTAACCGCTTCAGCAAGGTAGATTTAGTAGCTGTAGTCAAGTACAGAGGCAGTCCATCTCTGGGGGGTTGTATCTTAAGCTGTCCGGATTGCGTGCCGAGTTCCCCTACGGCCGTGATGTAGGAGCCGTCGCGCAGCATCTCCTCCATGGTCTGCAGCCCCCGCTGCCGCACGCCCGAGAAGAAGCCCCACACATGGTCAATCACCCCCGGGGACATCGGCTCGAACTTGTCAGAAATAACATCCATGTCTGTGGACACAAAGTGTTGAAATATAAGGGTAACCAAACAAGTATATCTAGATTTCAGTCATAGTTTTAATTTAAGGGCAAAAGATAAGACTAAATCCAAGAAACAATATAATAAGTGCCTAGCTTTTAGGCAGCATAATACCGTCTTACCCAGTAACTCTGCAGCGAGTGCATCCACCACCTCAATACTGTATTTGCCATTGCTGAGCACAAATGGGCTGGAGTTGCACACCTCGTGTATTGTCCTGGTCTGGTCTGACCAGAAGCCAGCTGACGTCCGTGCTATGACATGCTCTTTTATTGTTAACCTGTAAATTCAAATCAAGTAACAATCTAAATACACATTATTTTTGATAAATAGTACTTACCTACACCTATTGTTTCTTTCGTGTTAAACACATTGATTAGCAAACTGTAATTTGAAATTTTTTTAATTTGAAATATATCTTTTGTTCTAAAAATATATCAAGTTTACCTCTGGATGACTCCAGTAACAGAATTATTGTAGTTGCTAGTGATGGGTGTTCCGAGGGGTTTGACGAGGCCCCGGACCACCACATATGGGATTGTCTTGCTGGGATACTTGCTGATCTCGCTGGTCAGTGATGAGTCTATGTCCAACACTGGTGCTGTCTAAAATCAAAAACACTTCAACAGCCAGTAAACTAACATAGTAAATAACTAATAATACATATAGTAAGTAAACTAATATGTATATTCAAATTGAGTTTTTCATCTCTTTGTACACCAGAAATGCGCTTCTGCTTTTTCGGGCAGAAATAAAGCCTCAAATAAATAAATAAATATCATGGGACAATTTGACACCAATTGACCTAGTCCCAAACTAGGCAAAGCCTGTACTATGGGTACCAGACAACGGATAAACATACTTATGTACATATTAAACACCCAAGACCCAAGAACAAACATTCATATTCATCATACAAACATCTGATCCGACCGGGATTTGAACCCGGGACCTCAAGCTTCATAGTCAGGGTCTCTAACCACTAGGCTATTCGGCCGTCAATCAATATTTTTACATTATTTAGGGCCTAACTTTTTGATAAGTACATTTATAAAATCAATAAAAACCATCACACAATGTTTGTTATTGTTATGCAATGTTTACATTCAGGAAATTGATCATGTACCATGTAAATATTCATGTGAAACAGGTATAGATAGTGTGATTTACCTGCAAAGCGTTCAGTATGTGCTTGCATTTGCTCAGCTGTCTCATACAAAACCCCAGAATCAGGGAGTCGATGCCCAATATCACCGTCTCGCCAACCACCTCGGAGAGGAAATCCATATTCCTTTAGATCTCGTACCACTCAAATAGCAAGCAATTTCGATGGTACCACTTTTTACCAAATCTGCCTTAAAAATAAGCCCATTTTACTTTACCGCAAAACTGTCGGAAAAATCCACAAAAATCAGCTGTGAATACTATTAAAATTTGACATTAGACGTTTTTTTCCTCGGTACCATTACAAGGTTATGCTGTTCCTAATCATGTTCGAGCAATAATAAAACGCAATGAGATTAGCGTATAAAAAAATATATTTTTTTTTCAATTTAAATTCTACGAGCACGTGTACCAAACCAAATGTTTTTAGATTTATGAAGCGGAAGTCTCATACTATCACCTTTTGTTAGAAAGAGACTTCCGCTTGTAAATTGTAACTTTTTGGCTTTAGAAAACACGGCCGTTATTAAAAAAAACTGTAAATACTTAAACCTCTCAACTCTGACGGATTGTGTGAGAACCTGCTCCATTTTTTGAAATTTGTTAAAATGTTTAGGGATCAGTAAGGGATCATTTAGGGATCAAATGAGTGTACAAAATAAAACAGGCATAGTTTTTGTATTTACGAATTTTATTTCGTCATAAACACAGTGAGCAGGAGCTCTCCTTCCTAATTCCTCCTCCGGCGTACCCGCGATATCCTCCAGGCGTTGGGTTCCTCGTACTTGTTGTAGAGCGGCTCCAAGCGCTGGTTCTTCTTGAACTTGGACAGCTTGGTGGGGTCGGAGAACTTGAAGAAGGCCGGCGCGAACTCCACCAGCCACTTGGGGTCGATCGTGGTCACCTCGCGCATGTACTCCTTCGTCGTCTGGACCAGCTCGTGGTAGATCACCCTGCAAGGCAAGTGCGCACTCCTGTCAGTGATTCGAGGACAGGGATGGGTTTGCGAAAGACTACGAGTGATGAAGCATTCGCTTAGAATAAGGAGGTTCCATTCATATTCAACGTTTTTTCGGTATTTATTTGGCACTTTAAAACTTGAAGTAACAGGATAAAAACAATTGTACAGCAAAGGAGAACTCCCTTAAAGGGCTCTCTACCAGTTAATCTTAGGTTTCGGTTAGAAGTGTTTTGCCAACGTAGACGCCTTATAGAGAGACATTGCACTTGCACATATAGCACGCGCGCTATTTTGTCGCTTGTCGCGCAGTGCGTCCCTTTATAGTGATGGAATCAGTGAAGGACGAACTGAGCGACAAGCGACAAAATGGCGCGCGTGGTAGCCCCCATGAGAATAGGAGTTCGGGTGGCATTATCCACTTGTTTTCTAAGGTTTCCGTCACGAGTAAAATGAGCAAATTACCACTCGGGCTGCCGGTTGAAGAGCGCCGACGAGGGGTGTATGTAGACGACCTGGCTGTCCACGAGCGTGCGGTAGCCCTCCTGCGGGTCCTTCTTGGCGGCGTTGCGGAAGAAGCCCGAGCAGATGGTCTTCTGCACACGCACCGTGTTCTTGGCTGCCGACACCACGTCCAGCTTGTGTCTGGGGAGGTAGTCATGTGTCAAAATCAAACTTAGGGTCTGTTTCACCAGCCTCAAATAAGTTATATCTAACAAATAAATGTGATGTAATCTCTGTTACAGACATAGTACAAAAACCTTTCCCAAGGGCCAGGCAAAAATCAATCTTATGACAAAGTCATAAACAATTTACTGAATCAGGCGTTACCTTGCGGAGGTCCATATTTATGAACTAAAAACAATTACTTTGCTCACCCGCGACCACTTTGCGCGCTTTGGTCGCGGGTGAGCAAAGTAATTGTTTTTAGTTCATAATGTCATAAACATTTTGACAGGCGAAAGGTTTGCTCACTTTATTTTGTTTTTGTCAGGTACATATTACTGGAAGATGGTGAACTTAGTTCACTAAACTAGGCGGTAATTGTCTTTCATTGCGTTAGGAAGAAATAACAAAGCATTGTCTATGAACTAAAAACAATTACTTTGCTCACCCGCGACCGCGCGTGGTGGATGGACCTCCGCAAACCACCGAACTCCGCTAAACGTTACTCATACCCGTCATGGTATACGACAGAACTCATTCATTTTATACAAGTAAAGTACTTTAATCTTAAAAAGTTTAAATCCCGCGGCCTAGATTTCAACCTTCAATTATACAAGTATTATAGGACTCTCGTCAAGGATCTGATAGACCGTGATTATAGCCAGTATCTGGCAAAAATAGAGCACGGCATTTGTCAAGACCCGGGTAGGTTTTGGGACTTTGTAAAGAACAAAAAACGGAATACGAGTCAACCAGTGGAGTTTACGTATCACGGTAAAGTCGTTGCGGGCCAGGAAGCTGTTGATGCGTTTGCTGAATTCTTCGGTTTAGTTTTCCATGACAGAGTCCCGAAACTTGATCCGGTAGAGGCCGGTCGAAGTACCGAAAGTCAACTTACCTCAAAGTTAATTGAAATTAAACAAATAAGTCTCTCAGAGTTACGCACAGCCATTAAACGACTCAAACCCTCGTCAACAGCCGGACCAGACGGTATCCCCACCTACTTAGCAAAAGATTGTATATCAGCGTTTGAACAGCCTCTCCTTCACATTTTTAACTTAAGCTTAAAAATGGGAATCTATCCTTCTAAATGGAAAGTATCGAGGGTAACTCCCATCCCTAAAGTAATAAAATCTAACGATGTGTTAACGCATAGGCCTATAGCTATCCTGTCTGTATTTGGTAAAGTTTTCGAAAGCGTATTAAACTGTAGTCTTATCAAGCAAATAAATAACCAGTTGGACGACGCTCAGCACGGATTCCGCAGTGCACGTTCAACTGTTACAAATCATGTTTGCTTTTTTGATTACGTGCTGAAACATATGGATTCACATCGACAAGTAGACACCGTATACTTTGATTTTAAAAAGGCTTTTGACCTAGTAGACAATGATGTTTTGCTAACTAAATTCTCGGCAGTAGGATTCACTCCAAAGCTGCTATCCTTTTTCGCAGATTATCTAAGAGATCGTAGGCAATTTGTGCAAATATCCGCTTTTCAATCCGGTGACTATTTCACTCGTTCCGGTGTGAGTCAGGGAAGTAACCTGGGACCAACACAGTTCTTAGTCATGATTGACGACCTTGCGCGTTGTATCCCAGGAGCACATCCCTTGCTCTTTGCAGACGACCTTAAACTAATACAGCCCGTCAACTGCGAACCTGATTGCGCAGCACTCCAGCGAATGATAGATTCTGTGGCACAATGGAGTGCGGCCAATAAATTACAGCTTAACGTATTGAAATGTAAGACCATCACTTTTACCAGATCCAATAATCCAATTCAAACAACCTACCACCTATTGAACACCCCACTCGACCGAGTCAGTGAAATTGAGGATTTAGGTCTCACTTTAGATGCCAGGTTAGATATGCGCAATCACATTGTGAAAATATGCAAAAAAGCCAATAAGATGCTAGGCTTCATAATTAGGACAGCGTCTCAATTTCGTGGCGATAAAGTGACCATATTGCTGTACAATGCCTACGTTCGTAGTAAGCTGGAGTACAACGCTGTTGTATGGAATCCGCGAGAGGAAAAATATAACCTAATGGTCGAGAGAGTGCAACGCAAATTCGCCAGGTATCTCTACAAAAGACGTTATGGTTACTATCCGTTTCTTTACCCATCGCTGTTTGTTTCCGGCATGGTCGGTCTGGAGACCCTAGAGCTAAGACGGAAAGCTATGACACTTGTACACTACTGTTTGCTCTTACGCCATAAAGTAGATAATCCTTCCGTCCTAGAAAAGCTCAGCTTATTTGTTCCTGATCGGTACACTAGCGGGACGGGTCGCAGCGCGCGGCGCGTACGCAACTTATTTGCCGTGCCGGCGCCCGGTGGGGGGCGCACCCAGCAGGCCCGCAACGCACCCACAACCAGAGCCATCGTGTTACTCAACGAGTTCCTTGCTAAGATCCGGGGGCCGACGTATTTGCGGACCACTGGTGTGTCCTAGTGGCGGCGTTCAATCGTTTTGGCAACCTTGTGTAGAATCTCTGAAATTGTGAACTTACTGTACTGTACTAATTTGTGGTAAGCAATTGGAGAATATTTGTATTGTATTGTGATTACTTTTCTCTTCACTTATACCTTTGTTCACTTAAAATTGTGTTGAGTTGTTAGTCCAGCTAACACCTAAATTAATATGTATGTGGCTGTTTTAAATTTTAGTTTAGTTTAAGATATCTTATCGGACGATTTGGTGTATGCTGTAAGTCCATGAGAAATTTATTTATAATAAAGAATAAAGTAACGCCTGATTCAATAAATTATTTAAAGCATTGTCTGCAGAAGAAAATAACACAGTTTCGGATATATTGAGCTAGCAAGAGAGTATTGTATTCGTTATTAACGAAAAAGTAATTCAAGCCTCATTGATTTTTTAAATATAAATTGTACTGTTTAAAATAAAATTACAAAAAGAAAAGTTACTAAAAGACACTATTAAACGTCTCAAGTGTCGAATTTCCGTTTTAAGGAAAGTATCAATGTGAGTTATGTCGCATTTTTTTATACGACGAGGAAGGCAAACGAGCCAGTGGGTCACCTGGTGGTAAGTGATCACCACTGCCCATAGACACCCGGAGGGTTTGCAGATGCGTTGCCAACCTAGAGGGCTAAATTGAAAATGCCTCTTGTGCCCGTAATTCTACCGACTGTCTTACTCTCCACACCTCAGCTTAGCGGCAGGATTAGCGAGTAAGATGGTGGTAGCGATCCGGACGGACCTCGCACAAGGCCCTACTACCCGCATTTAAAATAGTTAGATGCACTCACCTGTCCATAATCCCGAGCAGCTGTTTCCTGACGTCCTGCGCGCGCTTCAGCGTCCGTATCTGCACGAAGTTCTCGTAGCACCAGGCGTTGGAGAACTTGTTGTTCTTCCAGCTGTTGAAGACGGCCAGCAGCGTGAGGTGGTCGCCCTCGGGCTGGTTGAACTTGGCCTTCTTCTGGTCGGCCAGCGCCTGCTTGTCCTTGGGCCGGTAGAACGTGTTCTGCACGCTCAGCATGGACACTATGGTCAGGATCTCGTCGGAGCACTGCAGCGCCACCGACATGATCAGGATCTTGGAGAGATTCGGCTCCAGGGGAAATTCTGCCATCTGCCATTAATAATGCTTTATAGAGAAGAGAATAATTTAAGCTAGTGAGAGAAATGGGGTGATTGCGCAGTAGTGACATTCAGGGCAACAATTTAAACACATATTTTAACCCTTTTTCCAGGCTGCACAAATCTAGGCGGTTTAGCAAAAGACATATGTATATTTGGCAATAATTATACGACAAGTAACTATTCTAGTGATTGAATCTTAAATCTTGGTATTAGGGTTGAAATTGTAACTACATTTATGTGGTCGATAAATAGTACTATGCTCGGAAAAGGGTTAATACAAGGGGGTAATTTTTTCGCAAATGTATTTAAAGCCCGTGGCGGCTCGGGCTAAGACGCCTCGGGCTAAGACGCCTCGGGACTCGTGCAAAATGAGATACTTTCCGCACTCGTACCAAAAAGTACTATTTCCTTAAGGTGCGTACGAATCAGAGGCAGCCTCGGGTTGAGGCACGCATGGCTCGCCCATTTGCGCACAGTGCGCGAGCATGACACGGCGAGCCACCGAAAGTCGGTTTCAGACCGTGCTCAAAGGTGCCTCGATGTGCGTGCCTCGCGTAGTATGGACGCTGAATGACACGAACTTGTAATTTGATGAAATAAATATGCACAATATGAATTGCGATTTTTGTATTTATAACAGTTTTATCTACCACTGAGGTCGATTTTTCTGTTTCTTGTTAACAATCACGATAAAAGCAGCAGCAGCTGTGGTCGCGTTCGACGCTATTTTATTCGACGCACGATAGCGGCTCGCCACGGGCACGTTGCCTCGCCGCACAATCAAATGCGCGACTCTAATGCTCGCGTGCAGCCTCGCCGCGCGTGGCGAGGCAGCCTCGACCTGAGCAGCTCTAATTCGTACGCAGCTTTAGACTCATAAAATTATTCGATGTTTTGAAATAATTTCAAGAGATTTTTATAGAGAAACAAGGGGGCTAGTCGAGATAGTGAAGAGCCACGTACCCTGCGGCCGAGCCGGGTGAGCAGCCCCTCGGCGTCGAGCGCGGACAGCGAGTGCAGCTGCTCGAGCGCCATGATCAGCGACTCGACCGGCGGCGCGTCCATGAAGTCGAAGTGCAGCAGGTCGTTGATCCCCATGGTCTTCAGCTGCAGCACGGTGGTGGCCAGGTTGGTGCGCTGGATCTCCGGCACGGGCGTGGGCAGCATCTCGTCGCGGTAGGCGCGCTCCGTGTACAGCCGGTAGCACTTGCCCGGCCCCGTGCGCCCGGCGCGCCCCGCCCGCTGCTTCGCGGCTGCCTGCAAGATAAAGTTATAGGCATCGATATTTTAAACATTAAAGATAGGCCACGGACCTATTCAGCGCTGATAAAATGCGGCCCTCACTCATTAGCTGTCTTTAGACTGACATAATGTCAAAGATCAAGGGATACTAAGTCACCTAATCACCTATAATTGCTTTTTGTATATCAATGGTTATAGGTGCTAAAGTAAAGACTACTTGAAGCAGGTTCATTTTCGTTAAAAAGATAAAACATGCTGGAAGTCAGAAGGCATTTATTTTGTGTTTTTAGTAGCAGACAGTCGCGTCTCAACAAAGGATTCGAATGGGTTATTCGAAACTGAAACTGAAATTTTAACCGACTTCAAAAAAGGAGGTTCCCAATTCGTCGGAATATTTTTAATGTTTCCTGGACTATGTAACAATGCTACTTCATAACGCATTCATAAGACAGACGGCAAAGTTCAGCGATAAAATCCCCTTACCTGTGAAATAGGAGTGACAACCAGCGAGTCCATGCCCGTCTTGGAGTTGTACACCTTCTGCTTGACAAAGCCAGGGTCCACCACGTAATAAATCCCGTCGATGGTCAGCGAGGTCTCCGCGATGTTGGTCGCTATGACGACCTTCCTCGAGCCGGGCGGCGCGGGGTCGAAGATGCGCGTCTGCATCTCGGACGGCAGCGCCGAGTACACCGGCAGGATGATCAGCTCGGGCACGTCGGGGCCCAGCGACTTCATCCTCTCGTACAGGATCTCGCACGCCGTGTCGATCTCCTCCTGCCCGGTCAGGAACAGCAGCACGTCGCCGGGCGGCTCGCGCAGATGGATCTGCATTATCGTGATCAGCGACGCGTCCAAGTAGTCGGTCTCCGGCTCCTTGGTGTAGAGGACTTCCACGGGGAAGGTCCGCCCCGGAATGGTGAAGATGGGCGCCTCGAAGAAGTACTGGGAGAACTTGACGGCGTCCAGGGTGGCCGAGGTGACTATGAGCTTGAGCTCGGGCCGCTTCTGCACGGCCTGCTTCAGCAGCCCGAACAGCACGTCGGTGTTGATGGTGCGCTCGTGCGCCTCGTCCAGCATGATCACGGAGTACGACTTGAGGTCCAGGTCCATGAGGCACTCGCGGAGCAGCATGCCGTCCGTCATGTACCTGGGGACAACACAGTGATCATCACACTGGACTATGTCTTGGTATTTTTTCTTAATTTTTTTAAGGCTATCCCATTGACCTTTTATTACACGATTGCCCAAAGAAAACCACTGGACCCAGAGGCTTGCAATTTGGCAAACATAATACCTTGAGTATCCTAGAGGTACATTAAGAAGAGATTTTTCGTAATTCCCACGGGATAGGGAACTAGCCCATTTTGCAATATTTAACGGGGGCAAAGCCGCGGGGCATAAGCTATTACGTCATAAACCAAAGTAACTGAATGTCAAATGCTACGACACTGCAACTGCTGCTGCAGTATTTACTGTTGCTAGTAAATACTGTGCATTTAAGGCTACTTATAGTGTACATTATTACCTATTACCTATACTAGACTTAGACTTAGAAAATTGTAATGACTAATATTTCTTTTGAATAAATTGAAATTGAAACGATGGGAGAGTGTGTGTGGCGCAACACACACTACAACCCACCTGTACGATTACATCGCACTTGCGTCAGTGCGCCATCAGCATGTTAGTAATATAAGGTTTTTAAGCAATAAAGTTCAGTTCACGTTCGTATTTATATAAGTGTGCACACGTATCAAAATAAAGCAAGTTATCAAGTTTAATTCGTCTTTCCTGTTCTCATCAACAAGAAACCTATCAAGCAAGTGTACTAGCTGACAAGAGCTCGTACATTAATGGTCCTTCGAACCGCTGAAGAGAAAAAGTGTTTTTTTTTTTCTTTTCCTTTCTTGGTTGCAAATCGGCTCGGTAGGTCTCCCACAAGCGGGTCTCGCCGACTGAGTTGAGAAGGCGCATAAGCCCAAAGGAGGAAAAGAAACAGTCCGCGTCGATTGTTACTTCATTAGCAAGTTAATGCCCAGCATCAAGGCTCAAAATCAAGAGTAACAAGACTCAGATCAATATTATCAAGAATCAGGAACGGAGCACCAAGGCCCATTAAATAGCAAGAAACGAACATAATTTGAACTCAAGCAAGTCAAGTCAAGTACAAATAAGAAAAATACAGGAATCAAGTCCAGCAAATTAAGCAAGTAACAGTAGACAGGAAGATCTTCACTGTAAAAAATGGATCAGTTACTACAAAACCAACTTCAAGTGAAAGGCGCTATACAGCAACTCCGGACAAACTTCAAAAAAGATGGTCAAGATAGAAAAACTCCAGAGCATATCAAGAGGAGACTGGATACTCTGGATATGTATTGGGAGGAGTTCAAAAATAATCATGAAAAATTGTGCGCATTCGATAACCGAGCTCACGACTATTTTTTCGAAAATCACTACGACGAGACAAGATCGTTGTACACTGAGACCAGGGAACTTATTCAAAAATCAGTGCCACCTCCCAGTCAACCATACCAGAAACCGCCGATTATTCATCCTACCCCAGAAACACCGTCAGGATCGGGAGAGAGTAAGAAGTCGAACTCTCAAAACCCTCTGCAAGATTTCATCTCAAAGGGTAGCCACAGCAAATTAGATGAAATGTTACGCAAGCAAGCAAGTAACTTTAAAGCTTTAGCCCGTACGCTATCGAATATCAAGTTAGATAGTGTCGCAGAAAAGTGGGAGCTGCAGGACATATTGAGGTCCTTAGATTCTCGCTGGGCTGCCATTGACTCTCTACATTGGGATATTGACAGCGAACTCAATGGCACCGATGAGCATTATGAAGACACGTTCACCAAGTATGAAAATGAATATTCTTCAATGAAAAAAGAAATAAACAGCAAGTTGTGGTCTGCGTCTCACAGGGAACAAGCAACCCCTCGTTTGGACATTCCTGTTTTTCATGGAAACTATCAACAATGGGTTTCGTTCAAAGATCTTTTTAAAGAAGCCATACACAGGAATCCGTCTTTATCAAACGCACAAAAAATGCAGTTTTTGAAGAGCAAAATTAAGGGCGAGCCAGAGCGCCTCATACAACATCTACCAATCAGCTCAGATAATTACGTCACTTGCTGGGAAATATTAAGTCATCGATACAACAACAAGAACCTAATTTTCACCACTCACCTCAATACCATGATGAGTCTCCCAGTTTTACAGCAAGCGACATCAAGCCACATCAAACGACTTCACGACGTAACTATCGAAAGTCTGAATGGCGTCAAAAACCTCGGGATTAACATTGACACCTGGGACCCTATATTAGTGCATATATTGACACAGAAATTAGACGCTGAAACTCATAATGAATACATGACGTCATTGAAGCAACCACGAGAGCTGCCGTCGTTGAAAGAATTACTGTCATTCCTAGAAAGCAAATTTACTGCAATGGAGTCATCCCGACGTAAACAAGACAACGTCACGCCTAGACCTAATACCAATAGGCCATCAATCTCTACCAATCAAATGAAGTCAAGTCAATTCAAACAGTATTACTCCAGCAACAAGGCTACATCAAACACGCCACCTCAAACTTACCACCGAAGATGTCCAGTGTGTCAGAGCGACCATGGCATCTATTTCTGTACGGAATTTAAGGATATGGCGCCAGGACTAAAGCGAAAAACCGTCGCAAACCTAAATCTTTGCACTAATTGTTTATACAATCATAACGGCAAGCAATGCAATTCAGTAAAACGTTGGCAAGAATGCAACGGGTATCATAATACATTATTGCACGACGCATTTTGCAATCAAAATGCAGTGTCAAGAAATGGATTCGGCAATGCAAATGCAAGAAATCAACCGTTTCAACAAGGAAGTGGGTCACACGTGGCGCAACAACGTGATGTGAAAAATGAAGAGCCGAAAATACTTCTTGCTACAGCCATGATCAAGGTGCTGGCAGCTGATGGTCTACCTCGTATTCGTAATGAAAAGTTTAACAAGAAACTTACCGAACACATCATTTATAAAACCAACATGGAAACTTTTGGAAAACATTCCTCTGGCGGATTCGCAGTTTTATGTAAGCAACCCAGTTGATTTATTATTGGGCGCAGAAGTCTACGCTACCATCTTGCTAAAAGGCATGTACCGACATGAATGCTCACCTCTACTCGCACAAGAGACACGTTTAGGATGGATTTTATGTGGCAAGGTACATCAAGGCCTTCAATGTAATTTGGCGTTGCAAAACATACATGAAATTCGAAAATTTTGGGAGATTGAAGATATTCCTGAGAACTCTACATATAACAGTGACGAAGATGAATGCGTAAGTTTTTATAACTCTACTACAAGAAGATTGAAGGACGGAAAATACGAAGTGCGAATACCACTTAAGGCCACGTATTTGACCAAATTAGGACAATCAAAACATAAAGCGATTGCGCAATTCCTACAGTTGGAACGTAAATTTAGCAGAAACGAAGACATTGCGCAACAGTATAAAGCATTCATACATGAGTACCTATCGCATGGTCACATGAAATTGACGTCAACAGGTAGCAACGAGAAATTTGAGAACTATTTACCGCACAGCGCTGTACTACGCGAGGAATCAACTACGTCACCTCTTCGCGTTGTATTTAACGCTTCAGCTAAAACATCATATGGAACAAGCCTTAATGATTTTATGCACAAGGGTCCAAACCTACAAAAGGACCTTGTCACATTGGTTTTGAAGTGGAGGCAACATCAAGTGGCATTCATAGCGGACATCGAAAAAATGTTTCGACAAATTTGGGTTCACAAAGACGATCAAAAACTACAGATGATAATTTGGAGAGATTCACCACACGAAATGTTACGAGAATATCAACTCACGACGGTCACATACGGCACCAAAGCAGCGCCGTTCCTTGCTATGATGACTCTCAAGCAACTAGCCAAGGACGAAGGAGTTAACTACCCGGAAGCCGCTCGAGTACTTGAAGAGTGTTTCTATATGGATGACTTACTTCATGGGTCGCATTCAATAGAATCTGCAAAAAGATTACAACAAGAGTTAATGGAACTTTTGAGGTCAGGAGGCTTTAACCTGAGAAAGTGGATGTCAAACTATCAAGAGTTACTACAAGTTACAGACAAGAAAGAGTTGACAACAGAGGTCAACTACAACTTCAAAGAACACGAATCAAGAAAAACCCTAGGGCTCAACTGGGACCCTAGGCGGGATGCTTTCAATTTCCAATCAAGAATCGTCACAACTTCTAATGACAACGAGTTCAACACTAAAAGGCAGTTACTATCAGAAATTTCGAAACTATTTGACCCTTTGGGCTGGCTGACACCTGTCTCTACCAAGCTCAAATTACTGTTCCAAAAAATATGGAACACAGCCATTCAGTGGGATGACAAGATTCCAGACGATATTAATGCCGAATGGTTAAAGATCAAGCTTGACCTACATAATATAAATCAATTGCAAATACCGCGATGGCTGGGGACGGACGCTACAAGCGATATCGAGTTACACGCATTCTGTGATTCATCGGAAAAGGCTTACGCCTGTGTTATTTATTGTAAAACGAATAATCAAGGGCAATCAAGAATAGTTTTACTAGCAGCAAAATCAAGATTGGTTCCGAATAGCAAAGAATATTCAATACCAAAATTGGAACTCAGTGCTGCTCTCCTACTCTCCAAATTGATGGAAAAAGTTACGCAAAGCTTATCTAACCATAACATTAATATTTATGGTTGGACAGACTCCACAGCGGTGTTAGGATGGCTGCAAGGAGACTCCACGCGCTGGAAAACGTTTGTCGCCAACAGGGTGCGTCAAATAACAAAAGTGGTTCCACCAGAATGCTGGCGTTACGTTAAGTCGACTGAAAATCCTGCGGATTCCGCTAGTCGCGGACTCACTGCATCACAACTAAAAGATCATCATTTACGGTGGCAGGGACCAATTTGGTTGCCGTCGTTTAAGGCCGGAGAACAAGAATCGACCTTAACGTATACCACCAACGAAGAAGTCAAAGCGGCGAAACAAGTCAATGTCGTAATAAACAATCAAGACGAAGACAGCATTTTGAAATTCCTGCTACACAAATACAGTTCATTTTCAAAGCTGGTACGGGTATTAGCATGGGTACGTCGTTTCATCACAAAAAAGCAAGACCGGCAGACCGAGAAATTCATTACACTATCAGAGATTAGGATGGCAAAAGCTACAATTATAAAACATGTACAAGAAACTTTTTTTGTGACAGAACTAGCCGCTCTCAAGAAAAGTGGTACAATCCATTCGAAAAGCAAGATCTCCCAATTATGTCCAATTATTGATAAAGAAGGTATTCTCCGTGTCGGTGGCAGACTAGAAAATGCGCAAATCTCATATGACATGAAGCACCCCATCATTTTGCCTCACAAGAGTCGATTGACTGACCTTGTTATTGGACACGCGCATAAGACTACACTGCACGGCGGAGCTCGGATTACTTTAAATTTTATACGAAGCAAGTATTGGATTATTGGAGGAAATCAGGCAACAAAACAATATATCCGTGGATGTATTACCTGCAAGAAGCAAAAACCCGACAAACATCTCCAGATCATGGGAGACCTACCAGCAGCAAGAAGTAACCCGTCCCGCCCGTTTACTCATACAGGAGTCGATTACACCGGGCACGTCGTCCTCAAGGTCAACAAAGGTCGTGGTATCAAGACCACCAAAGGATACGTCGCTGTATTTGTCTGTATGGTGACCAAAGCTGTCCATTTAGAGCTGGTCTCTGACTTGACCACATCAGCGTTCATAGCCGCGTTACGCAGAATGGCATCTCGAAGAGGAGCTCCGACCCACATGTACAGCGATAATGGCCGGAACTTCCTAGGAGCCAGCAAAGTACTCCAATCAGAGCATGAGGAGCTACAAAAAATAATGAACGAAGAATTTATGTCGCAGATTACTGATATGGAGATCAAGTGGCACTTCAACGCGCCTCTATGGCCCTCAGCTGGAGGTCTATGGGAAGCTTGTTGCAAAAGCTTCAAGTTTCATCTAAAAAGAGTCCTCGGCGAGCAGAAGCTAACGTTCGAAGAGTTCAGTACTCTGTTAGCACAAATCGAGGGGTGCCTAAACTCAAGACCCTTATGTGCTATATCTGAGGACCCCGAAGACTTGAATTATCTAACTCCATCTCATTTCCTAGCAAGTGGACCCTCTCTCACTATAATAGAAACTGAAAAAGATTTACGGACACGATGGCAGCTGACACAAAAAATCTTCCAAGATATATGGAAACGATGGCGCTCGGAGTATCTGGCACAACTGAATGCAAGAAGCAAGTGGAGGACTCCGCAAGATAACATAAAAATCAACGACGTCGTGCTTCTTCACGACGACAACCTGCCACCCGGCAAGTGGGCGATGGGCAGAGTTACACAGCTGCATCCTGGGCGAGACGGCTACGTCCGCGTTGTAAGCCTAAGAACAAAAAATGGGATCTTGAAACGTCCTATTATAAAAGTCTCCGTGTTAACTGAACATAAAGAAGATGACTTGCTCAACAAGAAGTTCGAAGAACAAGCAACCCCAGAGCGAGGATACCTCTTCAAGAAGACATCTGCGAACAAGAGCAAAGAAGGGCTCGTTCAACCTTACATCTATGTTTGCCGCGCTGATGTTATTCTATCTCTGACAACAAGGTCAGAGTGCAACATAAACGTGACCTCGTTTAAAGAAAGTCAAGGCTTATACTTCGATAGAATATCTGACATGATGATTATTCGAGACGAGTGGAAACTCGTTGTATACTACAACATGAAACCGTATTGGCAAGCAACAAACGCATTTCGAAAGTATACAAATTTTCTCACTGAAACATGTGACGCCATAAAAAACCAAGTACAATGTGACGTCATTTCTCTACAATTAAGTCATGGATTCTCCGAACTCGAGTACTACAATCAAATGTTACTCAGTCAGCACACGAGCACGCGACCCGAGACGCTACGTCATCGCCGTGGCCTCATAGACGGCATCGGATACGTTGCGAACAGCCTGTTCGGCGTACTCGATGAAAGATTCGCGGAACAATATCAGAAAGATATATCACTCATACGAAATAATGCAAAGCATATGGTATCCCTTTGGAAGAACCAGACTTCTATCGTCGAGGCTGAGTACAACCTGTTAAAACGCAGCGAAGAAAAGATGAATCAACAACATAAGATGATTCATCAGCATTTAAACAAATTAGAAGAAGCCATGAACAATCTCAAAAATAAAATCGAAGCAAATAACATTATCAACGATTTCAACATGGGAGCAATTATAGCGAGTAATATGCTCAACAATTTAAAAGAAATACAAAACACGTTATTAGACACCATCACAGATATATATCACGGCCGTTTTAACTTGCACTTGCTGACTCCCGAACAATTAATAAGCGAATTAAGCACCATAGCAAGCAAACTACCAAGAGACGTATCGCTACCCATAGAAAATATACATTCAGACCTAAGAAAGATCTATCAACTACTTAACGTCAAGACAAGGATGCTAGATGAAGTCCTAATTTTCGAAATAAGGTTGCCTCTTATCAGCCGAGACTCGTTTGAAATTTTCAAGATAATTTCAAACCCCACAGCAGTTGGAAACAAAATTGTCAGTATAGTACCAGTTTCAAATTATGTATCCATCAACATGAAGAAGGATTCGTATATACCAATGTCGGAAAATTACGTGAGGTCATGCACAAGAATATCAGAAGCCTACTATTGTCCAATCAAGAAGCCTATATACCAAATAAAAGGTGACAAAAGTTTCTGTAAAAGAGAAAATTCAGAATGCAAAACCAAGACATCATCTTGCGAAAACAATTGGCAAGAAAGCTATACGCTCAACACATATGTTTATTTTTGTTGCGAGCAGTGTCGAGTTACAACCATATGCGCCGATCAAGTTACCGCATATCAATTAACTAACGCTGGACTTATAAACATAGGTCATGGTTGCATTATCAAGACTGATAATTTCACTGTGTATCCACACAAACCACATTGGAGTGAAGTGAATATGCAGTCCGAGGTATACATCCCGATCATGGCTCCAATAAACCACATAATCAATATAACCATACCTCATACTCGCTTATCCGAAGGAGAAGAATCACAAGAAATACAAAAGGAGATGATACAAATCGGAGAGAAAATAAAGAATTTAAAGGAAACAGAAGTTCCTTCCGAAGAATTATCATACCACGATCTTCATCGCTACGCCATGATCTATGTGATCCTAGCAGTAATAGTACTCGCCGGTTTAATCAGCATGTTGAAGCGAGTGCAATGCAGATGGCGAGTGCCTCGCTCCCCACCACCAGCCACAGAGGAGCCCGCGACCGCCGCCGCCGCCCCGCACCCCTGCGCCTCCCCGCGCGACGCCGCCGCTGGCAGAGCCACTGAACAGCGTGACATGGACCATAGTGACGCAGTCGCAACTAATTTGCGAGTCGACAAAAGCACGACACCCTCGTTTAGAGCTGTATCTTTTGATTAATGAAATTATGTTTTTTTTGTAATTGATGTTAATCTTCTTAGCCTGACCCCGGAATATGTACGATTACATCGCACTTGCGTCAGTGCGCCATCAGCATGTTAGTAATATAAGGTTTTTAAGCAATAAAGTTCAGTTCACGTTCGTATTTATATAAGTGTGCACACGTATCAAAATAAAGCAAGTTATCAAGTTTAATTCGTCTTTCCTGTTCTCATCAACAAGAAACCTATCAAGCAAGTGTACTAGCTGACAAGAGCTCGTACACCACCTAAGGCATACCTTAGCACAGTTTGGTGGGAAAGCAGCCTAGGCGTAACCGCAAGAGCACTCACTTGATGACAGTCTCGGGGCTGGTGCAGTCCTCGAAGCGGATGGTGTAGCCGACCTCCTGGCCCAGCCGGCAGCCGAACTCCTCGGCGACGCGCTTGGCCACGGCCATGGCGGCCACGCGGCGCGGCTGCGTGCACGCCACCTTGCCGCGCGCCGTGCGCCCGCACTCCGCCAGGTACTGCGTGATCTGCGTGGTCTTGCCCGACCCCGTCTCGCCGATCACGATGAGGATCTGGTTGTCGGACACCGCCTGCGAATGGAAACTGATTGCTCGGAAATATGGTACCTTTCCATACGACAAATATATGTATTTTCCCGGTAACGTTGTCAGTCCCTGCTTGATCGCCTACAGCTTGTACAAAATCATACTAAAGGAACTGCAATCAATGCCTAGTTTTTAAATGGCCATTTTGACTAAGAAACCATAATGTCAGTCACGAGCCAACCACCTCTGGACACCGCATCTTTTATAATTTACTTGGATAGTCATTATAAAAAAAGCCGCAGTGAGCGGGTCGGGGGAATGCGTCGTGATAGGTTCATCTCGCTTGTCATCTGGTCGAAAGTTAGCCGCGACATTTGGTGTCCCAAGGGTCGTTGGTCCGTGACGTCAGTGAACACTTGCACCACAGAAAATAGGTTAATATTTGGCAGCATTTCATGTACTATATTGAAGTCGAAATTGACTACTGTTTTTTTAATGTATTCATTGTTGGTAAGCTACATAACCGTCAACAACTGACCTTGATCAGCTCGTCCCGCAGCTTGTAAATCGGCAGCGACTGCCGCTGCTCCAAGAGCGACAAGTTAGTCTTCTTGCCGAAGGAGGACTTCTTGCCCCCGATGACGTGTTTCTTCCACTCGGGCAGGTCCTGCGGCGTGATGCCCGCGCCGCGCATGTTGGCGGCCAGCGCGCGGCCGTCCGCCTCGGGGAGCGGGTCGATCCAGTTCTTGTTGAGGCCGGTGGGCAGGGTCTCCATCTCCTGCTCGCGCTGTATCATCTTCTGCTCGCGGCGCTCCTTGGCCAGCGCGGACTGCATCATGGCGGCCTGCGCCAGCGACCCGTCAGGGTTCTTGACGATGCGCACGGGCGACAGGTCGTGCAGCGCGCGCCCGTGGCCCTGCAGGAACGGCGGCTCGTCCTCCACCAGCTCGATCTCGATGTCGGCCTCCCCGTCCTCCTCCTTGGGCAGGAGCCCGGTCTCCTCGTCGAAGTCCGGGAGCTCGCTCTTGTCTATCACGCCTGATGATATCATCTGGAATTTGTTCGCATATGTGACTTCTTGTAATACATGACATAATCGTATAGGAAAGTCTATTATTTTATACAGTTTCAATCGTTTATTCAGGTTAAACGATAATCTACCGATCTTGTGCTGTAACTTAATATTACAAAAAGGCCTGTGCAAACTGGCCGTCAAAAACCGACCTTGGATAGGTACTACCGGCACGGAGCATCGGTTTCCCAGCATTGAAATTTATACTTACCTTAATGCAATTAGCATACGTCCGCCAGTTTGCACAGTTTGTGGAGAGAAAAACACGCTCGCCGTTTACGCACGTCGCGTCGCTCCGTTCGTGCGTGCTTTGTCGAGTTTTGCAGTGAGAACGGACAAGAATCAGGCAGAAAGATTGGTATTCTGAAGAAGATGGATGACTTACCTGTTTGATCTCCCATCGCTCGGGGCTGGAGAGGCGCGTGACGCGCTTGCGGCTGGCGCCGTCGCCGGCGTCCGGCGCCTCGGCGCCCGCCAGCCCCGCCAGCACGCCCGCCGGCGCCGGCCGGTCCGGGTTGCGCCCCGACCGCTCTGCCTACACACAAACGTACATATTTACTATTACGATAGGATAACCACCGACTTATGTGTAAAATAATATAAGCTTTTTTTGAAGAATGTAATTGCATTTTCATCCAATCTACATATCAATGTGGTCACTGGAAGTGGGTCGAATTCAACTTGCTCATTTTGACGACAATTTACATAATTATGAAGATTGCAAGATAAATAAAAATTTGTAAAATATCAAGTAATTTTCCTAAACATTCCCAACTACCCCATCTGATGACACAATTTTTACCAACATTTAATTTCACAAAAGTCCACTGTTCTTACAAAAATTTGTCATGTATCTTTGGTTTTCAACTTACCTCTAAGTGGGCATGAGAAGTGGGGTTGAGATCTTTGCCGGTATCCTGGCAGACATCTTTCATTGTCAGGGACACCTTCTGTCCAGTCACAGACAGCACTTTGATCTGTAATAATATAACACATTTTTGTAAATATAAGATGAAATTTAAAACGTAATTTAATTAACTTGACCTTTGAGCAAGGCACGGCACAGATAAAAAACATAAAAGCAATAAAGTTATGGATGTAAAAGTAAGTAAGTAAACACTTTATTGTACTAAAAAAAACAGGATACAAACACAATTAAGATGATGATGATGATGATGATGATGATGGATGTAGTTTTAAGGCTGGATTAAAATTTCTAAGAGAATAAGAAACTTAATGTTCGAGTAATTAAATTTGGTTTTGGTCACCTACCTTTACTTTGTCACCTCGGGAGACCACATCAGAGACATTTGAGACACGGCCTTCTGCCCGCAGCTGTGAAATGTGCACTAAGCCTTCCCAGCGCTTCCGGACTCCCTCAATTTGCACGAAGCAGCCAAATGGTACAATATTGGCTACCCTCCCACTGTAAATCTGGAAATAGTTACATTTCAATTACATATAAAGAATGTGATGATATGTTTTGTAATTAGTGATCAAGTTGAGTTTGTTTCATAAAACTAGTTAACTGCAACATACAATGACAATGCAAAGAAAAATTCGTTAAGCAGCTGGACTTGAACCAGCAACCTCGGTAATCCGTACCACGCTCCACCAATTAAGCTATACTTAACGTTAAAATTCGTTAGGTACACCAACGTTAAGTATAGCTTAATTGGTGGAGCGTGGTACGGATTACCGAGGTTGCTGGTTCAAGTCCAGCTGCTTAACGAATTTTTCTTTGCATTGTCATTGTATGTTGAATTTCATTCTATGAATGTTTCATAAAAATAAAAACAAAAATAATCAATAAATCGATTATTTTCATTGATTCAGAAAATAGCTCCATTTCTTGCCACTAATGCGTAACTGTAGAAGTTCCGTAGTGGGTGAGCTGCTTGATTAAGCTACTCATAGATGGCGCTGAGGAGAGATCTTCCAAATAAAATATGACACAAGGCATTAAAAAATTCGTTAGGTACACCAACATACAATGACAATGCAAAGAAAAATTCGTTAAGCAGCTGGACTTGAACCAGCAACCTCGGTAATCCGTACCACGCTCCACCAATTAAGCTATACTTAACGTTGGTGTACCTAACGAATTTTTCAATGCCTTGTGTCATATTTTATTTGGAACACAAGGCATTGAAAAATTCGTTAGGTACACCAACGTTAAGTATAGCTTAATTGGTGGAGCGTGGTACGGATTACCGAGGTTGCTGGTTCAAGTCCAGCTGCTTAACGAATTTTTCTTTGCATTGTCATTGTATGTTGAATTTCATTCTATGAATGTTTCATAAAAATAAAAACAAAAATAATCAATAAATCGATTATTTTCATTTTAGGTACACCAACGTTAAGTATAGCTTAATTGGTGGAGCGTGGTACGGATTACCGAGGTTGCTGGTTCAAGTCCAGCTGCTTAACGAATTTTTCTTTGCATTGTCATTGTATGTTGAATTTCATTCTATGAATGTTTCATAAAAATAAAAACAAAAATAATCAATAAATCGATTATTTTCATTTTAGTTAACTGCAGTTAAATTTGTTTAAATTAATTAGAAAGATTATTAATTATTCCCTTAGCACACACATACCTTTCCTGGTTCAGGGTCATCACTTATTTCTACATCTGGAGACTTCTTTCGTGCTTTCTTGCTGTAATCAACAAATCTGTCTTTTTGATTCCTGTCACGGGATTGAGACCTGCGGTCCCTGGACCTGGATCTCTTTGCTCTGGACTGAGACCTCCTTTGCCTCTCTCTGGACTTAGATCTGTGTCGCTGACGGCTCCTAGACCGCCGTCGCCTATCCCTGCTTCTGCTCCGTCTATTTCTGCTCCTGCTTCTCTTATCCCTGCTTCTGCTTCTCTTATCTCTGCTATGACTTCTTCTGTGCCTACTTCTACTCCGTCTTCTTCTGTCGCGGGAACTGTCACGCCTTCTACTTCTACCCTCTTTCCTGTCTCTACTACTGCTGCGGACTCTTTTATGATCATCATCTCTTTTTACTTCTTTTTTATTATTAGATTTTGATGGAGCCAGAGCTTCCAACTCAGCCATGGTTTGGTCAATAACATTATCCTTTGATTTACTATTTTCATCTTTAAATATATCCTTATTTGTTAATCTGGTGTTCTTTTTGTCATCCTCACTTTCATCATCTGATGAGAAGACAGGCTTCTCATTAGGTATAGCTAAGCCTGGGAATTTATTGGCCAATGGGTTTTTGTTAATAATCTCATTTGTATTCGTTTCTGAGCTAGTAGTGGTTGGTTTCATGTGCTGTATGATGCGCAGAAGATTGGTCATAAAGGAGTCTGAGAATTCTGCCCCATTCTCTGTGAGAGCTTTCTTAAACGCTTCAAAAGTAGGGTTTTTGTCTGCCAAGTCTATTATAAACTCCGCTGTAACAGGCAAATTCTAAATTAAAGGCATATTGAAGAATAACATTGCAAAAAGTGAAATGGGTCGGGGTACTTACCTAAATCTTTGTCGTTTAACCCTAAATGATTGTCCAATTCTGTGCATATCTTCGAAACTAGAGACAAGTGCTCTAATTTGGCTACTTCATCCATTATTATTCTTTTATTACTTTCTTATTTCGTAGAAATTATATATTTTCGGAGTATTTTCGTCACAATTTGCAACGAAACGATAGACAATAGACATTTATTTTGACGTTTTAGTTTTCTTTTTTGCTTGACTGTCAATGATAATTGTAGTTCTGTGATAAACTGTTTAAGGTATTAAAAAAACCGCTCGACGCAAAGAAACTTATTTTTACCAATTTTGACATTTTCAGTTTCATAAGCTGTGGCAGCCGTGGTAATTTTTTTGTATTCCTATTTTCTTCGATTTTTGTCGTTCTTGTGTGAATACGAAGTATATTTCGCAATACTTTACCACGTTTTTAGGCAAGTGATCTTTAAATTTTGTGTTTAAGCTATTCATATTGTGTTTGTGATGGAAAATAATACAGACCACCCCGAACCAAACAACTTCACCCCGTTATCTGTGCAAGAAGTAGACGTAGATTTTTTACCGATTGTATACGAAATAATACGAAGGTATTTACATGTAGACCTTATTTTTAGATTTTCACATCTTGATACTACGCTGTTTACTTGATGACTGTTCTTATTGCTTAGTGTCGAGCGTGACTTCCACGACAACTCCGCGAAGGCGCGTGAGTCTCAGGACTGCAGCCAGAAGGTACTGGAATTGCAGAAAAAGTTTGACTACGCCCGCGCCCAGGTGAAACGTTTACGCATTGTTTTTGGACCAGATAAGATATAGCTTTTTTTATTATGCAACTTAATTAGTTCTCAAGTGATAATTTTTCCTAGTACTGTTAGTGACAAGGTATTTTTTTTTTTTTACAGATAAGACGCTTGCCGGGCATAGAATACAACAAGCAAGACCAAATAAAGCAGTTTGAGGTTCTCCGCGCCCAGCTGCAACTGAAACGGGACCTGCTGCAGAAGTACCGGAACATGTGCTCATTTGAAACCTCCTTCAAGTGATAACCTGACAGGATGCCGCTCAGAGCCTTGCTGAAGTATCTAGCTGACAATGAGCGCCTAATCCAGAGGATAGCAGAGTCTTATCCAGTAAGACGTGCTGCACAACTTGCCGTGTCAATGTTTTACAAAGGAAAGGAGAAGGCATCCCAAATGGACCCAGAACAAGTAAACAGGCTTATGTCATTTTTTAGAAAATTTTCTCAAAATGTGCGAGAAGGTATTCAAGATGCCAAGAAACAAATAAAAAAATGAACAGATATTTAAACTTTAGTTAATTATTTAGTCAACTACAGTTCTGTTATTTATGAGTTGTAAAATAAAACATTTTATTTATTTCGAGCTATTTATTTCTCTCACTCAGAACAAATCAATAAAAATATTCTCTCACTTAAACTAGGAAATCACATATGTAATGGTACTGCAAACAATCAAATACTGAATACAATTATGATATGGATGGAGCAGCTAGCCTCACTAAATACAACTAATGTATGTACTAACATATGCACTTGTAGGTAATCAACTTGTCATGGAGTAGCTGATAGTAGATCAGCCAGCCATAACTTTTAATCAAAACAATATCTAAATAGATCCTATTAATTGCTTAATAATCAACATCACAACAAAAACCCTGTGAAAGCTGCTCTTTTCACATCACCCTATAATAAATGATTATTGCTTCAAGAATATTCCAATGCACAATAATTCAATAATTTCAAACCATAAACTTGTTCACCAATAACAAATTCCAATACAATGAATGTACTTTTTTCAAATTAAATCATATAAAAAAGAAAACAAAGTAAGTAATAACTGTGTGTCACAATACATATAATATTAGGGTTATATATTTTTCACCATTTATTTATGAGAATATCTATGTAATTTAACAATTATATTATGTCCCCCTAGACACAGATGAATATTTATTTCAGATAAGAGTCTAAGACAAAGACGTAAACGCCCATTTTTACAGCAATAGGAAAAGTAGTTGTCAAAAATATAGAACTATCAGCATCAGTTGAGACCATGTTCGATTATACAGCTTATTTGGTAATAGGTGAAGAGCTGCCGAAAAATCACACCAGTATTTTTGCAGTGTAATTTTTCACTAAAAGAGCGTTTTTTCGACAGCAAATTAAGTGTCAGAGTAGACATTCAATTTATCTACATAATATATCTAACATACACAGCAATTAGATCTTTAATACCTTGTAAGGTAAAGTTGTAGTGGCTATAGACAAACTAGCCAAGCTGGACGTTTGCTGCAGCTAGGAAGTTGTTATACTTTTCATTCACTATTTTCTACACCAATTGAATATTCAACATTCAATTGTGCTTCTAATTTCTGATAACTTATGGATTGGTTATAGGCGGATCCTGAACCTTATCAAAGATAAATTGCATGCAATTTTGGAAGCATATAACTGCCACAAAAATGGTTTAGGATAGTGAAAGTATAACAATTCCCTCTCTTTCTCTTGTAGAATTGAATACCTAATATTAATTATCGGAACATATCTTCTCAATTATTAGAAAAATACAACTTTTTTTGTGTTGTAAGTACGCAGCAAAGTGATGTCAATGTTTTGATACACACTATGCCAAGAGTTGACCCATGATCGTCAAGCAGAGTATAAAAGGTTTTATGCCCGAGTACAGGCTAGTTGACCAAGAATCCAGGCAAATGGAGTACATTACACACAACATTGCAAGTGAAGCTTCAGCTTTAGTGACAGATGCTATATTCTATTACTTTAGTTACCTTCGTCATGCTCTGTTAACAAATGTTTTGTTTCCCTCGTGATTATATCCTCTTTGAGAAAAGCTTACACCTAGAATTGGCATCAGTACCAAAAATAATAGAATATAGCATGTCCGCCGAGGGATCTTCCAAGCCAGTGTTACCAGGTTCTCCTTTCAACCCTCGTGTTGTGGTGGCTAGTTGGCGACTAGGGCTGCGGGCGCGTCAGGCGGCTTGTCGTGTCGCTTGCGGCCGCGCCGGCCGCCGCCCGCGCCCCCCGCGCCGCCCGCGCCCCGCTTGTCTGTCTGCACCTCAAACGGCGAATCTACTGTCGTCACGTCGTTTTCCTGTGGATTTCACTATAATTATTTTTTTGTCTAGAAACCAATCCGTGTCATTGAGGAAGAGTTTCTACTCTCTGAAGGAATACTTGAATATGTAGATAAACTCTAATTAACATGTTATAATTATACCTGCATGTATCAAGTAGCCAAACACAATATTTGCAAAGAGACTTATAATTTTTACAGACTCCGCTGTAAAATCTATTGGTGAACAAAATGGAACGCGCACCCAGATCAGTATTTGGTTTTATAATGACTTAACGCCTCGTTATTCCCTAATAATTATATTCCCCGGTAATTATTGCCTATAAGTAGCTCTGACACTGAAGACACTGGACGTGCTTTGTTGTGGTGACCATGTGGCCTTGGGTAATTTTATTGTTGTTTTAAGTTTTCGCGGTCCTTTTAACCATACTAAGAGTGACCTAGGCGGCTGCAGTGCCACCGAAACGTCGAGGAAGGTAATAAAAAAAAGTTTTTCCTATCATTCATAAACCTATTTTAAATCAAATGTCGTTAAAGTTCGTTTGTCCTTTTTTGTCACATCGACATTTCCGTTAGTAAGAAGAAGACAAAACCTAGTTTAACTAATGGAAGCTTGAGTTACGTTTATGAATAAGGGCATAAATCCCGAAATATGATGTTAGTGTTGTGCTCACAGTGACGCCGTCCAGTGCGGCGGCGGCTTGCGGCGCGGCGGGGTGCGGCGCGCGGCGCTCGTGCTTGTGGCGCGTCTGCTGCGGCTTGTGGCGCGGCGCCGCGCTGGCCGGCTCCGGCCGCAGCACGTTGCCCACGGCCTTCGTGCGCCCTTCGCGGAACACCTGACACAAAATATATTTATTTACCTTTTCAACGCCAAGGACGCTTAAAAGCGTCATGAGCCGACGTGCCTACGACGCCACCAATGCTTATAGGCGTTCGGCTGCTCAGTTACATTTGGTGATTGGTTTTGGTGCATAGTCAATTCAGCATACATAATACACTTACATGATCGAAAAGGTTGTCATAAAAAGTAATCGTTTTACAATACAATACAAATCATTTATTTCGGACTTAAAATCCATAGTGTTAGAAGTTACAAACTTAAAGGGTTTTAGGTGTGGTTGTAAAATATCAACTGTTCGGCTGAGCCTTCAGATAAAGTTGAATGAGTTTGTCTACCAAACCATTATCTGTAAAGTCAAACCTCACCAGAAAAGTGATGTTTACTTAAGTTCAGATTTTTTTATGTTACAAAATGTTCGACACATTTACAAACAATTAGTTCGTTCTCTGATTAAATCATACTTTACGCACTGAATCGAGCACAAAATGTAGTAACATTATTTTACACGTTGACGTTTGCTTCTCTCATTGATTATTTATTTAATTATTAATTATTTGTTCAACTTCAATTGGCCGTATTTCAAAAATATTTGTGTCGCTTCTTCTGTGTTTTGTTTTTCGCCTGAAGGACATACCCAGATGGCATCACGTACCTAGACATGGCAAATACGGCCGAGTGAAGTGGCAGCATAAGGATGTGCATCATCCTTAGAGCAGGAAAGTAGTGGAGATGTTAACGCGCGATTTCCCCTCTGCCAAATCTCAATTATATCTGACCAAAATGATCAGGGTCTGTTGATTGTGTGCGTTTGGCATTTGTATGACAGTTTTGTTTTAGTAACGTTACAAATTTTGACATGAGCGCAGACGTGTGCTGCACGTGTTCCTCGTCCCCCTCAAAAAGCGGCAGAAAAATTGTAGTGCATAGATAAGCCAAAGGCGCCTCCCGTTATCTGCTTTATCACTCACCATCCTCTGGCCGCGCTTGAGGTACTCGGGGTGCTTGATGAACCGGAAGCGCACCTGCGCCTTGTCGCCGGTGCGCAGGCAGTCGCGCGACATGCTGAGGATGGAGGCGGTCTGCCGGATGGATCCGCAGTGCACCATGGCCTGGTAGCGCGACGAGATGGTGGTGGGGTGGTGCAGCACCAGGATCTCGCCCTCGAACTGCCAGCACGCCTGCGGCTCCAGCAGCGGCGACACCATCACCATGCCCTGGGAGAACACGACTTACAAGAGAGACCAAATTGGCTGCATTCAATGCACAGAACTAGTAAAAAGACGATAGAAATTGTTCCGTTTACCCACTTGATATTAATGCACACACGCAATCACGCACACATTTACTAGTGTTATTACACACTGTGGATGAGTTTCCGCAATTACAAATGCCGCAAAACACCTTTTTTTTATTTATCATGAGGAATACTGAGTCACAATTCGCTCACTCGTAGCTCACGCGTCACAAGCGCGGCGACAGTCCCGCGACCTTGCCGCTTCTTTACTCATTAATTAAAAGAAAAGGGAGACATCACCCAGTCTCACTTTAGATTGACAATATTATTCATCATCTTTTAAAATTGATAAAAGGAGACATTGAAACTTGAAAGTTTTTGGTGATATTCAAAAACAATTGACCTTTACTTTCTATCGTTTGATCAACCATACTCCAAAGGTCCAGTATAACCTAAGCACTACCAGTACTGTGTTTTATAAAGCTACAAGTTACAATTTAAAAGCGGAAGTCTCATTCTATCACCTTTTGTTAGAAAGAGACTTCCGCTTGTACACTGTAACTTGTAACTTTATAAAACACAGCTCAGGTGTTACCCATTCATTTTTGTTCATTTAATCATTGATTAAACAACCATGATAGCATAGTGGTTTGACCTGTGGTCTCTCAAGCAGAGGGTCGTGGGTTCAAATCCCAGCTCGCACCTCTGAGTTTTCGGAATTTATGTGCGGAATTACATTTCTAATTTATCATGAGATTTTCGGCGAAGAAAAACATGGTGAGGACATCTGCACACTCCTGCGAAGCAATTCAATGATGTGTGTAAAGTTCCCAATTCGCACTGGGTCCGCGTGGGAACTGTAGCCCAAGCCTGAGCGGGGGCTTGGGCCTGTGCAGTGGGACGTAAAAAAAGCTGGTGATTATGATGATGATGAATCATTGATTAAGTCATGTAAAGATGTTAAGGTGCGTACGAATGAGAGCCGTTTAGGTCGAGGCAGCCTCACTACGCACAGCGAGGCTGCTCGCAAGCACTTAGTAGCGCTTCTGTTTGTGCGGCCAAGCAACGTGCTCGCGGCGAACCGCTATTTGAGCGTCGAAAAAAAAACCTTGGAAAAAAAACGTAAAATAATCCTCTAAAATAGTATTAAATAAAATGCGGTGCGGTGCGAGCGGAATATTCTTTAAATGAAGCACCGACTTCATATTTCTGCTAGTTAGTGCTAGGCCATAAAACTTTAGGCTTTAGTTTCTGTTGTCCGAAAGAAACGCATTTTATTTTATTTTATTTATTACTGTTTTAGAGGATTATTTTATGTTTTTTTCTAAGGTTTTTTTTGAAGGCGGGTTTTACTTTTTTGTTAAAAGATTTTTATTTCACAATTTTACGTTGATTTAACATTTTGATAATGGGACCACCTCAGGAGTATACCCTTTCAAATAAAAAAGAATTTTGAAAATCGGTCCACACTTGACGGAGTAATCGATGTACATACATAAAAAAAAATACATACATACAGTGGAACGTAGAACCTCCTCCTTTTTTGAAGTCGGTTAAAAAATGGCGTCGAACGCGATCATAGTTGATGCTGCTTTTACGTGATTCAGTATTGTTAACAAGAAGAAAAATCCACCTTGGTGGTGAATGAAACAGTTATACAAAAATCGCAATTCATATGGTATTTAATAATTTTCGAAAATAATTTGGTGAAGTAAATGTCTTACTTACTTCATCAATTTATTTTCGTAAATTAGGCATACCAGAAAGTGAATTTCCATCGTATGTGAAGCGCAGACTTATGCGCAAGATACATTTATCATTGTCCCACACCATTGCACAGTATCCAAATTGACTTTATGACTTTGATTATACTTCTGATCAAATAACAGGCTCCACTACGTGATTTAACCTCAAAACTTGCCCCGCGCGCAAACAAGTTTGTGCTTGTAACCGTCCATACTACGCGAGACACGCACACCGAGGCACCTTTGAGCACGGTCAAAAAACCGACACTTGACGGCTCGCCCTAAAATTAGCGCGTGCGGTGCGCGAAGCACGTACGGATTTGAGCAATTGGTCGAGCCGTGCGTGGCTCACCCTGAGCCTGCCTCTAATTCGTACGCACCTTTACATTGATGAATTTGAATAGATCAGTCCATGAGACGCCTTGTAAGGGCACACAATAATAATATTTAAGTTTACATTATGTTAATAGTACATTATGCATGAAGGGCGGTAAGAAGGGTATTACTAACGAATGACTTGAGTTTGTAATACCCTTACTGCCCGTGATACACACAACGTTTTTCATCACATTTGCGATTAAATAAATACACCCAACAAAAGGCAAAAAATCTATTTATTAAAAGTTTGGTCTTCACATACAGAAGACGTATTTTACTAAGTACAGGTAGTACCTCCGTAAATATTACGTATATACGTATTATATTAAGTATATACGATTATAAATATAAACTCAGCAGTCGGCAACAAATAATAGTTTTGAGATTGTCAACTTTTTTCAATGGAGACTTCAGACTTCCAGTATTTCCACAGATAATGATAAAAAACGCGTTTAGAAACTAGAAAGACGAAAGCCCATCCATACAGCCAGTTTTTATCGTTTTCAAAATAAAATTCACTGAAATAATTGCAAAGTAAACTCAAATAGTTTTAAAACACAACAATAACGTTTAAATTAAGTAATACTTATTTGTAGAAAACGTAAAAAACCATGTTTGATTTAAAACCTCCTTAGTGTGGAATGACATATTATACCTACTTACCTACGAGTGAACGCCATATTTTTTAAAACTAAACTCATTACTCCCTTGGGAAAATTACAAATTACCATTACTCCCGTAGGAATAATTTAGGCCGTTGTCCTTCAGTATGCCTGCGTACAATACGACGCTTTACGAGCAAGTGTGATGAAAAAATAGTTACCTTCCGTATCTGCGAGCGCTTGATCTTCTTGAGCGCGAAGGAGGCGGTCTGTCCGCCGCGCACCTCGGCGACCTGCATCCGCTTGCGGTGGATGCTCTTGACGGTGATGGGCGAGAAGCGGCCCAGCGGGTCCGGGCCCAGCAGCAGCGTGTCGTTGAGCCGGATCACGCCCGCCAGCGTCGTGCCCGACACCACGGTGCCCACGCCCTGACCAACGTTTACAATTCACATGTGCCAGTGGGCCCAGTGACGGTGTGCATGTGGTGGTCACGCAGACCTCTAATAACCGCTATTTTCGCGTAACGTTATCGTTCATGGCGTTATAATAAAACGTTATTTGACGCCTTATCGTACCCGTATTCATTATAACGTTATTAAACCAAAACTTATACATAACATTGACACCTCGTCCAGCGATATAATAACGTTATTTTATAAAGGTATGGTTTTCATTCCCTTATGGTTTATGGTATTATATAACGTTATGATTATGAAGGAACATTGATTTAAAAAAAAAAAAACAAACGAGGAAATCCCGTTATGATAACGATTCTTTTTATAACGTCATAAAGGTCGAAACCTAAGTGCTCTGCTCACAACTCGGCGGGAACTCTTTAATAGTCATTGTGACTGAGGCGGGCCCGGGCCCAGCGAAGTCACAAACGGAACAGAGGCAACACAGGAAATAAAAATGTACGGGCGTACGAAACATTACGATGGTCAAACCGTGCTGGTCAGGCGTCACCGGTGGTATTCAAATCCATCGTGCAAACACTGCAGAAAATACTCGGCTTGTCACTTTGGCCGCAGGGGCTGAGGGCATAGCAGCAGCTTGTACAGTGACAAGACTCAAGGCATGACAGGTTGCGGGTGGAAGGACCTTGTGCGGGTCCGTCCGGATAGCTACCAACATCTTACTCGCTAATCCTGCCGCTAAGCAGCACTGCTTGCACTGTTGTGTTCCAATGTGGAGAGTAAGACAGCCGGTGTAATTACGGGCACAAGAGGCATTTCATGTTAGCTCTCTAGGTTGGCAACGCATCTGCGAACCCTATGGGCAGTGGTAATCATTTACCATCAGGCGACCCACTTGCTGGTTTGCCTTCCTTCCCGTATAAAGAATGTCAGGGTTCCGCAGCGACTCACGGGCACGGAGTAGGTGTCGTCGATCTGAAACTCGGCGGGCTGGTCGTCGCTGGCCGGCATGCGCGTCTTCAGCAGGTTGAGGAACATGGTCAGCAGCTCCAGGTTCTCGCCGCTCACGTTCGACACCAGGAAGATGGGGCATAGCCTGAGTAATTAACGAATCGTCATGGTTATTACAAAATCTTCCCGAAAGCTTAAACAGCATAAAATAATCGGTCAAGAGCGCGTCGGACTCTGGCATAGAGATAAGGGGAGGGGGAGCGTTTTTTTTTTCCTTTTTTTTCATGATTCCTGAAGTCTACCTATAGCATTAGTAGTAAGTAAGTAAACACTTTATTGTACAGTGAGCAGCAAAAATAGCTAAGCAACCGACGCGTTCACAATGATCTAAGCACGGCTCTATTGTTATAGACATAAGAGCTTGTGCAGATCAATGTGACCGCTTGGGTTGCTTAGAAGTATCTGCTGCTGACTGTACAAAAAAAAACACAAGTTACAAACAATCAAATAAATAAATAGTAGTTCCTGAGATAACCATTTGTAACGGACAGACAGACAGAACGAGTCACACCATAAGGGTTCCTTTTTCCCATTCTGGTTCGGAACCCTAAAACTAATGAGAAAATGTAATGTAATAGCTCGCCCAATTGCTAATGAAATTACTTATGAGGACAACGTCAATCGTTTTGTTTCCAATTTTTATGAGAAAAAACACATGAACACTTTGAAATTGAGCTCGCTCTTAACGACAAGACCCCTGTTCTACCTTGCCTATATTATTTGTACTCTCCTTGTACTGCTTCATGATGTTCAATAAAGAATACGTTCACTAATTAAAGTCGATAATCAACCTTATTACTCTTTGAACATGGTTGATTTTCCTTAAAATATTTTTTTTGCATTTAGTGACTTTTGCTTGTCACCTTCGTCAGCGTAATTTCGATTATCGCTATCCCACGGGAACTACCTCCTTGCCAAATTTAATTTAGATTGGTGCAGTGGTTTTCCCGTGCAGAGGTAACAAACAGACAGACAGAGAGACTTATTTTCGCATTTACAATCCTAACTAATATTACGGAAAAACCGCTGCACCAATCTAGATGAAATTTGGTAAGAAGATAGTTTGAATATTGAGGAATAACAGGCTACTTTTTATTCGGGAAAATTGTACAGTTCCCGCGGGATAGCGCTAACCGAAATCTACGCTTACGAAGTCGCGGGCAACTGCTAGTATTACCATAGAGTATAGATTGCATTGTTTTCGTGCATATTTTAGATTCCATGCATACCTCTGCGAGACGAAGTTGGTGGCGCTGACGATGACGTCATCCTTCGTCTTGACCATCACGGGCACCTTGCGGCAGCCCGACGACTTCAGGATCCTGATCAGCAGCTTCAGGTTGTCCTAAGAGAAGGAGTACATTTTATAGTTCAGTGACATTCTATGGAACTTGTCAACTATGTAAACAAACCGCCATAGTAAATTCATCATTCAGTGACAATTTCAGTATGGCGGTTTGTTTACATAGTTACGTAGTTAATACACTATTAACATTGGATAATAACAAATAACCCTGTTATTCATAAACCTATTTTAACTAAAATGCTGTTAAAGTTAGTTTGTCCTTTTTCGTCACATTGACATTTCCGTTAGTAAGAAGAAGAACAACCTATTTTAGCCAATGGAGGCCCGAGTGACGTTTATGAATAAAGTTCTAAGACTGCAGCCTAGTGGTAGCCTAGTGGTTTGACCTGTGGCCTCTCCTGCAGAGGGTCGTGAGTTCGAGCCCCAGCTCGCACCCCTAAGTTTTTCGGAACGTATGTGCGAAATTACATTTGTAATTTATCTTGAGCTTTTCAGTGAAGGAAAACATCGTGAGGAAACCTGCATACTCTTGCAAAGTAATTCAATGGTGTGTGAAGTACCTACCTGTGGTGGCCCGGTGGAAAGTGTAGTCCAAGCCCTCTCATCATTCTTTCATTCTGTGTGGTGGTGTCAAAAAAATAAATGTTTGTCAATCACTTAGGCGGAACCGCGACGCCTTAATATAGTATCTTTTTGTATTCCCCCCCATTTTTTTAATTTTATTTTTACGGTGCTCCCGTGAATATCAATTATACTTTTTCACACTACAAAAAGTGATAAAAAACGAGCTGAGATTTGAATACATATAGCGTGTTTCCCTATGCTAATCGTGGTGTAGAGGGGTTTGGCACGCGACACGGAATATCAAAGATCCGGGTTCGATTCCCGGGGTTCGCATTTTCTGTTCGTTTTTTTTTGTGTATTCATGTTTCAGTGAGTATTAAAAGAGTATAATTAAACAGAGGGCACCAGCCGCCCAAATGGTGTGCTAGTAGTGTAGTAACCTGCAGCACGTTGGGCGGGCACATGTCGATCTTGGTGACCACCACGAACACCGGCACCGACAGCGCCAGCGCCAGCCCCAGGTGCTCCTTGGTCATGCCCACGATGCCCGCGTTCGCCCCGATCTATAAGGGAAAAGATTATTCATAAACCTTTAACTAAAATGCCGTTCAAGTCCTTTTTTGTCACATTAAAATAATAATAATAAATCATTTATTGCCACAAAGAACGAACAATACAAAAAACGTACTCAAGAAACATACATTTGGAAAAAAAACTACATCGTATTTAAAAGAAAACAAAGAAAGAAGAAGGGAAATATTCATATACATAAATAACAGTAAAAACACAAAACGATACAAGGTGTGGTAATGGGCTCTGGCTCAGCATGATGCTGCCAGCGGGGGGGCTTGCAGCGCTGATTTTCAGCCTGCGCCTGTCCCACAGCGTACAATTACATTTTTTAGGTGTGAGGTTGACATTTCTGTTAGTAAGAAGACAAAACCTATTTTTTTAGGGTTCCGTACCTCAAAAGGAAAAAACGGAACCCTTATAGGACCACTTTGTTGTCCGTCTGTCTGTCTGTCTGTCTGTCAAGACCCCTTTTCTCTGGAATGCGTGGAGGTAGCATGCTGAAATTATTATCAAATACTCAAGCCTGCGGTCCCTTAAAGCCGTGATACGCAATCAAAAGATACAGTAATTAAAAAATCTATTTCCATACAAATTGCCGAAATCGGAAAACCTACAGGTTACTTCCAGCTGTCCTAGAAACTTGAAATTTGGTATGAAGGTAGCTCTTATAGCACAACCACTCCAAAGTCTTAAAATCTAAAAAAATTATGTCTGTCTGTAGATTTCAGACCAATATAAGTTGACCCCACACTGCATACATTTTGCTTAGGAGCAGGGCTTTGCTAACACTGGACTTCTTAAAACACTGGGGAAAAGCGTTAAAATCTTTCTACGGAACCCTCATGCGCGAGTCCGACTCGCACTAGGCCGGTTTTTTTTTATTAGTAATTTGATTTCTTAGCAATCATGGCTGCTGTATTTTATTTATTTTTATCTGTAGATGGCGCCAGTGGGGCGGGCTAAGGGCAGGCGCACCATGAGCATGCCGAAGTCCGGCGCGTGGCCCGTCATGCCGAACACGGTGGTTTTGAGGTAGCGCTCGTGGCCGGCCAGGTCGATGAACGTGATCACCTTGGACGACTTCTCGCAGATCTTCACCCAGTCCAGCGTGCCGTGGTCCGGCTTGTTCACCACGTTGCCTGCGAACAAGTTAGAAGTTCCAGATCGCATTGTACTGTACCCTCCGTTTCTGGAGGTGATAAATACATAGTCGACCTGAACTTATGGAAGTAGTGGTTAGCTGTGACGCGACGACTATGGGATCGACAATAAGATTTGAACCTTAGTTACCTCTATTACCATGGTAAAGCAAATGCTATGGAATGTCAAAATCAAGATAGATCTCGATGACCACCAGAATCTAGGCCTACGTCAATGTTCATGCCATTCACAGGGTTACAGGATTAATATAATCACAAAATTAGCGCCCTCTCGACAGACAACACAAAACATTGGTCTGGCTTTACTACGAACTGGTTTCCTATGCCGATTCACTATGAGAGGCTGAGAGGCCTGTGGCCAGCCGCGAGAGGTTAATGACCCGGAGATGAGGCACTGACCCATGCTGTCGAAGCCGAGGATGTCGTTGCCGACGGAGCTGGTGCGGCCGCTCTCCATCTCGTGCTTGTGCCGGAACAGCCGCTGCCGCGCGAAGCCGCGTCCGTTGTCCAGCTCGCCGTGCGTCAGCACACCCAGCAGCGTCGACTTGCCCGCGTCCACGTTGCCTACCACCGCCACTCTGGCGAAATACTAAGAGTGACAATCCGATCGGACTACCACAGCAAGCCGCTTGTCATTGGTACCACAGCCACTCTGGCGAAATACTAAGAGTGACAATCCGATCGGACTACCACAGCAAGCCGCTTGTCATTAGTACCACAGCCACTCTGGCGAAATACTAAGAGTGACAATCCGATCGGACTACCACAGCAAGCCGCTTGTCATTGGTACCACAGCCACTCTGGCGAAATACTAAAAGTGACAATCCGATCGGACTACCACAGCAAGCCGCTTGTCATTGGTACCACAGCCACTCTGGCGAAATACTAAGAGTGACAATCCGATCGGACTACCACAGCAAGCCGCTTGTCATTGGTACCACAGCCACTCTGGCGAAATACTGAGAATGACAATCCAATCGGACTACCACAGCAAGCCGCTTGTCATTGGTACCACAGCCACTCTGGCGAAATACTGAGAATGACAATCCAATCGGACTACCACAGCAAGCCGCTTGTCATTGGTACCACAGCCACTCTGGCGAAATACTAAGAGTGACAATCTGATCGGACTACCACAGCAAGCCGCTTGTCATTGGTACCTCAGCCACTCTGGCGAAATACTAAAAGTGGCAATCCTATCGGGCTACCAAAGTAAGCCGCTTGTCAATGCTTCTAGTTGGTTTCGAACCAAAGCTTCGGTGAAACACACGTTATTGTGCTTAGGTAAATCTACTGTATCGAATGTGGAGCACTCGCCCGACATTGTTTTGTATCCTGTCAACATCCACCAACTGTGTAACAAAAACGTTTCAATGGTGAACTTTGACTTAAATAACCTGACGCTTCTACAAAGGAAGACGATGTTACTGTGGTGTGCTTTTTAAGCGACTTCCAAAAAGGAGGAGGATCTCGATTTAACTGTATGTTATTTATTTGTACCTATTATGCTTGTTACGCGATTACTCCGAAAATTATGAATGGATTTTGAACTTCAGTTTTTTTTTACATAAAATTGTGAAACAATTTAATGCTTGTTATAAAATTGTTTGTTTTTCATACCTTAACTATAACTACGCCGTGATTTATAAAACGGTTTGTTAATTTTTGTTTGAAAGAGCATAATACCAAGGAGGATAGTATACGGTGTGTCAAAGCCCATACTTCGAATCGTTCCCCGCAGTCATGTTAAAATTCAGGCAATTTCTAGATGGCGCCAAGGTCGTAGCCAGCGGGTCAAATAATAACAAAACAGCGGTACGAATGTGTCACTCAAGCAAGGTAGATGGCGCTGAATGTAAATAAGAACGATTCAAAGTATGGGCTTTGTCAATCCGTTTACTTTCCATGATCCTTGATAATACTTATCAAAATCACTGCGGCAATTTTAATTTTTCTATTGTAGGGAAAAAGTTATCTTGTCCCTAGTCCTTTTCCCACCGAAACGGACATGTAGGTACCTGATCTCCATGAAGTCCGTGTTGGGGCGCTCGGCGCGCAGCAGGTACTGGCCGGACAGGCCGGGCTCCGCGCCGCCGCAGCGCCAGCGCCGCAGCTCCACGCACGACACGCGGCCCTCGCTCACCAGCGACTGCAGCGTCGCCACCGACGCGTTGTACTCCTCTTCCGTCAGCCCGCGGCCGTCTGGTGCGACACAAAGTGCGTTGCTGATCGAGTTTGCCGACACAATAGACGGGCATTGGCTTAGAAAGCCACTTCGGGATACAGCCGTTTTAAATACAACATTTAATACTGGCGTACAGTGCCGGTCTCGGCTCCGTCATCTGCTTCTCAAGCCACGATGATATGCTCTTAGTGACTAATGTAGCTGGCAACAGGCCCCTATTTCACCAACTTTACAAACGTCAGTTTTCAATGACAATTCAGTGTCAATTGCAGGCTTGAAGAGGTTTTGTTTTAGCGCGCTTCATATTGGCAAAGAAATGTAGTTCGAATTGTCATTGTAAATCGACAATTGTGAAGTTTGTGAAATAGGGGCCAGGTCATCAATAGCGGGAACAAGTTGCGGGAGAGATAACTGGTTTTTTATTATCATAAATACGGTATCCATGTCCAACCAAGCATTCTAAATATAAAGTACCCGCGGCTTTGCTTCCTTGGCTGTTCCATAAATTTTGCATATTTTTATGAGTTGTCTAATTATTTGTATTGCATGTATGTTAGGTTGCAAGTAGAACCGAATGAGTCAACTACATTTGAAGTAATGTAGCAATACCAATTTGTTATCAAATCAGAATCAAATTACAATACAATACAAGAACTCTTTATTGAACACCCCATAACAAACAAAACAAAAAAAAAGGTAAAAAGATAATACAAGGTAGCAAGGGGCGGCCTTATCACACTTTACATAGTCAGTTGTGATTCAATATGGGCAAATTAAATAATGTGAATGGTACTTGTATATTTCTATAATAACACTTTTGAGTCACGGTAATATGATAGCAAGTTCAGGCCAATGATAAGATTATGGCTTGCATAATCTGGCCATGTATCAAGTGTGCCTTATCTATCTGGCATTATTAGTAAACAATACTGAGAATTAACTCATGATGGAACTAAAAGGTCGAGTTACCAGCTTCTTGATATTTTTTTAATATGTTGGTATTGTTACTGGAATTCACTTAAGTACTACAAAAATTGCATTAAGCAGGTTTTTCAATATGGCGCCGAAAGAATGCAATTTTTGTACTTTTACGCTCAGCCATTTGAAGCCGAAAGTATATTGCATTGCATGAAGTAAAAGAACCGTGATGGCTCACTTCTTGACTGAAATTAGTTATCAGTTAATTAGTTTTCAGGAGAAGTAAATAAATAAGATTGTTTCATTATGTTGGTATAGGTTTCTATAGATTTTATAATTATTATTATTATTCTATAAATTATTTCAACTTTTCGTTGCAAAATACATTCACAAAAAAAATTGCATAATCAATTGTGAATGTGAATATTCATATTGATTACATTACTAAATTGCACCCTGCATTATTTAACTTGAACATAGAAGATCAAATAGGCTGAATCGGAACCAGACTTTCTATTATAAATTGTAATAATTCTCACTTATGAACATGCCATAATTTTTTTTTTAATTTCAGCTCTGTAAATAGCTTTCACACAGTGGGTATCTTATATGTAAGTTATAAAGTGAATATGACAATCATTTGTATTTTAGCTATGTCTATGGTTGTAAATACCTTCTCCAAGTCCTATGTCATATATAATCTCCCCGTTTCCTGCCTCTAGCCTTTCCATCAGCTGTTTGTGGAGCAGGTCATATTCGTCAGCAGAGGGACTCACTAGCACCATCTGCAAACATAAATTAATGTTTTTTTTGTCTGTACAGAAAAAGAGGGGTACAGTCAGTTATATTATTTAAACATACAAACCAAATTTTATTATTTCTATAGGCCTTTTTTTCTATTTTTTGATGTTGCATTCTAAATATTTCATAACATTTTTTTCAAACTTTTAACTAATTAATTAATTGATAATTAATTAATAATAAATAAATGAATGAATGAATGTTTATTCACAGAATATATGGTACAAAAGATGTTGCAAGAATAATGAAGAAGAATAAAGAAAAGCAAGAATATTTTTTTTTATCATAGGTAGGTATGATACAAATACAATAATTTCATAACACAGATAACAAAGAAGAATTAATTCAATTAATGTTGCAATATTTACAAAGTATTATAACAAGATGGGATCATTGCATCATTCTAGGGGATTCCCTGCATCTATGCCATATGACCTAATATTGTGTATGACTAAATTAAAAATAATATCCCTCTTTTTGCATCGGAGGTTAAAAACAATTAGATTAAAAGATCACAAATCAGATAATAAAGTTGATGCTTAGGTATATACCTATTGTTTAAAAAATCAATTAAGTCTCCATTGCACAAAGAGAAGGTAGAACAAACCAGTATAGGTATGTGTGTTAAACAGTACAAATATTAGAAATAAACAATTAATGTTTAATGCTGAAATTTTTAAATTCACATTTATATGAATCATGATTAATGAACTATTTGAGGTAGAGTAGATGAATATTTAGCAGTTTTACAATTTTAAATTATGGTGCAACCAGACCCTAAAATGTGTTTAGGATTCTTAGGTCCTCATTCTACATAGATAAATATTGATCAAAAATTTTCATACAGATAAAATATTAATGTGTTAAATTTAAATAACAGAACAATGTTTAGGTAGGTATATGATATTCAGAGTGAGATTGTCACATATTTAGCAAGTGCTTAGCATTATAAATGTTTAATTAAACCACCAAGGTAAGGTTATAAAAGACTGCAGCTTAGTGTTAGGCTTTATTCTGCGTCAATATGAGAAAACACGGCACATTTTCGCGGGAAACATATGTTTGTAAACAAATGCGAAAGCTCACCTTCCCTCTGATGCTGGAGTAGTTTGTATCGCTCTCCACATAGGCCCCGACCTCGGGCTCCGCCAACCCCACCGGCGAGACCGCTCTGGTGTCCATCTTCACTGAGAATGAAGATCGCGCGCGCGAATAACACCACTTTTTATTACACAATTATGTCATCACATTACTAGACACAGCTAATGCTCCCACGTTTGTATTACCTACAAATAAACAAAAAATATTAAAACAAGTCAACCAATGTCAAAGGAACACAATTTAATGGTGAAATTAACTGAAGAGCGACGATAAATACTAAGAATATTTCACATCGCAACTAAATCAAAATAGACACTAAAACGTATATAGACTTTTGGCAGGTTTATAATGTCGCATTAGTTGTAATTTAAGAAAACTCACTTGATACAAAATGATCGCGTTAACTTATGAAAATAGCTGAGCCAGGCCAATAACAGATGGAAAAAATGCCAACTTTTTGACAACTCAACTCGACATTTTCCTTTCTCGTTCGACGTGTTCAAGGCATGTAGAAATTGATAAATTGAAAAGTTTTAACAACAAGCCCAAATAGCTTTAGTCGACGCTCCACAGATAATAAATATGAATAATTGAAGGAAATAAAAAAGCTTGTCTCTGGTAAACTACGAAACGTCGAAAAAGTAAACAAGTGAATATGTGATTTCTAAAACGATTTATTGAATTTTGTGCAACGAATCATTGTATTTTGGTTGTACATCTCGATAATATGATACTGTGGATATCGTTGTCCCTGAACAATCAATATGGGTGAAGATTATGGCGCATCTGATTGTTCCTGGAAGAAAATGGTAATAGCGAAAGCGAACGACAAATGGATTTCTACTATAAAATCGGAACAGATCGACGTCGGTAGAGCGATGAACACTTCAGATTTCAGCATGGATGTGGTGCAAATGCCGTTTGGGGGCGTAAAGACCGAAATGGAGGAGACCAGCGGCGACCAGGCGTACCACGATTACTCGGAGGACACTGCGTCCTCGGGGTTCGAGGATCCACTGCTAATGGAGACGCCGACTGCGGAACGCCGGCGGCGTCGCAAGGGCTCGGGGCCCAAGAGCGAGTCCGAGGCAGAGCGGGCGTCTCGCCTCGCCAAGATGTCAGCGTACGCTGCGCAGCGGCTCGCCAACGAGACGGCCGAGCAGCGCGCGCTGCGGCTGCGCCGCATGTCGGAGTACGCGGCGCGGCGGCTGGCGCACGAGAGCGCGGAGCAGCGCGCGCGCCGCCTCGCGCGCATGTCGGCTTACGCCGCGCGCCGCCTTGCCAGCGAGACTCCGGAGCAGCGCCGCGCGCGTCTAGCCCGCATGTCCGCCTACGCGGCGCGCCGCCAGGCTCTCAAGAAAGTCACGAGCCCGCCTTCCGCTGCCGCTCTTCCGCCTGACTATCACCCTCCTGGTGACAATGATGTTTTAAACAACCAAAGTTGAGAGTTGTTTAAAATTTTGAATTATGATGGCTAGAGATCAGAATTTTCGCTTCAAAACAAGACTATTTTGGAAACTTCTTAGTTCATATTCAAGGGAAAACCATAAAAATAAAAAAATTGGGGAAAAAATACAAAAAGATACTCCAACTGAGATCACTCTTAGTGCTTGAATTTTATGTTTATCAGTATTGATGCTTATTAACTTAACCTGTGGAGTGTCCTACAGACAGCAAACTTCAAATTAACTTCAACCTTAATAAATTAATCCTGAAATGTAGTCCCTTGGACAATCCATGGGTTAAATTCCTACTGATGTTTTTTATAATTGTTATGAAATTGTAAGTTAATGGGATGGTTGTATTATATTTATGCTTTTGCAACTAATCACTATTTTACTATTATTAGCAGGAGGTAAATGCTTGTAATGAAATAACTATACTGCCATAGTGGAATAGATAGATGCTACAGGAAAGGAGTATTCAACATGGCATTAATTACAACTATCAATATTGATAAAATAATGTTTCTAGCACTAACTAGGAATATTGCGAAAGTCTAATGTTTTGCTGCTAAAATTTTGATCTCTGATGATGATGTAGCATGTCAAAGAATTAGCTTTTTTTAGTTTTTTCACTAGAACTATTGTTGTGTCGCGTTCAGACAGTAGAACTTTGCAGTTCTATGCACATTTGTGGCTTTGGCATCGAAAACAGCTGAGATGCTAGGCACAACTGCATTGAAAATTGTAGCATATCAAAGAATGACTTTCTTTTATGTTTTTTCACTGGGACTATTTTTGTGTCAAGCCACATTTAAACAGTAGAACTTTAAAGTTCTATATGTGTTTGTGTGTTGGCATCGAAAACAGCTGAGATGCTAGGCAGAACTGCCTTATAAAATGTATCCTATCATATCAAAAAGTTTTTTGCTAGATCTGTTTTTGTGTCACGTTTAGACAGTAGAACTCTGCTGTGTTATACATGTTTGTGGCGTTGGCACCAAAAACAGCTGAGATGCTAGGCACAACTTGCTAATATTTGAGATGCTAAGTTCACAGGGATCATTGGAGATCAATCCCGAAACTTTGAGTGAAGAATTTACTTTTTTCTTGCTAATCAAAACATGAATTCACTCTTTTTAATGGAAACATGGGCTGGTTATTGTGATGGCTTTAGAAATTAGATTGTTGTTTACATAATTTTACTTTATATTAACATCTTAGAATGTGTATTTAATGCAATAACTGAATTTATATTATATTAGTGTTGTAAATAATTATCTGCTTTTTTTAAGATAAACATATTCTATGTTTTTATAGAGTATACTGTGAGGTTTGCCTTAGCATAGAGCAGCAATATTACAACTTGTACTATTGAGTATTTATCTCAGCACCTACTTTTATGATTATGAGTTTAATTAAATATTAAAATTGTCATGTGTACTTTTCAAAAGATCACAATAAATGCATTTTGTATGTTTTAGTGATATCAAGTGTTCTCCTTTATAAAACCCTCAATGTTTATGTGTAAGCCCTGGAATTCAATATCCATTTGAGTTTTAACCAAAGTTAAAAGGGTGAGTAATTAACGTCATAGTAATACATACACAACACAACAAACCAATTGTAAAGGAAGCATCAAACCTCATCAAAGGTTGATTGCTTGAACTTTGTAACGATCTAATATAAATGAAAACACAAAAAACATTAAAACATTCTTATATTTTATTTTAATCAATTGCTACGTATTATGCACGATTTCAAAAGAAAATTCACAAATTCTTACACTTTTAATGCCTTACTTAGTACCAATGGTTATATCGCTATCTGACTACCGTATGAGCATGGCCGTGTTTTATAAATCTACAATTTATAAGCGGAAGTCTCATTCTATCACCTTTTGTTAGAAAGAGACTTCCGCTTGTAAATTGTAGCTTTATGAAACGGCCCTGGTGGTACGGTGAGTTTTTTAAAGTTAAACGGTATCATTCACTGACAGTGATGTGATGTCGACATCTATCTACCCTTTGGTCACCTCCGAAACCAGTTCTTGAATAAGAATATGATGTCTTCTTTTGAAATTCGTTTCGTCAGAAGAATATGGTTTATACTGGAATATACCTACTCATGTAGATAAGTTATCTTGCGAGAGATAGGTAGGTCATCACATCATTAGGGTCACTACACTCGGTGGTACCGTTTAACTTTAAAAGATCCACCGTACCACCAGGGGCTTTTCCAGTGGTATGGTGGGTCTGAAGTCTACTTTTGCCACCACTGTTAGTTTTCCCACCTCCTTCCCATATAGGTAGAGTCGAGAAAATTAATCCCCGACCCACCATAGAACATTTTCATAGTAAACGTTATAACGATTTCCTTGTCAAGCTATGCGATGTCACTATGACGTTTACTGTGAAAAGGTTCCATGGTGGGCCAGGAATTAATTTCCTCGACCATACATATAGTTGAACCTCTGTAAGTATCGCGTCGTGCCCAGAAGTTACACTTGATGTACATCAATACTGCTGCACACAGTACTTCTTTTTCACCAACACTCTGCCAATCGACATAATTATTACTAGCCGTTAGTCAGTGGGCTTAATGACTAACGCGCTCGGATTCGCATTTGGCATTCGCCATCTCTTTCTCGCACTATCTTGTACCGATTGACAGAAAAAGATGGCGCATGCCAAAGCGAAGCCGAGTACGTCAGTCAATGCCCATTGAATGCATTGAACAGTCAGCGGTAGAAGTAGCTAAGAAACCGAAGTGGTCACTATTATCTAAGCACGGCTCTATTGTTATAGACATAAGAGCTTGTGCAGATCAATGTGACCGCTTCGGTTGCTTAGCTACTTCTGCTACCGACTGTACCTACTCGCATATGTGGCGCACACGGGTCAGTGTGTGTTATTAACCGACTTCAAAAAAGGAGGAGGTTCTACGTTCCACTGTATGTATTTTTTTATTGGTAGCTTAACTAAACTATGTATAAGGGCATTTTCAAAAAACTGTGTACTTACCCTTTTTTCCAAATTTGTCTTAAATTTTTCCATAGAAAAATTATTTGTCAGTTTTGTGACGGTCCATATAGAATGTATGTAAAAACGCGTCACAAAACTGACAAAAAAATTAGGGACACTTTTTTTTATTATTTAAATAGATAGTCCTCGTGATTCTGAGCAGAAATAATTCAAAATTTGTTAGGTTATTCAAAAAAAGTTAAGGGTACACTGTTTTTTGAAAATGCTCATGAGATTCTGCGCCTACGTCAAGGAATGTTTTTATCAGTCTATCACCCTTACAAGTCTAATTGTAATCAATTTTATACATTATACTATTTTTTCTGCAAAATAAATAGGTAAATTAACGTTTAAAAAATAACAGCCTGGCAAGTTCCAGTTTCCAGTACATTGAGCTCATTATTAGAAATTAATTCATCAATAATTATTTAGTATGACATGTGATTGTTAGGACTAAGGGTGTTACCACACATTGCGATCGATTAGTGTGGTAGCTTTGGCTGATCGACAGATATACTAATCAATCGATGGTATCGATCGACATGGATCTATTGGTGTAGTCTAGTAGAAACTATCGATCGACGTCGACTGTTCCATTCTACCAACGATCGATTAGTGTGTTAACACCTTAACACAAAGAAAATATTGACAATAATTCATTTTTATAGCGTAACGATCATTTTGAACTCCCACGACGAGTATAGTTGCCTACAACCTACAACGCCACCGACTCCCAAACCACGACGAGAAAAAAAATAGGACATAATATGTAAGTGTATATGCTTATTGCACAAATTAGAGTTTGGGGTTGGTGATGAGCTGGTATGTGACAACTTTTGTATGCTTCGGTGGCGTTCAAATAGTTAAACTTTACAAAATCCTATATCTTACACTAATGGAGGACATAGAGGCACTTAATTAAACATAACATGGATCTATAAACAGGATACCTATGAAGTAAAAAGGCTTAGGTAATTAACTAAATGTAAACAAACTAAGCCACGTGACACAGTGACACAGCCAATTAAGACTAAGACGGACCAAGGATACAAAAATACCGGTATTTTGTATCTGTGGTCCGTCTTAATTGGCTGTTTCACTGTGTCACGTGACTTAGTTTGTTTACATTTAGTTAATGATACCTAAGCCTTTTTGGTATAGCCTAAACATTATTAATACTTTATCATATACATTTCAATATTTGCTTTAATTCTACGTCATGCTTCCATATCTTTATAATTCGCTGCTTCAATTATAATAATACATTTTCAAATTATGAAAACTATGGTCATCAGTTAATGTTTAAACATGAGAGTCTGTCCTGATTTACTTCTAAGTCAATGCTATTGCTTCCATAGTACATCTTTCTGACGTATCTTCCAATGGTGGTACGCAAATTAAAACATTTATATTTTTGCGATTGAGAAGGAGTATAATATTTTTCGCAAGAAAGTTTAGTTGATCGAGTCCCGCGAATGTAGGCTTGTCGGTTAGTGTGTTGGGTTGTAGCTGCCTCCTAGCAGGCGGTAGCTGCATCCTAGCTGGCGGTAGCTGCCCCCTAGCAGGCGGTAGCTGCCTCCTAGCAGGCGGCAGCTGCCTCCTAGCAGGCGGTGTCTGCCGGCATGGCGGCCGCGGCCAACAGCTGCCGCGTGGACGACGTGGAGCTGTACGAGTCGCCCGACGACCGTACGCTTGCCTGCGACAGCGGGGTTCCTGCACACGCGAAGGGTTCAAACATGTAGGTATCGTACCAATAAATTACGTTTGAACTGCCATACGGACGATGCACTAAACACAGATACTAGTTAACAGATGGGGTCAGCTGAGCCTTGCGGCAAAAAACGTACAGTTTTTCAGAGTTCCGCACCTCAAAAGGAAAAAGCGGAACCCTTATTGATTAAACCATTGTCCGTCTGTCTGTCTGTCAGAATTTTGAAATTTGGTACGAAGCCAGACGTCTCGCAACACAAGATCGAAAAAGCGCTATGTACCTACGGATCCCTCGGTGCGCGAGTCTGACTCGCGCTTGGATGTTTCTTTTTTCTAGCTGCAGTCACTAATAGCTTGGCTGAGCTGGAAGTCATCATCATCACGCCCGACTTACCGGGCAGCGAGGTGACGCGGTGCGGCAGCGCCCAGCGCGGCGGCGCGGGCGCACTGTTGCTGGGCCCATTGCGCATCGGCTCCTGCCATCACATCAACCACTTAACACCACAATATTACACAGCGAAACAATAGGGATGTTTGTTTTCTCGTAGTCAAATCAGCAACTTTTTATGATATGTCAAAACGTTCCGTTAGTACGAAGTTTGTATTGAATTGAGAACTATGACGACATAATTTTTCTTTTATTAGAAGTATTTTCGGAAGCTTGATAAAATGTAAAATGACTTTATTTTGACATCAGTAAACAACCCTATTGCACAAGAATAAATACTTGTATACTTACAGTACGATTACTCTAAGTTTACCACTGGCAGATGGTTTGCCTTAATTTTTTTTTTCAACTTTAATGTCGTACAAATAAAATATTTATTAAAAAATCTGTAACATGTAAACTTAGAGTAATCGTTTAGTATCATTCTTTAGTTAGTGGAGGCACTATACAATGCCAACTTGCGAATTTACGTTGTACACACTACACTTACCAGCTTAGTCGATTGACCATAGATACAGTCTTTAGACAAAAGGTAAAAAGCCGGATTCTACATATACAGCTCTCAGACGAATCCGACCAGTTTTCATTACTCTTAATCTTAACCAAATAGAAATGTGTCCTAGTCCTGGAAAGTCACACAAGCTGTACAATAAGAGTGATAGTTATTGACATAATTATGAGAAAATAGTGATAAAAATGTTTAGTATCTATTTTGCCAAACAACTTTATGATAATGATAATTCATTTTCTGAATACCAACTACACTAGTTCTGCATTAATTCATATGTATGCCATAACTCATCACTGACATAAAGCGCAGAAAACAAACAACACACTCAACAAAAAAACCTTCGTGAAACGCAACCAAAATAAACGAAAGAAAACAAAAAAGCCACAAAAAACATCGACGAAAACAAAGGACGAATTACATGAATAATGAATGTGCAAATTATACCACAACGAACGAAACAAACGCTAAAACCAAGATGGAGGCCTGATGGCGTGACGTCACGACCATGAGCGATGTCAGCGCGGGCGCTTGCTGGGGTCCTCGCCACCACACCACAAACTTTGTAAGTTTTATAACTAATAAATAATGTTTTGTCTCGAGAGCAAAGCATTCACACAAAACTCTAGAATAGAACATATTTTTATTATTATTATACTTGGTCGACAGACGGTCATGCCCACAGAGCAGATACAGAGGTCATGCCGCTCCATGGGTTGTCATCTTATCAATCATAGAATTCGTAAACATACCTACAGACTTACAATGTATAAACTACATGTGGGTGGTAGGATCTTGTGCGAGGTCCGTCCGGATCGCTACCACCATCTTACTCGCTAATCCTGCCGCTAAGCAGCAATGCTTGCACTGTTGTGTTCCGGTGTGGAGAGTAAGACAGCCGGTGTATCTTAGCACTCTAGGTTGGCAACGCATCTGCAAACCCTCCGGGGTTGCGGGTGTCTATGGGCAGTGGTGATCACTTACCATCAGGTGACCCATTTGCTCGTTTACCTTCCTCGTTGAATAAAAAAAAATGTAGTGTTTACAGGGGTCGAAGCATGTGTCCAAATCATTATGCAGGAGTCTCCCCATGAGGCTGACATGGTCACACCAGGTGTACCAAAGCCTCAATTAAAAATCAAATTAAAAAAAGCCTGTGCCTGCGACTCCTTCTCGGACCGCACTATTTGCCGCAAGCTGAATCAAACGTGCTACAGTATCTTGTGAAGCCGCTCTTGTGTGTTGTGGTGCGGCGAGTCCCCAGCGGCGGCGCTGCAGCTGCACTTACGGCGGGCGGCGCGGGCGCGGTGAGGATGGTGGTGGCGGTGTCCTCCGGCGTGAAGTAGTCCGAGTCCTCAGCCGGCGCCGGCGACCCCGCCGACCCCGCGGACCCCGACGCGCTCGCTGCGCCATCACCAACATTAACTCTACCTGACCTCAACCTCGAGCCTGCTGCCTTTGAGGCAGGCAGTAAGACATCCTGTCATGCAGTTTGAGAGAAATGAGTAGAAAGTGTACCTACAGGAAATAAACCAAGAAAATGGTAACATCCTCAAAGAATTGAAAATAAAAAAATGTTTATTCCAAAGAAAAATTACAGAAAAGTTACAACCTGTCCTTACAGTCCTGTGGTTGGATGCCCTGTGTTACAGGAATTACAAGAAGATTATGATGATTATGATTATTGCTCGGATGGCGCAGATGGTAGCGCGACACCACGGTATGGTGGAGGTCCTGGGTTCGAACCCCAGTTCGAAAATTCATTTTTCTGGCCTTTCTGTATGTTTACGTTTCTGTTCGAAATTTCAGAAAAAAATATTACAGTTACCTACGTCAGTACATTTCTACTCTCTTTCGACAAACTGCACTTGCTATTCGCATTCTTCTCTCGCTTGTTTTATATTTTTCGCTATTTTCATATAGTTAACACCGAAATGTATCTAGATATTTTGGTAGAGATACGTCCACAGAACTATATTGAGGATACGTCCTACCGAAACGCTTTCGATGTGTTTAAATGGCTTAATGGATGAGGGCTATCGCGACTCAAAAATCCGCTAGAATCGCTAGTCGAGTGAGGTCCATCTGTCATTCTCCACCAATGAGAGACAACTGGCCTGGCCTATGATTGGTGGAAATTGACAGATAGATCTCACGCGACACTAGCGATCCTAGCGGATTTTCGACTCACGATAGCCCTCATTCTACCAGGGCCGTGTTTTATAAAGCTACAATTTACAAACGGAAGTCTCTTTCTAACAAAAGGTGATAGAATGAGATTTCTGAGTGTAAATTGTAACTTGTAGCTTTATAAAACACGGTCCAGTGTTCAATTAGAGCTGTATTTTTAACAACACCGACGACAATGAGTATTCGCTGTAACAAGCGGATGACAAAAACTGAATCAACGAAATGTTTCAAGAGCCCAAATTGTGCAGCTAAGTACCTAAACGGCCAGAAATTATAGGCTACAGTATTTTTCACCTATGATGAGTTCTGTGACATTGTAATGACAGCTCTTATGGCGATGTAAATAAAGTCTATACTTAATGTTTTTTTTTGATTTGTCACTTTGAGTATAGACTTCATTTACGTAGCCGTAAGAGCTGTCATTACAATTGTCACAGAACTCATCATAGGTGAAAGTAGGTTATACGAGGGCTGTTTGATAAGTACCCGTTTATGGAAAAATTTTTTTTTTTTTGTATATATATGCATTTATTTTTCTACTTAGTCACCTTTTAACTCTATACATTTGTCCCACCTATACTCAAGCTTCACTAAACCATCCAAAAAGTATGATTTTGGAAAGTCATTAAAATAGGTCTCTGTGGCGGCAATGACTTCGTCATTTGATCCAAATCGCTTGCCACCGAGCCATTTTTTTAGGTTGAGAAACAACAAGAAATCGCATGGGGCCAAATCTGGAGAATACGGGGGGTGAGACAATAGTTCGTAGCGTAACTGTGCTAATTTAGCCGTCACAACTCTGGACGAATGAAGCGGGGCGTTGTCGTGATGAAACAGTACTTTTTTCTTTTTTAAATGGGGTCGTTTGTCCTTCAACACGGCGTCAAATTCACCCAATAAATTGGCATAGTACTTACCCTTTTCTAAATAGTCAATATGTATAATACCCTGCGAATCCCAAAAAACGGTCGCCATGACCTTTCCAGCCGATGGGACGGTTTTTGCTTTCTTTGGAGCAGGTTCACCCGGTAAAATCCAGCTTCGACTGCTCTTTCATTTCCAGGGTGTAGTGGTGGACCCACGTTTCGTCCACGGTCACGAAACGACGCAGAAACTCCTTCGGGTTACGTTTGAACACGGCCAAACACTGCTCCGAAGTAGTCAGTCGGTTCCGTTTTTGCTCCTCCGTGAGTAAACGCGGCACCCACCTCGCCGATACTTTCTTCATACCCAATTTTTCTTCTAATATGTGTTGTACCCTCTCGATTGAAACGTTTACAGCATCAACGATTTCTCGAAGTTTAATTGGGCGGTCGGCTAAAACGATATTTTCAATTTTCTTAACCATATCGTCTGTAGTCACCTCAACTGGCCGGCCTGGGCGATCCTCATCAAAGACGGTTGTTCTCCCCCGCTTAAACTCGTTATACCAATATCTGACGGTTGTCATAGAAGGAGCACATTCATGGTAAACCGCTTGCATTCTTACTTTTATTTCATCACATGTTTTTCCTTCCAAAAATAAGAATCTAATTACAGACCGATACTGTTCTTTCTCCATTTTAACAATTTTAAGTTCACGCCTTCACTGAATCGTTGTCAAATGAGAAAAAAAACCAAATGCCTTTTTTTTTTAATTTTCCCGCAAAAAAAAATGCTAATGGCTTAAAAAGGTGGTATACTTATTTGCGGCCAGTGATATTAACATATTTAGAAAACGGGTACTTATCAAACAGCCCTCGTAGTAGGAACAGTAGTCACCCAAAATTTGATTGCAGTCTGGTATCAAAGCGCTGTTTTAATATTAAATCCCATGGATTATATTCAGCCTGTTACACTTAAATTTCACCACTTACACCTTAGCTTGACATGCACGTACGTATAGCATGTTTATAAATATAAAATCAGCACCAACAAACTTATCCATTCAGTGTACAATCGCCTACAAAGATATGCATTCATTTTAGTAGGTCTACTAAAATGTGTGCATATCTTTGTAGTCGACTGTATGTGCATAGCTATGTCCCCCTTAAGCTAGTAAATGTGTGTGTGTGTGTGTGTGTCTGTGTACATACAGTTGCGCGGCGCGTCGCCGTCGTCGGCGTCTGCGCCGTGCGCGCCCGCCGCCGCTGCTGCGCCCACCACCAGCTGTTTCACAACTATTCATTAACCAAGTGAAAAACAACTTTTATTTTTTTATTAGTTTAAATAAATAAATAAACAAAATAAAAGAACATTTATTCACAAAAAAAAAAATGAAAATAAACAACAAGTAACAACAAAATTGCACGTCATTATTATGACTAAACACGTGAAACGTCATTATTGTCATAGACACATAAGTATACCGTGTTTTTATGCAAATAAAGATTTCTGATTTCTGAAATAACAAATGAAAAACGACGGTATTCTGACTCAACCTTGTATAATAAACTTTGACAAAATTGGAATAACCACTTTATGCCCGCGGTCTAGAGTAGTTATTCCAATTTCGTCAAAGTTTATATACGAGGCTGAGTCGGATTACCGTCGAAAATCATTTCAATTTTGTGAAAAGGCGACGACAGAATTGCTGGTTTATCAGTCTGTATATCTGTGTTACATTTCGCAAATTAAATTTGACCCCCATGCTGTGGTCAGATTGATTTGAAATTTGATTGGATATGTGGGGATCGGATGACAATGCAAGCTAGGTTATCAGAAAAAGCTAGGAATTAGAATAAAAATGTCAACAAAACAATGTTTACTGTGTAACGTGATGTTTTGTATCCTGTAAATTGTATTTTTTTATGTAAAGTGATAGTTTTAAGTTTCAATGATAAGGAGAAAGTATCATAAATTCCAGGCGGAACTCTTATTCTGAAGCCTTGTTCTTTCTCTTGTAATTGTTACTTTTAGTGTAAACTTTGTCGAACTTTTCTCCCTCGTACTGGATGCAGTTGGAAAAAAACTCTCGGGTCAATAGGGATGATTGTAACTTTTTATTAAATACCTATGAAAACCATCGGCCAATATAATGTTTGTATTGAAATACGTCATAATTTCCAGTGATCAAACTGCCTCGTCCTATTTGATTTTCTTAAATTAAAAATCATCTTTTGCAGCAATAAGCTAAACTAAAAAGCAAAGTTTCGGTTTTTTACGAGTATTAAGTAATTTAAAAAAGTAAAACCGCCTTAAAAAAAAAACCTTAGAAAAAAAGCGTAAAGTAATCTCTAAAATAATGACAAATAAATAAAATGCGTTTAACTTCGGACAACAGAAACTAAAGCCTAAAGTTTTATGGCCTAGCACTAAGCAGCAGATATATGAAGTCGGTGCTTCATTCAAAGAATATTCCGCTCGCACCGCACCGACTTCATATTTCTGCTACTTAGTGCTAGGCCATAAGACTTTAGGCTTTAGTTTCTGTTGTCCGGAATGAACGCATTTTATTTTATTTATTTATCATTATTTTACGTTTTTTTTAAGGCGGTTTTTTAGCGATCCCCCGACACTGACGACGCTTCGAATCTAAGCGTCGTCAGTGTCGGGGATCGCTAAAAAAATTTAACTAAAAAAAGTAAAAAATAATGCCTAATATATGTTGCTAGTACCTATGGATTAGTATGGATGGACTACTAGCAAAATATATTAGGCATTATTTTTTACCTTTTTTAGTTTAATTTTTTTTTTATCCTTTTTTTTTGTCGGGTTTTTTTTTAATTTTAAGTTAAGTCTTTTATTTCATGTTTTTTACATTATAATTCACTTCACAATATATATTTTGTTATTTAACTTAAACCAACAATAAATCAAAGATATCAACGAGCTCCCGGATTACGAATTTCCGAACTTAGCCATACTGAAGACATCAACGGGCTCTCACATCTGGGATCTGAACTTGAGATATTTAAAAGTGTAACATCTCAAAAACGGCCTAACCGACTTTTATGAAACTTAGCTAAGAACCATCTCGATTAAACTAGCTTTCGATTAAAAATAGCCGCGTCCAAATCCGTCCATCCATTTACGAGCTACGATGCCACAGACAGATACACAGATACACATGTCAAACTTATAACACACCTCTTTTTCGTCGGGGGTTAAAAATACAAAAATAAATGCAAAGAATTAGTATGACACTAAGAAACACGAAAATCGTTAAAAGTTAATCTAGTCTGCTCTATGGAATTCACATGGTTCTCTTATCATGTCCCATTTTAGGCCTATTGTATTTAAAGTATATTTTTATAGTAATGTTTCCAATATTTTAGTGATTAATATATAATTAGTTGTATTTCTTTGGCAGTTAGTGCCGTTAAGCCTGCCTCCAGGCCTCTATTTCACCAACATTACAAAATGACAGTTTACAATGACAATTCAGTGTAAGTTGCTGACTTGGAAGGGTTTTTGTTTTAGTGCGCTTCATATTAACAATGAAGTGAAGATCGAATTGTGATTGGTGTCAGCGTTGGTGAAATAGGGGCCAGACATGCGACTTGTAGAAAAAACTACTGTGTGAATGCGGCATTACCTATTGCATTTTTGTTGCACGTTTTCGGGAAAAATGTACAGCTGAATGTGAAAATTTAATCAGTTTTGTCATGACTCATGAAACATAATTTTACATGTACTAAATAAGTACACTTTTCACGAAAAAGACCGCGTTTACACTCTAGCTTAGTTGTGCTATTGGCTTGACATTTGCTTGGCAAGAGTGTAACATGCCCTTGTGAGCATTTTGCGAAATAAACTAAATTGTAAGGCTTTAACTTGTTTTAGAGTTCCATAGTGTATATTTAGAGATAGTTACCATTTGAAAAAACAGGAGGAACATTAAAAGAGTCTATTTAAATTTATGTGGTTTTATTTCATTTTTTAAACTAATGACTGTCACTACTTAAAATTAAATCAATATGATACTTTACACTAACATTTTCTATAACAGCTTTCTTATTAACTGCGGTCTTATGCCACAACTTGAAATTGAGATTATATATAAAACTATTTGATTTTCAGAGCGGCTCTTAACCTAGCACTTCTGCTTCTAGGATTCCTCTCAACTTCTTCAGGAGACGGTACTTCCACATGTTTATTAATAGCCCTCCATGGGGTGTCCAAAAAATAATTGATTGTCTCTTGATCTTGCACTAATGTCGGACTCAAATACTTCAATGGCACTGGGTTTGCGACTTCATTAATAATATTCCCCGCTATGTGTCGTTTTATAATTGTATCTTCCAATGAATGGAAGCTGATTGTTACTAGCCTCCCATGGATTTTTAAAAAGTATTTAGCAAGAACCATGCCATAATTTATTTCATTTAATTCATTGTTGACAAAGATACGTAAAGCTTGGAAGATTTTTGTTGCATTAGATTGTGGTCGTTGCAGTTTGTCAAACCTAATTTCATCTGGACAGCAAGAATTAACAACATCAACTAATTCTTCTGTTGTTTCTATGTTTTTAATCATGTATCTGGCTTGTATTATGGTTTGTGCTATTTTAGCTGCTTTTTTCTCTTCACCATAGATTTTGAATATTTTATACAATTCCTGTTCATTAGCTGTTGCCAGTACTTCTCTGGCTGTAATCTGATTTGGGTCCCGTCCAGCGTCCATTCTCATGTCTAGGTAGCCATTCTTACTTACGGAGAATCCTCTTTCTCCATAATCAAGTTGCATCGATGAACACCCAAAGTCGAATAGCATACCATCAATCGCCATTTGCTTGATACCTTTCTCTTTCAAAAGATTTGGTAGTTCACTAAAACGACCTAATAGTGGTGTTACTCTGTTGGGATATTCCTCAGCAAGTTTTTGAGCTTTAGCGAAAGCGATGGGGTCTCTATCTAGTGTGATGAGTTTACAATCTGATGACTCTAGGATTTTTCTAGAATGTCCGCCTGCTCCAAATGTCATATCAATATAACATTCATTGTCTTTTGGGTCAAGGTGTTTTGTAGCTTCATCTAATAAAACAGGAGTGTGATCTTTGTACTCTACCGGCTCTGTAGTGATTGTTCGACGCAAGAAAGTGTTGGATAGTCTCAAGAGTCTCTGTAGAATCATTTTGATTCTGTATTGAAAACTTTGCTGAAGAAACCTTTGTTTTCTTCCTTTAGATAGGTTAATACTTCGCTAGAGAGCATAAGGTTGCACTCTTCAGTGCTCAAACCCGTCGCAGTGCTGTTGTGGGAGCGCTTGTATTTATTTTTATAATGGTTGTCAGCCAAGCGATTGAGCGACGCGTATTGGCGGTTACACAGCTCAGAATCCAAGTTAACCCGTTCGGTGGACTCAAAGGTAGCCTTGACTTTGTCTCTGATTATTTTTCCCAGGTCTCTAAAAAGAAAAACAAAAATAACTTCGTCAAGTCAGAATGTTGAAGATCTGTAAGTGACATAACCTATTTGCGGTGCCTACCTTTCACCTTTAGTAGCATCCAAGGGCCACTTTGCGATCAATTTTACGAACTTCTTATACTGAGTTGTCATAGCTAGCGCTTTTCAAGATTTCATAGCCGAATTGAATCGCAAATAAGAAACCATGTAAAAATAAAATGACTTTTTAGGTTAAAAGATTTGACATCCGACACTTGACTTGACGTTTGTACTTTTTTTTTTTTTTTTTACTTAATTCATCCCATAAGGGGGAATTTGGCGGGAAACCGATGAGAGTGGATCGTGTCGTTAATAGAATTTTAGTTTCTGTGCTTAATGTTGTTTGGTGGATAATAAAGATAGTGTATTATATAACAAATTAACGTGAAAGCGCCCAGCAAATGAGGAATTCAAGTGAAAACGCGTATTCCCTCTGTTTGTGACTCCCAAGTATCCGCTGGCTGCTGCTCGCCGTAGCTCGCCGTAAAGTACACTATCGCTTTACGGAAGGCATGAGCAGCTGACAGGACGTGACTAGGACAGACTGATAACTCTGACGGTGACAGGACTTTAATATACAGAAATTTACAAAACACATCAGACGTGGCTGTATGGACTCAGTTCCTTTGCCTATCCCTTATGGGATGAATAAAAAAAAAATCATCCCATAAGGGATAGGCAAAGGAACTGAGTCCATACAGCCACGTCTGATGTGTTTTGTAAATTTCTGTATATTAGAGTCCTGTCATCGTCAGAGTTGTGTCAGTCTGTCCTAGTCACGTCCTGTCAACTGCTCATGCCTTCCGTAAAGCGATAGTGTACTTTACGACGAGCTACGGCGAGCAGCAGCCGGCGGATATTTGGGGGTCACAAACAAAGGGAATACGCGTTTTCACTTGAATTCTTCATTTGCTGGGCACTTTCACGTCAATTTGTTGTATAATACACTATCTTTATTATCCACCAAACAACATTAAGCACAGAAACTAAAATTCAATTAACGACACGATCCACTCTCATCGGTTTCCCGCCAAAAATCAATTTTTAAATTTAATTCATCCCATAAGGGATAGGCAAAGGAACCGAGTCCATACAGCCACGTCTGATGTGCCTTGTAAATCTCTGCATATCAAAGTCCCGTCACCGTCAGAGTCGTCAGTCTGTTCTAGTCACGTCCTGTCAGCTGCTCATGCCTTCCGTAAAGCGATAGTCTGACATAGAATAAAGATACAAAAGAATGCTAGCAAGCGTGCCACCGAAAAGGACAACAGATAAAGTACATACAATATTTACGGTTGCCAAGTAATGAAAAAATTACCCCACAGTCTGCAATTAGTACCATAATTATTATAGGTCGAATAATGTACTTTAACTCATACCTTGACTTATTTTAATAATCGATCCAGCAAATATCACCACTAAATCATGTTTGTCTAGCAGTATTTAACAGTCTTCCAACTTGGGTGCACCAACAGGCGACTATCACGGTTAAAATTGTTGTGAGTGATCAGTTTTATTTCACTATGATTAAGTCTCACGGAAGTTCAATGTTGAACTAAATTCTCTTACTATAATAATTATTACCTTGTATTATGTGTAAGTATAGTATATTATTGATTTAAGTAGGTAAGTTAAACACTTAAAATAATTCAGTGAAACATATATTAGGTGAAAATGTATAAATAACATTAAGAAACTCTACAAAAGTTAATAAGTGAAGTACTGGTTTCCCTTTCTTCCAAAGCAATGTTGTGTCAAAATGCTCACTTCATATTTTTGATGAAGGATTTGGCACATAATTGATTTTTTCACGTAGCTTCTATCCATTTTCTAAGGTTTGGGTCAGCGGGAAATTTGAAATTTTCATAAAAATGAAATAGGTACATTTAATATATTACGAATTATCATATTGTGGGGTAAATTTTTATTCTAGAAACTAGCAACACTAATCTTTGAAGTTAGAAAGCAAAAATATCAGAAATATAGCCGAAATCTAACAAATTTAACAAAAATGTAACGCACATAGTTAAGAACCATAAAAATATAACTACATTAGTCATTAAAGTAACAAAATATACGAGAGTAAATTGTCTACTTACGAATGAAAAGACAACCCAGTAACCTTCCTTCTTGTTGTAGTATAGCGAGATAGGGATACAATTTGTGCACCGATTTCTTTGGTTTTAAACATATGAAGGAGGATGACGTGTCTACCCATATGTCAGAGTTGAAAAATATATGGAATGACTTGAATGTAGAACTCACGAAGAAAGATAAAACCACGAAAATTCCTGACCTATTCCTAATTTGCAAAATCCTGGATACGTTAGACGAACGATTTTTTGCTTTTAAGTCAAGCTAGCTGTTATTGACCCAAAACGAAAGAACAGTAGAAAACTTGACCAGTCACCTCTGTGCCTTTGAGCGGGCACGGCTGAGTAATGACGTCGTATAACAGCAGCAAGAAGCTCTAGTGACAAATTCAAGTTCAACGTCTTATGAGAAGAAAAAGGATAGAAAGATGAAGTGCAATTACTGTCAGGCTATCGGTTATCGCGTAAGAAATTGTCAGAAATGGATTCGAGATGGCAAGCCCCCGAAAAGCAGCAATGCAACGCCCTCTACTTCAAAGACTGCGAACATGGTATTAATGTCAATTGAAAACAATGAAGTTTTTACGCTCGAACGAGACATCGAGAGTTGGTATGTGGATAATGGCGCGACGAGCCACGTCACCAACCGGGCTGATTTATTCCAGAACTTCGAACACTTTGACCAAATCCGAACTGTAACGACGGCTAATGGCAATGCGATCCGTGCTAAAGGCAAAGGTTCAGTTATGATTGAAGTAAACGTGGAAGGGAAACGACAACGCGTTACCCTGCATGACGTCTGGTACGTACCGGCCATCAGCAAAAATTTGTTCTCAGTTCTTGCACTTCATGATAGAGTTCCGAATAGCCTGTTCTCATCGACGACGAAAGAATGTACCGTCTTTGTCAACGGAGAAAAATGCTTAGTAGGAAAACGTCGATGTTCGGGAGGCCTATACAGACTCGACGTTATAAACATATCGCCTGAAAACGCACTTGAAGTCTATGCGACGACAGCGACTATGCAGCTTTACGACGAGAGACTCGCTCATCAGAACAAGAGGCATATTAAAACGACAGTTAAACGCGAACTGGGCCTAGATCTTCCTCTTGACAAGGAGACATGCGAGGGCTGCATGTATGGGAAAGCCCATAGACTGAAATTTGGCACGCGTACTCGAGCTTCAGCACCAGGCGAACTCATACACACAGACGTTTGTGGACCTTTCCAACCCAGTTTATCGAAACTCCAATACTACGTTTTGTTCAAGGACGATTACACAGGATATCGTATGGTGTACTTCCTGCGACGCAAGTCCGAGGTCAAAGATAAACTCGCTTTGATGCTTGCTCAGACAAAAGCAGCGGGGCACACCGTAAAATGCCTGCTCAGTGATAACGGTGGCGAATTCGACAATAAGTCCTTTCGAAACATTCTAAATTCGCATGGAATTCAGCAGAGACTTGTCGCACCGTATACACCAGAACAAAATGGTTCAAGTGAGAGAGAAAATAGGACGCTGATAGAAACAGCGAGATCCATGATGTGTGCACACGAAGCTATGCCTCAGGAAATTTGGGCTGAACTTATAAATACAGCTGCATACATTCTTAAGAGAACGGGTCCGACAAACACAGATAAAGCTCCTTATGAACTTTGGTATGGAAAAAAACCGGCAATAAAGCACCTCAGAATCATAGGTTGCACTGCATACGTCCATATACCGAAGCAAAAAAGGAAGAAGCTTGACAAGAAAGCCATCAAAGGCAGACTCGTCGGTTATGACGAAGATTGCTATCGCGTTTGGATAACTGACGGAAAGAGAAACACGCTCATCCGTTCGCGTGATGTGATTTTCGATGAGAAGGCACTTGCGATCGACGACAGTGTCCCTCCATGTGAAGGAAAGGCCAAAGACATGAGGGAGCACACTATGCAAATGCCTTTGCAAAATAATATCGATAGTAACAAGCCGGCTATATCAGAAATTCACGATGACCATTCTAATCATGGCGAACAAAGTTTCGAGGGAGAGTTACCTGAACAAAGTTTCGAGGAAGAGTTACCTGAACAAAGTCTCGAGGGAGAGTTACCTGAACAAGTTCAGATAGGAGACCATGTTCATAGTTCAATGGAAAATCGTGAGCATACAGAAGATCGCGACGATTTCGACGAAGACGAATTTCATGATGCAGACCAGTCATTGCCTCATCCATTAACAACGCCAGTACCGCTACGTTACAATTTGCGCGACCGTAGCCAAATCAAACGTTCAGAAAGGTTTGACGATTATGTTTATGCTACCGAAACATTTCCAACAAACTTTTAAGACGCAATGAAGAGAGACGACAGTGAAGAATGTCATAAAGCAATGAGCAGTGAAATGAATTCGCTACAAGAACACAAAGTTTTTACACCTTGCATGTTACCAGAAGGCAGGAAAGCTCTTCCCTGTAAATGGGTGCTACGTGTTAAAAAGAATCCAGATGGCTCTGTCGACAAGTATAAAGCCCGGCTTGTCGTGAAAGGCTTTAAACAAAGAAAAGGTCAAGACTTTGACCAAACTTTCAGTCCGGTTGCCCGCCTAGCAACAATAAGAGTTGTTTTAAGTGTCAGCGCACGAGAAAACCTACATCTTGTTCAGTTTGATGTTTGTACTGCGTTCCTGAATGGAACTCTGAAAGAGGAAATTTATGTACAACAGCCTGAAGGATTTAGCGACGCAGACCATGGTGGAGATCAAGAAACTGCACGATCCACTATTGGAGTAGTCTGTCGTTATTCCGGTGGTATAATTTCTTGGCTCAGTCAGCGACAAACATCGGTTGCTATTTCTACTACTGAAGCGGAACTCGTAGCGGCTAGCGAAGCAGCTAGAGAGCTCGTTTGGCTTACAAGAATTATGCGAGACTTATCTTCGCTTACGGAAACACCGACGCTTAGTGTGGACAATGAAGCGGCCGTGCGACTTGCCCACAATCCCGAATTCCATAAGCGAACCAAGCACATCCGCATTCGGCAGTTCTACGTACGAGAACTAGTTGCTGAAGGCACACTAGAAGTTGAGAGAATCGGTACAGCGCACCAGGTGGCAGATATTCTTACAAAGGCACTGCCTCGTCCGACATTCTCATTCTTATGCCATGCACTGGGACTAGTGATTGTACATTATTGAGAATTTGAAGTGAACAGTGTGTTGTGATTCTTTTATTTTCCTAAGTGAGGGAAAGTGTTGTAGTTTATGGTTGTTGTCTTGGAAATTGTTACTTGTTGACTGTTGAATGGTGTCACTTAAAGCAAAATAAAATTGTTTCGTATGAGTTTATTATATTGTATAAACTGGGTTTCATTCACATTCACGCTATACTACAACACTTCTAATATCGCTTTTACAGCCAATAACACTACACCGCGCCATTATCACAGATGTAAAAGCTTAAAAGCTATCACCGGCAACTTTTTAGCGCAAGTAAATCACGAAATATTTTACAATTTCAACTTTTAAAGGTGAAAATCAATTAACTGCTTCCGCTCCTTCCGACAAACGTCAAAATTTGTTTGAGCATTGCGAAGCGCAACCTTGAAAAACCCGGCCATACGATGAGGGACAGAAAATAGATATCTTTGTCTCTTTTAGCCATGAATAATTGTGAATTAAGCCGTCCTTTTTGTGTGCGAGTGAGTAAGAAGTGTCCAGCGGTCTATCTCTCTCTCTGTCTACGGTGTCTGAGATTAATGAAGTCAATAGATGGATGGTAAACTTATGGCCGTATAGTTATACCCTTCGCTCATGTAACTAATGCCCTTTGTTAAAAAGAGACAACTGTATGCTCCGATTTCAAGAGTCGTACCGTTTTTTTGGATCTGTAGTGTGCGTGAGTATTTGAATGTGTGGTGCCAGTGACGTGTAGTTCATAGATTTTGTCGATAAATTTATCGATGAACTGTATTAAATTGCTTTATTTATAAAAATAATAGTCTTTATTAGTGTAGTTAATGATTACCTAAAACATAAAAAAGGTATATCAATCGGAAACCCAATGATAATACTCATGAAACTGAACTACTTTTACAAGGAACATGAGTCGTAATATGAAAAAATATTTTAGTAATATTCAAAATGTTATCAGCTGATTGATCTATATTATGGGATAGTATGTTTTTCTACCTGCAACTCATGATTATGTTTGAGGAAAGTTGTTCAGTTTCCAGAGTATTTCTGAAATATACTTACCTACGAGATTTCGGGAAGTAACTCGCTACGGAAGTTTTAGGTACTTTATTATCATAAAATAAAAATAATCCCCAAAAAGCCATGAGTTTTATGGCCTAGCAGAAATATGAAGTCGGTGCGGTGCTAGCAGAATATTCTCGGAATGAAGCACCGACTTCATATTTCTGCTAGGCCATAAAAGTCATGGCTTTTTGAGGATTATTTTATGTTTTTTTTCCGAGGTTTTTTTTGAAGGCGGTTTTACTTTTTGCTAAAAGATTTTTTATTTCATAATTTTTAGTTACGTTAATATTTAAAATATTATCCTCCAACTCCTAACCGTTAAGGAGTTGTACCTTCCCTCATCACTTCATCAACACGAGATGATGACTACCAAACGCAAGTACTTGAATAGCTTTCGAAAATATATGAAACACATGATACGTCCCTATAAAATTTGAGGGTTGCCCTCGATTTCCCTGGGATCCCATCATCAGATCCTGACTTGGTGACACTGGGACCAACTAGAAAGTATACCCTTTCAAACAAAAAAAGAATTTTTGAAATCGGTTCAGCCGTCTTCGAATACTCGGGGAACATACATAAAAAAAAACCGACGAATTGAGAACCTCCTCCTTTTTTTGAAGTCGGTTAAAAATGTTGAATGATTTTATTTTGACAGTCACCAATCCAATAAGAGGACTTGGGCTAGAAGGAATGTGCCCAGCAGTGGGACGTCTGTTTAGAGATGAGGATTTAGAAGTCCCTCACCCCGTTGGGGGTCGGCGGCGCCTGCGCGAGCAGCGGGGACAGGCGCTCGCAGTCGCTGTCGGGCTCAGGCTCGGGCTCCGTGCCCGCGTCCGCCTCAGCTCCCGCGCCCGCGTCCGCCTCCGCTCCCGCGCCCGCTTCCGCCTCCGCCTCCGCCCCGCCCTCGTCCTCAGAGCCCGACGGCTCGTGCAGCGACACTGCTTCCAGCGGGTACTCGAGGCTGAGCGACGACTGGAAACAAAAAATCTTTTAACAAAAGCCATGAGTTTTATGGTCTAGCAGAAATATGAAGTCGGTGCTTCATTCCAAGAATATTCCCCTAGCACCGCACCGACTTCATATTTCTGCTAGGCTATAAAACTCATGGCTTTTTGGGGATTATTTTATGGTTTTTTTTTCTGAGGTTTTTTTTTGAAGGCGGTTTTACTTTTTGTTAAAAGATTTTTTATTTCTCAATTTTTAGTTACGTTAATATTTAAAATATTATCCTCCAACTCCTAACCATTAAGGAGTTGTACCTTCCATCATCACCTCATCAACACGAAATGATGACTACCAGACGCAAGTACTTGAATAGCTTTCGAAAATATATGAAACACATGATAAGTCCCTATAAAATTTGAAGGTTGCCCTCGATTTCCCTGGGATCCCATCATCAGATCCTGACTTAGTGACAATGGGACCAACTAGAAATTTTTGAAAACGGTCCAGCCGTCTTCGAGTAATCGGGGAACACACATTAAAAAAAAAAATTCCGACGAATTGAGAACCTCCTCCTTTTTTTGAAGTCGGTTAAAAATAAACCGCTACCACGCGAATAAAATACATCGCTGGGCGTTTTTAAACGTCGAATATTGTTTTCCGATGTTTATTTTTGGAGACACTATGAGATCTAGATGACTACTATACGTACTAAAAGGCTGCAGCGGCGTTACCTTGGTGACGCTGGCGGGGCGCAGGGGGGGCGCCGGGCCGCGCAGCAGCGGGCTGGCGGCGCGCTCGCGGCGCCCGTCCTGCTCGCGCGCCAGCAACACAGACATGCGGAACTGAGACAGACGGACTACAATCAGCGAGGGATCTGTGGCACACGGCATAAAGCCCAGAACTGTAGGACATTTGAAAATGATTTTTTAATACAGTTGCTCAAAAAGTGATATTTTTTGTAGCTACGTATCATCCGGAAAGTTGTATTTTTCTTACTAGTGCTTTTTACTTTTCCAAGGCGCCGGCGGCACCGGGCCGCCTACACCCCCCTCCTCCTCCCCGACAGCGCAGTCCCCGCCGGTTCACCGCCTTTGGTTTTATTGTAATTTTCTCGCAAATGTATTAAAAAACGTCGTTTGGTACACGTGCGGAAGTGTCATTTTGACTCGTCCTGAGTCTCGACCCTCGCCTCACTGCTCGGGCTTAGACACCCCAGGGCTCGTGCATAATGACAAACTTTCCGCACTTATATCAAAAAGTACTATTGCAAAGTTTTTGCTGCATTCGCGCTTTTCCAAGATGTGCGCAAATATTCGTACATTTTTAGTGACCGTGGCAAAGACAAAAATACTGATTATTTTTCGAGGCGCGAACTCCTACAAACCACGAGACCGTATAGGCGGGAGGCGACATCGCCAACATTTTCCCCAAGCTTTCACCTTTTGATAAGAACGTTAGAATCGACGATGAAAGATTGTACAGCTGATTCCGTAACAAAAGTTTCGTTTTAAAGAGATACAAAAGTGACAAACAGATTGACTCCTAATGGTAAGTGCAAATGAAGGCATAGGTGTAACTCTCTGGTTGATTAGGTAATGAAGAATCTACATTCCGGCGTCATTGTCTACTGGCGTTCACTGACCTCGGGCGGCCTGTTGGGCGCGACGGGTGTGACAGGCGCGACGGGCGCGGCGGGCGCGGCGGGCGCGGCGGGCGCGGCGGGCGCGCGGCGGCTGCCGGCGCTGCCCAGGCTGGTGGACGAGCTGCGCTCCAGGTTGCAGCGGTTCAGCGTCTCGGCCGCCTGCCCGACATAGTACACTCCAGTTAAACCACTATGAACGAGTGCGATGAATGATACGGAGATTGCAATTGAGATCGCCCGGAGCTTTGTCTAGACTAGGCGCAACAAACAATTGAATGTGTCACGAACTTTCTGCCGAGTTTTTGACGTCAAAGAAGCGTCGATCGGTGTTCCGCTCGTGCGCTGCTGGCAAGTTGATTCAGGGGCAATAAAAAATACAGATTTGAATTGTAAAAATAACGAGCGCACCACGATGGGAAGTGAAAACGTTAAAAGATGAAGCAGGGATTTGTAGGAAGTAGGTTCCCTATTAATCCAATGTGTATTCGAGCCGTTCAGCGCCTCCATCAGCGCGGCTCGTAACCCGCTGGGATGTGTATCCGAGCAGGAGCCCCGGCTGTACCTGGCTGGCGGTGTCGGTGTCGGGGCTGGCGATGGCGGGCGCGGCGGGCGGCGGCGCGCGGCCGCTCGGCCCGTTCAGCGCCTCCATTAGCGACACCGGCTCGTAGCCCGCTGGGATGTTCTCCATGCTGCCCTGGGACACGAAAACAACAGTGGGCTCTTTAACTTTGTTGGCCGTCTGTCTGTATGGCTTTCAAAACCCTTTTTCTCTTTAACGCGTGGAAAGAGCAAGCTGAAATGTTTGGACAATAATAGCTATGCGGACAGGCAGAATTTGTTACTTTTCCCATTTAATACACTTCACGTTAAAGACGATAAATCGTCTAAGATTTCTCTTACCCAAAAAATAAAAAACAATTGTTCCAATTATTCACCGCCTTGCCTTACAGTTTTTAGTACAGGCAAAAATAGCAATCAAAATTATTTTAAAAACAAAGTGGAATCTAAAGTTAGCGACGGAGACCTGAAGGGGGCCGCGCGGTTACTTTTTCCAGTGACGTACTATCTCCAGATAATAGCGACACACTCTCGGCCTTACAATCTAAACACCCTCGAGCTCCTACAAACGCATACTTTTTGGACCCGCCTACGTCGCCCGATGTTTGTTTAAACATTCACGAGAAAGACACAGTGAATGCAATCTATTCATTTAAAACCGGTTCTGCAGCAGGTCTTGACGGACTTGCTCCCCAACACCTAAAAGACCTTACCTCTCACTGTGTGGGCGACGCAGGCAAACATTTAATCCTGGCTTTAACAAAATTAATAAACCTCATGCTGTCTGGCAATGTTAATCCCGAAATAGTTCCCGTTCTTTATGGAGCCTAATTGCGCTCACTAAAAAAGACGGAGGTGTCAGACCCATTGCGGTCGGCTCTACATTTCGGCGATTAACTTCTAAAATTTCAGTTCGTCACATAGTTTTAAAAATTGCGACCTCAGTTTGAACCGATTCAATTAGGTTTCGGTACTAAAGGTGGGTGCGAAGCGACAGTCCATGCCCTGCGCACCTACCAACGATCAGTGTGAGGTTTTATTCAAAATTGACGTCAAAAATGCATTTAATTCGGTAAACAGGAACACCTTGCTCACAGAAATTAGGAATAATATTCCGGAAATTTATAATTACCTACTTAACTGTTATCATGAACCTTCTAAATTAATGTACAAAAGCAACGAATTATCTTCCAAAGTCGGCTGTCAGCAGGGCGATCCCCTCGGACCAGCCACTTCCAGTTTAGCCATTAACCCCATCATTCAAAATTTAAAGTCCAAATTTAACGTATGGTATTTTGATAATGGTTCCCTAGGAGGTTTAGATCTAAACTTTAATAAATGCGAACTGTTCATAAACAACGCGATCCGATCCGATCTCTTCCAACATTTTAATTTACCTTGTCAAAATATCAAAATTGTCGATAAGCAAAATTTAAGCCTCCTTAGGGTCACCAATCATCGACGATGCCATTCCAGATTTAATCGCAAAAACTGTTTCAAAATTTCAAAATTCTGCAGACCGGCTGCTGGAAATCAGTGCTCACACTGCTATCACTATTCAAAAATTTTGCCTTTTTGTGCCAAAATTTACTTATTTGCTTCGTTGTTGACCCTTTTGGAAACATCAAAATTCTCTGACCTTAATTGATTCCCTTATGAAAACTTCTTTGGAATCTATACTTAACTTACAATTGAATGAGCAATCTTGGACCCAGGCTTCCCTTCCTATCAGATATGGTGGGCTAGGTATCCGCAAAATTTCTAATGTTGCTTTACCAGCGTTCCTATCATCTGTCCACAGCACGTCCACCCTCGTAGGTAAAATCCTAAAGGATTGTCCTTCAAACTACAAGACGACGGGTTTGGTCGATGCTAGGAATTCTTGGCTTATGGCTTGTCCGGGTGAAAATCCTCCCGCTTATCCAAATTTCCAACGGAGCTGGGATGACACACTATTCAAATTAACTTATTCTAATATTCTCAGTTCCAGTTCAGGCCCAGACCGCGCAAGGCTTTTGGCTGTGGCAAGAAAGGAATCCGGTGACTGGCTTCATGCTTATCCTTCCGTTAACACCGGAACCTTTCCTGAGCCTGAAACACTGAGAATTGCAGTCGGGCTAAGACTGGGTGTTGCGATGTGTTCACCACACCGTTGCCTCTGTGGCACCAATGTGGACGAAACGGGACACCATAGTCTTTCCTGTCAAAAGAGCGCCGGCCGTTTCTCCCGTCATGCCGCGCTCAATTACATAATCCGCCGGGCTCTTGCCTCTGCAAACGTGCCGGCCATTTTGGAGCCAAGCGGCATTGCCCGCGACGATGGCAAAAGGCCGGACGGTATGTCTCTGATTCCCTGGAGAATGGGTAGGGTTCTGGTTTGGGATGCGACCTGTGTCGATACAGTAGCACCCTCACATCTCCAGGGAACTACACAAAAAGCTGGTGCGGCGGCAGAAACGGCCGAAAATAGAAAAAAATCTTAGTATCAATCTCTCGGTCCGAATTATAATTTTGTTCCTGTCGGGTTTGAAACTTTGGGTCCATGGGGTCCCAGCGCTTACAAGCTTATTTCTGAGTTACAAAAGCGCTTAGTTGATGCAACTTGTGACCAAAGGGCTGGCAGTTTTCTCTCTCAAAGAATCAGCATCGCTCTTCAGCGAGGCAACGCTGCCAGCCTTTTGGGCACTATGCCACGGGGGCCTTATTTAGATTTAATTTAGTTTTAAGTTGTATAAAGTATTTCTTCTATATCAAATACTCAAGCCCGCAGTCCTTTGAAGCTGTGAAAAAACTTTCTGTCAACTTTAAACTTACGACTAACGAGCCGCTATGTTTGTTCCTCATTATCAGTATTGCCAGAAGATAACTTTTGTAATCTTTTAGGTTACTTTTAGCTCTGTCAGGTTACGGCCGGGTTCCTCAGCTCAAAAGGTTGCTTTTGAACTCTATCTTTATTAATGAAAATAATCGATTTATTGATTATTTTTGTTTTTATTTTTATGAAACATTCATAGTATGAAATTCAACATACAAAGACAATGCAAAGAAAAAAGTCCAACTGCTTAACGGATTTTTCTTCGCATTGTCATTGTATGTTCTACCTTTATTTTCAAATATTATTTTAAACGCTGTTAAATAAATTTTTAAATGTCCAGCTGACGCTTTAACTACGTAAAACGGAACGTACGCTGACGTAAAATAGCTCAGCTACCGCGAAACACGTTCTTATCTTGCCGTCTCTTCCACTTATACGATGTAATACAGAAGAGTGAAAGGGACTTCGACAAAACGAAACATTTGATTTGGCGGCAACGTTACGGTCTTCGGGTGGAGGATGGTTGGAGGGGTAATTAAATTAAATCAGATCGAAAATCGGAGGGAAATGCAATTCGAACTACATGCACGCCCTCACTTTTTTGGTTCAGGTGGTCGGTTTTTATTATTGGCGAGTCTTTTGATATATCACTCACCGACTATTTATGTTTATAGTATTTGGTAACTTTTCTAGGCAAAAGGTAACTTTTTGATCACACCGGGGTAACTTTTAAAAATTGGGTCTGGCAACACTGCTCATTATTGCGTCGACTGTCGTCAGTACAGGTTCGTTATTTTGTCGCACTTTACAGTTAGCTTAGCTTCCGTTTTAGCTTAAAATTTTCCGTTTGTAATAAGTTCGTAATCACTCGATCACATTGAAAGCTGATTAAAGGCCCTAAAAAGAATAACGGGCGTTAAGTTTTAAACCGATTGTAGTGACACGTGTTGGAAAATTTAAGCAAAAGTAAGTAAAATTTTAGCAGCGCTGTTGAACGCCGTAATCGCACAAAACGAGGCGGTCAATACCGCTCTAGAAAATCTCATGAGTTGGTGCGCCCTACCCGATTCTGACAAATCGCCTGATGCTCTTTATAACAAGCTCAAAGATTTGTTCGATAACGATTCGGACTACAGAGTAATATCGCTCGATATCCTACAGATCGTCTCGGGAAAACGCGCCGAGGCTTTAGCTGATAGACGATTTTACCTCTTGAAATCTCTCAAAGACAAATATGTTAAGGAGGACATACAATGACAATGCAAAGAAAACTTTTTTTTTTTATGTTAAGGAGGATTTGGAAAAGAATATATATTATTAATACATATATTTATATATTTTTTATTAATACATATCACATTTGTAGCGGTGTAAGTGGCTACACTATAGTGATATTGACAAGTAAATGATAAATGATATACGATGATAATTGATTCAGGGCGGCAAATAATATGTAAACAACCGCGCTAATTGAATGCGTTTATTACACTAAAAACATGATAACTAAATACATTCACATGACCTACATTGCGGTAATACTTGTGGGTATGCTTATGAATGATGATGTGGGTAGAGGATATAAGTAAAATAAAGTCAGTCTTAGCAAGGCACTGGTTGTTTGAATACCTATCCTTCCATAGTACTTTACATGGCGCAGTCGGTAGGACATATTAAACATGAAGTTGGGAGTGAGCAAAAAATGTACGAGGTTACAGCTCAGGAAAGTGAGCCGATGCATGATGCACAAGTACACTGGGTGCATCGATCAGCGCAAGTTGGTTCCGGGACGGGGCGCCGCTGCCGCTGCGGCGTGAAGGCGCCGCCGCCGCCACCGCCGCCGCCGCGGCCGCGCCGCGCGCAGGCCCCGCCGCCGAGATATGAACCTGCAGTGACGTCATCACGTCGGAATGTGCAGGCGCGCAAGAACAACAGGGAGTGTGATTATTGTGGATCGATACATGACAAATTTAAATGTCCCGCATACGGACAGCGCTGTGCGAAATGTCATAGGTCGAATCATTTTGCGAAGGTATGCCGCGTGTACACGGTTGAAGAGGACTCCACTGATCGGGTACGTTTCATACATTCTCTTATTTCGGACAAGGACTGGAGTGTCGATGTTGTAATAAATTATAGCACAATAAAATTCAAACTTGACACTGGAGCTGATGTTAATGTGCTACCGTTGCGATTTTTATCGAATGTAGGAATACGGGAAAGTAACTTAATTCCGACGCGGCTTAAATTGTCAGGATACTCGGGAGATAAAATCAGAGTTGTAGGTAAATGCTTATTAAAGGTGATATATCGAACAGCTGTTTATATTCTAAGTTTTATAATTGCTGATGTTGCCTCACCGCCTATATTAGGAAGAGCGGCATGCGAGGAACTGAATTTAATAAAACGCATTATGACAGTAGGAGCGCGCGAAGAAAACAATAGTTTAAGCATACTTGATGAGTATGAGGATGTATTCTTAGGAATGGGTTGCCTGCCAGGTGAATACAGGATACGTTTACAGCCGAATGTGCGTCCGATAGTACACGCACCGCGTAAATTACCTGTCGCGCTACGCGACGGTATTAAGAACAAACTTGATGAGATGCTGCAGCAGGGTGTGATAGCTAAAGTCGAGGGACCCACCGACTGGGTGAATAGCATGACCGTCGTAAAAAAAGCAAATGGGGACCTCCGAATTTGTTTGGACCCGCGCGATTTGAACAAAGCTATTCGTAGGGAGCACTTCAAACTACCGACGCTAACTGAAATCACAGCTAGTCTGGCAGGTGCCAAATATTTTACCACGCTAGATGCAAAACAGTCATTTTGGCAAGTAAAGTTAAGTGACGAGTCAACCGACCTATGTACTTTTAATACAGCCTTTGGTAGGTATAAGTTTTTGCGTATGCCATTTGGCATTTCATCGGCATCCGAAATTTTTCACAAAAGGTTGTATGAGCAATTTGATGACATAGCCGGGACTATCTTATTTATTGATGACCTACTAGTATACGGGGAAACAAAAGAAATACACGATAAACGTTTGCGGCAGGTTTTGGATAGGTGTAGGCAGATAAATATTAAACTTAATAAACAGAAGTGTAAAATAGGATTATCAGAGTTGAAATATTTAGGGCATATAATATCAGAGCATGGGATTCAACCTGATATATCACATACCCTCGCAATAAAGGAAATGCCAAAACCTGAAAGCGTTAAAGATTTGGAAAGGTTTTTAGGGCTAGTGACGTACGTAGGTAGTTTTATACCAAACTTATCCGAGAAAACGCATTTGCTCAGATAATTATTAAAAAAAGATATTGCATGGCACTGGAATGAGAGTCATGACAAGTGTCTGAATGAACTGAAGAGCTGTTTGATCAGTCCACCGGTTCTTCGGTATTATAGCTTGGATAAACCAGTAACGCTATCAGTGGACTCATCAAAAAATGGCCTTGGGGCGTGCCTCATGCAGGATGGCATGCCGGTATGTTATGCCTCGCGTTCATTAACAAAGGCGGAACAGGCATACGCACAGATAGAAAAAGAACTTTTGGCGTGTGTGTATGCTTGTGAGAAATTCTATACTTATATTTATGGACGAGCAGATGTCACCGTAGAAACTGATCATAAACCGCTTATTAGCATCATAAATAAACCTATAGCGAGCGCACCGGCGCGATTACAAAGGATGCTGTTGAGATTACAGCCATACACGTTTAGTTTGATCTATAAACCGGGCAAATATTTGTATGTAGCGGACACGCTGTCGCGCGCCGTGGCGCCGGGTAGGCTGGGCGGGCCGGGCGCCGCGCCCGAGGAGCCGCGTGACCACTTGGAGGCGCAGGCACAGGTATGCGCGGTTGCCATCAGCAATCCATTGACTGACTCACACTTTTTGGAATTACAAAAGTGTTACAGTACCGATACAGAAATGCAATGCCTAAAAAAGATAATAAAAAAAGGATGGCCTACGCATAAAAGCCAGGTTGAGGACATTGTTAAACCTTACTGGGACTGTAGAGATGAAGTAACTGTTGCTTACGACATGGTATGGAAGGGCAAACAAATAATCATACCAAAAGGCATGCGGCGTGATATGCTAAAGAAAATACATGCAGGTCATTTGGGGGGTGAAAAGTGCAAACTGCGGTCTAGGGGAATAATGTACTGGCCAAACATGAACGCGCAAGTACAGGATATGGTTTCTCACTGTCAGGCTTGTCTCACGTTCAGAAAGGCAAATAGTAAACAACCGTTGCTACCCCACGAAGTTCCGCCACGACCATGGTCAAAATTGGGTACGGACATTTTTCATTTTGCCGGGAAATCATTTCTTATTATGATAGATTACTTTAGCAAATTTATTGAAGTCGTAGAACTTCAATCTATGACGTCTATGCACATTGTAGACCATTTAAAAAATATATTTAGCAGACAAGGTATCCCGGACATTGTATTCTCGGACAATGGCCCAGAATTTTCTTCTAGAACTTTTAAGACTTTTAGTTTCGAATGGAAATTTAAACATCAAACGTCTTCGCCAAGGTATGCCCAGTCCAATGGACAGACAGAACGAGCTATCCAGACAATTAAGTCAATGCTGAAGAAAACATCATATGACGGCACTGACTTCCGGTTGGCTTTGTTAGAATTTTTAAATACTCCGATTAGCGAAAAATTACCGTCTCCAGCAGAAATTTTAAATAACCGAAAATTACGCAGTCCTCTTCCACATTTACCAGAATTATTAGAACCAAAAATTCAAAATCTTGTAGATATAAAGCGAGAATTAAAAAACCGTCAGACGAAACAAAAAATGTATTTTGATAAGGGTAGTAAAAATCTCAAAGCATTCAGTCCCGGCACTTTAGTCAAAGCGCGTATTAATGGAAGTTGGTCAAACGGTAAAGTCTTAGGCATGGCAGGGCCGCGGTCGTACGCAGTTAAACTACAAACGGGCCGCGTAATACGTCGCAACCGCCGACAACTCATAGCGGACTCGCCGCGGCGTCGCGATGAGCCCGCCGATCTGCTCCTCGACCATGACGTAGCGCCGGCCCCGCCCGCCGCCGGCACCCCTCGCGAAACCAGCTCCAGTGCAAGTACAACATCGCATACTCTAAACAATAACCATTATGTCTCCCGATTTGGCAGGATAGTGAGACCTCCTGATCGGTGGGGATACTCGGCGCCAGGTGTTCCACGACGTGACTAGCCACTTACGGAAATCAACTACCTACAGTGATTAGGAAATACCTAGTTACCTATCAGCAAACTAATGTGCCAAGACTTAGTTAGTTATTGTTAGTTATAAGTGAAAATAAGCATGTAAAAAAAAAAAAAAATGTTAACTATAAACAATAATAATAATAAATCATAATAATAATGTTAAAATAATAATAAAGCATGCATTCCATACCTATAGAAAACTGTTGTAACGTACTGAAAAATGTCTGGAATTTAAAATATACTTGTACCGATAATTTTATTATAAACAATAACAAAAAGCATGAATTAAATAGCAAATGATAATCAATTAAATGCGAACAATAATGTATAATGACCGTTTCTTTTACTTTATTTAACTATGTGCCAAATTAGGTATGGTATTAATACCGATGAATGTAGCACTATAATTTTGTCATAACAAAATACTGTGTACTTAAATATTATAGAATGAAATAGCAATTAACTCCTTCATTCATAAATTCCTATACCAAATCCATAAGAAGAACTTGGATCAAAGATACCTAATGTAAATAATAAAATGCTCGTAGGTTATATTATAATGTTGTCCTATCATTGATAGGAGGATAATGTATCATCATTGTTGGTGAATAAAAGCATGTTCATTTTATAAAAAAGGGGTTGTGGGTATGCTTATGAATGATGATGTGGGTAGAGGATATAAGTAAAATAAAGTCAGTCTTAGCAAGGCACTGGTTGTTTGAATACCTATCCTTCCATAGTACTTTACAATACTCATAATATTGCTTACGTACGGTTCACCGTACATCTTGCCCACTTAATAAAGGGAAGAAAAATGAAGCACTATTTTAGTTCGTAACATAACCTAAATAATTAAATCAATGTCCATTATACAAGCCAAGTACGTTAGATCAGTATTTAAACAATTACTTTTTTCCTATAACACTGTATTCTTCGCTTGTCCTGGGCAACTCAAACACGACGCGGGCTTCCCCGGGCGACGATCTGGTGTCGCTGATAGTGCGTGGGCGTGGCACGGGCCGCGGCGCGACTTTTGCAGCACGGCGCTGCTTCAAGGGCATGTGTCTCCAGAAATAGAAGATGGCTCCGCTCATCAGTAGAGTGTAGTGATGAACGTCGTGGGTACTGAGTTGTACCGAGGAGGCTTGCTTCAAACCTTCGATTTGAGCCTTCAAATTATCCCAGGTCTCTTGATGATCTTCTAACGGGGGGCAGGTTCTATGTATGATATACTCGTGTTAATAACCGAGTTCAAGACGGATATGTCAGGAGTCCCGATGACGTCAGGTTGCCTTTGTATTTGATTTAAAAAGTGGTTATGCGAGTGCATCGTGTACGCGTCTCCTTTGATAGTGCAACCCTGACCTAGGTTAAGAAGCCCGCTCCCTGATAAGGTTTTTATTTCCATGCCAGCTGTGTAGAAAAGGCTCACCTTGCACTCGCTGCAACACGAGAATAGCCAGCTGTTTTGCCGGTGCAATTTGATCCACTTGTCGGCGGCGCACGGCGATAAATGTGCGGCGCATGGTGTTGGATTAATCGACTCTGTGTTAACTAACATTAAATCACATATCGATTGTTTTATTTTTAGATCGTAAATAGTTTTGTCAATAGTGCACAGGAGTCTGTCCGTTTGAGTGTGCATACATCCTTGTAATTCAAAGTATGATAAGAAGAACACAGACTATCTTTTTAGATTGAAGGCGATTAAGGGGAACGTCGGAATGTTGTATTGTGTTTTGTTTCTCATCTTCTGCGGTATAGTGATAATATGATCCAGCTCGTATATTTCATTACTTACGAGGGGAATTCGCACTTCAATTATAAGGTAGTCTTCGACGACTCTAGCAAACACCTTTAACACTCGGTACAACTGTCGTATGTTATACTTGTCTGTGGGAGTTTTAAGTTCACCATTGAGCTGACCTTGAATGAAGTTGATTTGTTGCTCTAACTGCTCTGGTGGAAACAGGTGGGCGTCTATGCGGCCATGACTGATATCTGTCACAGTGTTTATCATTGTTTGCTGTATACGTCTCAGGTTTGATAAAATGATTGTAGCGGCGAGTGCGGACGACGTGGTGTAAAGATGGTTTTTGATGTCTATGCGGTCTTGACCAACTTCAAGCGATATTTTTCGAATATGTTCTTTAATAAAATTAAGTTGCTTGTTCATAGCGTTTTCGTTGCGACGAAGAATATTATACTCGGACTCAATTACGAGTGTCTGATTCTTTATGAGGTTTTGTAGATGGTTCTCGTTCTGGGCTACCTTTTCTATGTCCTTTTTATACTGCTCTGTGAATCTTTCATCCAGAACGCCAAACAGGGAGTTCGCCAGGTAGCCAACGCCGTCTACAAGTCCTCTCTTTTGCCTTCTGCTTTGATAAGTTAGAAGACTGTTTAAATGATCAATTTCATTTTCGTCGCGATATAGTTGTCTAATGATGCTTTCGTACTGAGCGCCTAGATTGCTACTCGTTCCCTTCAGATGAGAAATATAGGATCTTATGTCTGATAATTCATGCCAATATGAAGACATATTGTAATAGATGATTAACTTCCATTCATCTCTGATATGTTGCAGGTCTGCTATCTTGTCAAAATATAGACCTTGATATTCATTCAAAGCGGTGATATTGTAAGTTACAGCGCTTTGTGTGCTTGATGATGGCTGCCCCAGGAACATTAATAACACCATTGACACAAGTTGAATAAGGGCACATTTCTTACGACGCGATTTGGTGCGACCTTGCCGTGGACTTTGATGTATTTGTAGCTGTCTTCAGCTGTCGTTGTCTGTTCACTGTCTACGCAGGTGGGTAGCAGGATGAGTTTCTTGATAGGAAGCTTCATGATCTTATTCTGCGTTTTCAAGGACACAGCTCTCACAAAGCCATCCTTCCCAGGGTACACTTCTTGCACCCGTCCCAATGCCCATTTTCCAGGTGGGAGGTTATCCTCCTGGATGATAACTATGTCGTTGATCTTTAAATTTTTTCTCGGTGTTCTCCACTTTGCCCTAGCTTGTAACTGCTGCAAATATTCACCAGACCACTTCTTCCAAAAATATTTATCCATATTTTGAACCAGCTGCCAGCGCATGGTAAGATTGATATTCTCTGGGTCTGTTTGGGGCCTTGATATCAGCGAGTCACCTATCAGAAAATGACCAGGTGTTAGATATTCATCTTCATGATCTTCCGTCAACTGACATAGGGGACGTGAGTTCATACATGCTTCTATTTGGTGCAGTAGGGTGATGAACTCTTCATAGGTAAGTTTCTGCTCTCCCATCACACGCTTTAGATGAAATTTCATGCTCTTGACTGCAGCCTCCCATAGTCCGCCAGCTGATGCATTTGCAGGCACGTTGAAGTGCCACGAGACTCCCGAATCATTGATGGTTTTCAGGCAGTTAGTGTCCATGGTCTTCAGGATCGCCTTATACTCCTGTCGTAGTACACGAGATGCGCCGACGAAGTTGGTTCCACAGTCGGAGTACATGTGCTCAGGAGTGCCTTGTCGAGCACACATACGTCGGAAGGCCGCGAGGAACGCTTGTGTACTCAGGTCCGATACCAATTCGAGATGGACCGCCTTGGTCGCTAGGCAGACGAAGACGGCCACGTAACCCTTCGTGGCCTTGATACCTCTTCCTTTATTGGCTTTGATGTCCACATGTCCCGTGAAATCTACTCCAGTGTTGGTAAACAGACGTGAAGGTGTGACTCGCGGAGCTGGTAAGTTAGCCATGATTTGCTCTTTAGTTTCTTGACTGTATCGTCTGCACTTGACACATAAACGAAGCTGCTTCTTCACAGTTTGGATGCCGCTGGTAATCCAGTAGCGCTCTCTGATAAACGACAGCGTAAGTCGGGGTCCACTGTGTAATGTTAAGGCATGCGCTTCATTAATGATAAGTTCAGTAACCCGGCAACGCGAAGGCAAAAGTGCAGGGTGTCTCGCAGAAAAACTTGTATTTGAATTTTGTAACCGTCCGCCAACTCGCAAAATCCCTTGCTCATCGAGGAATGGGTCTGCTCGTACTTCGCACGTGCTTATTTTTCTTCACTTGATATACGTCATCTTTAAATTCTGATGCTTGAACGTGTTTGATTATTAAGTTGCGAGCAGTCTGTAGTTCCGATGTCGTAAGTAGGTTGTTATTAGTTGCATTTATGTCGTAGCCTACGCTCCGTCCGTTTCGTAATCGCGCGATGAAACGCGACACCCAGCCGAGTATTCTGACGATACGATTGAATGAGCTATATTTACTTATTAATTCGTTAATAAGTGTGTCATGATATAGAGCTGCGTTCACATGTGCCTTTTTCACTTCAATTGTTGGTGCCTCAATTTGCACAGTAGATATATCATGTGAGTTGGGTGCGGTGAGCCACTCTGGTCCTTCCCACCACAGCCTTTCCTGCTGTAGCTTTACTGATGCCAATCCTCTCGTGGCACAATCTGCGGCATTATCTTCAGATCTTACATGGTGCCACTGAGATGCTGGTATAATGTCGATGATTTGATATGTCGCCGTGAAGCCAGCCCAGTACAACCATGGAATCAGTCCAGGCATTGATAGTGATATGTTGAGCTGAGAGAAACTCGACGATCTTTTTCATGAGCTGTGCTAACAACAAACAACCAAGTAGCTCTAATCTTGGTAATGATAACTGTTTGTTCTGTGGAGCTTCTATTGTCTTTGCAGCCACAAGGCGTGATGTGTATTCACCCTTATCGTTAATTGTTACTACATACACGGCGCAAGCGTAGGCCTTTTCCGATGAGTCAGCAAAACAGTGCAATAGGTATGATTCTTTATTGCCTAGTTATCGTGGTATGTTAAAACCTTCAATATGTCTTAAATCTTCCCGGAGGTACCGCCACTCCTTGAGAATATCTGCGGGAAGCTCTTCGTCCTATTTCATGTGGGATAACCAAGTTCTCTGGAAAAGTATCTTCGCTTTGATAGTGATAGGTGAAAGCCAGCCCAGGGGGTCATAAATTTTCGATATATCTGATAACAATTTTCTCTTAGTATGACTGCCTTGGCCTTCTTGAAAATCTATTTTATTCTTAAACGCAAAGGTGTCTGTTGCTGGGTTCCATTGGAGGCCTAACGTCTTTCTAGATTCTGTGTCCTTGAAATCAAATGGGGTGTTCAACTGATTTGATGGCAAGGTTTTGATGAGCTTTGGGTCGTTGCTAGACCATTTTCGTAGGTTCAAGCCCGCTCCATTTAAGACTAGGACTAATTGTGTCTGTAACTCCTTTACTTGCTCCAGAGAGTCATGTCCTGTCATGAGGTCATCGGTGTAGAAGCTGTTTTCTAGCGACTCTGCAGCTAGAGGAAACTGATATGCGTTATCTCTAGCGATCTGTCTTAATGTCCTCATAGCTAGAAAGGGCGCTGCCTTGGTGCCCTACGCTACGGTTGTAAGATGATATTCACGAAGAGGTTCGTCAGGTGAATTCCTCCATATGATAGTTTGTAGGTGCTGATCAGCTTCTCTGATCAGGAACTGGCGAAACATCTTTTCAATGTCTGCTGTCACAACGTATCTGTGCGTCCTCCACTTCAAGATGAGTCCTTGCAGATCTTGTTGTAGGTTTGGGCCACATTCCATCAAATCATTAAGACTGTACCCGGACGATGTTTTCGCGGACGCATTAAAAAAAACTCGTAATGCGGTAGTGGCGGAGTCAGATTTCAATACGCCATGATGCGGTAGGTAACAATTTAACGACGATTGTGACGTTACAGTGTCAGCTGAGCGCATATGTTGTAATTCTTCGTATTCATTTATGAATTTTGAATACGAATCTGATAGCGTTTTATTTTTTTCCATTCTTCTCTCTAACTGTCTAAATTGTATGACAGCCTTTGATCTTGATACTCCAAGGTTTTCTTCAAAGCTTGGTTTCATCGGGAGGGCGACTTCGTATCTGCCGCTGTCCAGACGTCGAGTTGTCGCCTGATAAAATTCTTCACAATATCGTTCTGGCTCTGTCATAGTGGAGGAAGACTGATTTATGTCTTCCACCTCCCAGAATCTTGATATGTCGTCAGTTTGATTGATAACTACGCTGCAGTTTTACTCGTGACACTGCCAGATAATAGCCAGCCGAGCTTACTTTGCTGGGCAATTGGAGCTAGCGGCGAACCCTTGATAAGTCCGCTCATGATAATCTCTGCGTAAATGCTTGCATCTAAGAGTAGATCAATTTTGATATATTATACTCAGGGTCTGCTGACTTGATATTTTGCAGGTGTGGCCAGTAACGCTTAGTGAAGGAAGCGTTCGGCAAGTTATTTATTATATAAGATAATCCCCATAAATTGATTCACATTCCATAGTTATCATTCCCTTACTTTGTTTGGATGATACTCCGATTCCCGATACCGACGCCTGAAAGCGTTGTCGTTGTAGTCCTAACATTTGGGCTGCGTTTTCGGAGACTAAAGATATTTGTGAACCCTGGTCTAGGAGCGCACGTAACGTGATAAACCTTAAATAATAACGTTGTCAGTAAAACTTCTTCACCTTCGGCGGCCACGTTACTCACGTTGTGTTGCTTGTCACTAGCCGGCTTATTCATGAGCATGTTGTTCGATGGTTGACTGGAAGATGTTGACGATGAAGATGGTGAACTTTTTATTGCGGGTGGTTGTACTTGCATGATGTCGCTATGTATAATCGAGTTGTGCTCGCCTTCGCAGTATTGACAGCGGCGTTTCGAAATGCACGGCTTGTCGTAGTGCTTATACAGGCAGTTTTGACATATTTGTTGTTTCGCAATAGTCTTCAACTTGCATTCCGATGATAAATTAAGGAACCTTTTACACCTGAATAAATCATGTGCACTGTGGCAAACAGGGCATTGTGGCGTAAATGTGGGCATTGATTGATAGTTTCTCAGAAATTTACGATTGTTGTATGGAATTTTTGGAGCGTAGGGCGGAACACTGTTGCTGCTAGTGTCTGATGCATTTTTGTCCCTCTTGTTAATGGGTTCAAGGGCAGTAAACTTGCTTTCTATGAACTGCATCAGCTCGTCGAAGGACGGCAAGTCTCTGGGTGACTTGCGTGCTTCCTTGTAATCCTTGTAGGTATCGTTATCTAATTTTTTGGCAATGAGATGCACAAGAAGTGGGTCCCACGTGGTAGTATCTATACCTACGAGTAAGTTATGGATCGCGTATATACACTCCATTGTAGTGTCATGCAGGCGCTTAAGCTCAAATGATGTTTGTTTATGGACTGCCGGTTGATTCAAAAATGTCTCAATTTGGTTGGAGAAGAGAGCGTGGGGGTTGTTGTAGCGATGAACAAGGACCTCCCAGGCAGTGCTGTAATTCTGTGATGATGTTTGCAGATGCTGGATTAACCGCTCGGCTTCACCTTTGACCTTGCTCTTTAAATGCTGCATCTTTTGAGATTTGCTTAAGCCAGTGTTGTTGTGAATGGTTTCCGTGAAAAGATCAAAGAATGTAGGCCATTGTCCGTATTTTCCGGTGAAAATGGGAATCTCCACCTTGGGTGTAGATTGCTGTAGATGGGCGGATGAGCTCAGTTTGCGATTCAACTGTTTTCGAATGATATTGTAATTGTCTTCAAATTTTGCAAACTCTGTGTCATAGTTTTCATCTCCACCCCGCAGCATGTTATCGATACGCAGATGTAATTCATCAATGACACGCCAGCGGTATTGCAGATCTTTTAGTTGATCTTCAATCTCCCACTTTTCTTTTGTTGCTTCGAAATTAATACGTTTGGTGATACGGGTGAAAGCTCTGAAGTTTGTTCTTTGTTGAGATAGCAGCTCTTCCACAGGACCATATGGAATGGTTCCTCGATCCTCCAAGTTGCCCATAGGAATTTCGAATTGTGGGCCATTGCTGCCCCGTACATTGACTTCCGGAGGCTTTGTAGCAACCGAGTATGTTGATATTACCTTTCTTTCCCTTTCATAGTACTCGACCATTCCACCATAAATGTTCTTGGTAAAATATTCACTGCTGACGTCGTTGAAGGCAACCATGTCCAAATTATTTTGTTCGAACTCCTTCCATAGTTCGTCCATCGTCGATAATCGTGCTTTAATGTATTCCTCAGTTTTTCTTGCAGGACCATCTTTGCCGAAGTTAATGCAAATCCTTTCGATCGCTTGAATGATCTCCCTCTGACGAATCAATAGGACATCCATAATGATAAAAAGTCTCGTGAGATGATAAAAACAGGATCAGAAACACTGTCAATTCCTCGGACCGCGGCGATAAACACGTAGCTGGGGTCCAAAGCTCTAAGGTTCGAAGGACCAAAAAATGTAGCGGTGTAAGTGGCTACACTATAGTGATATTGATAAGTAAATGATAAATGATATACGATGATAATTGATTCAGGGCGGCAAATAATATGTAAACAACCGCGCTAATTGAATGCGTTTATTGCACTAAAAAACATGATAACTAAATACATTCACATGACCTACATTGCGATAATGCTCATAATATTGCTTACGTACGGTTCACCGTACAACATTAATGCGTCTCTCTCCAAACTCGCCACCAGGTGATAACAAACATATCTCTAGACCGGACCTCGGACGTTAACGGAACTAATAATATAAAATTTTACCTTCCAATAAAATTGTTATTATTATTCCCAAACGTCCGAGGTCCGAGTAATGGCTACCTGGTGGTCCCACCTAATTGCATTACTTCTAGTACTTATAATGAGGAACAAACATGGCGGCTCGTTAGTCGTAAACTAAGAGCAAGGTTAGTTAGCATGCATTGTGTTGTGTGTGTTTGTGAGTGTGTGCGCGTATGCTTTCGTAGCTTGCAGACGGACGGGTACTCACGAGAGGCGGGCTGGAGGGCGGCGGCTGCGCGGACGCTTTCTGCAGCGCGCGAATTTGCAGCAACGCGCGGAACGGCGCGCGACAGATCGGGCAGTTGTTGGCCTGGCGAACCAACAACAACGTACAAGGTGGAATTTCGATCGGTCAGTATGGGCAGGTCTGTAACTATGAGACATACAAAGATCGGTTCTTAGAAACCATGTCATCGATTTTAGTGACAAGAAAAACTGCATTCAGTATAGATTAAAAAAAAACTAGTACTTACTCAGTTCGGGCATCGAACCCGGTCGTATTGAAAACTAAAACTTACGTTATTCCTATTTGGATATCGATTGTGTAGGTCATAAGCAGTAAATCTTGCCATGAAACACATATTCATACATGTGTATCTTTTGCACAACGTAACCAAGTAGATTAATAACTCGGTCAATTGGCTAAATTACTTAGAAGGGGCAGATTAAAGATGGCTGGACGACTCGGTATCATTACAATTCGGCGGGCAGAAAGATACGTTTAACAGAGAAAATCGGAAGAAGACAGCCTCTACCGGAGAGGAACACTACTAACTTTGGTGTAAGGTCACAGCACGTGACACGGAATGTCAAGGATCCGGGTTCGATTCCCGGGGTTAGTCATATTTTTCTGATTTTCTGTGTGTTCTTTTTCTAGTGAGTATTTAAAGTGTAATAATAGAAACAAAACTAGTACCTGGTATCGGAGCGAGTCTGCGCAGGAGTTGCACAGGCAGAGGTGGCGGCACGGCAGGATGAGCGTGTCGCGCACGTCGCACATGCAGATCACGCACTCCGAGCCGCCCTCCTCGGCCTCTGGGTCCGCCGGCGGCTGCGGGGGGCCAGGGTCAAACATTGGTAACGAGTGCGCACTTTCGGTAACGAGTGGACACCGTCGGTAACGAGTGGACACTTTCGGTAACGAGGTGGACACTTTCGGTAACGAGATGGCCACTTTCGGTAACGAGTGGCCACTTTCGGTAACGAGTGGCCACTATCAGTATCGAGTGGCCACCATCAGTAACGAATACTTAGCCAATATCGGTAACGAGTGGCCACCATCGATAATAAGTAGTCACTATCGGTAACAAGTGGCCATCATTGGTAACAAGTAGCCACCATCGGTAATCTTGTCTTTTGTATTGGGTACATTCTACTAGTTGTGAGATCCTGTAATTGGCTTCAAAGTTACAATAGAAATAACCTACTCTGTAATTTACCTATAGCAGTTGGTTCTCCGAAAATGAATAAATGAATTCGAATACTCTTACAGTTTCTGGCTCGAATGTACAGATTGATCTGATATGTCGTCAAAACTTGTCGTATTTAGTATCTACCCTTCATTAGTATATACATTAGGCACTTTATAGAGTTCGACTTCGGCGATTTTTTTAAGTGACGCAAACGCGTTACTAGCTGCTGCGTTTGGTCTTTGCCGTTTTGGCATCCACGACGACCGAGTCGAAGGCGCCGGATACTCGTAGTACCTTGGTGTCGAGGTTCTTGTTCTCGATGCCGTAGATCTCCTGCAGCAGGTAGCACAGCCCGTCCACGAACAGCTTCTGCTTGAGCGCCTTCAGCACGTACGTGCCGTCCGGGTGCTTCTCCACTACGCCGATCGTCGTGTGCGACTGCCTTATCTCTGCCGGGTGTGCAGAAGACCTTTTATTTGTTTAAATATCGGATGGTTTAACAAGGCTAAAGAATATCGCAGGTTAGATATAGTATAAGCGAGAAAAGCTTCCCCTGTCAAAATGTTTATGACATTGTCATAAGATTGATTTTTGCCTGGCCCGTGGAAAAGGTTTTTATAATGTATGTAGGTATGTACTCGCATTTCACGCTCGGAAGGCGATAGATGTGAGGTTTTCCTTACCACTGTTGTTAAGCAGAGAAAGATTGGCTTCGGCATCTTTTTTCAGATTCAACAACAAAAGCTAAGAAGTGTTCTTCTACTACAGTTTCCCAATTTATTGGTGGATTTGTGCAGATAAAGTCTGTTCGTCAAGAGTTTATAATAAAAAATTGTAAACAGGGCTTCTTAACTCATTGTAAATAGCGGTCCGCTAATTGATTTGCTAATGATAATAAAAAATTTCATAGAACATTATTATTGAATAGCCTGTATGTCCCATTGCTGGCTTAAGACAATGGAAATGGCAATATGCCCGCCACGTGCGAGCCGCGCTTGACAACAACTGCGTGCCTCGTACCACGACACTCAGTGCGCTCGGCGATAAACGAAGTCCGTCATACCGTTTGCGATAGTTAAGCGACATTCGCTATTTCGAGACGGTATCATAATGAACTCTCTTTGAACAGATTTTAGTTTGCGACCAAACAGGAAGGCTGCAAGAATACAATTCTGCATAAGGTTAATTCTCAGCTGTACAAATAGAACACAGGGTAGGCAGGGCCGAACGAGCTGGCAGGTTATAGCAGGTAGGCTTCCATTTGCTCAGCCAGATTCGTCTCTCACCGTCTTGTCCCTCATCAACGACGCAGTAGATAGCAACCGGAATAACTTCGTGGTCTGGGCTGAAGGTGAGCTCGTCGTCGGCGTGGCGCGAGGGGTCGAACACGTGCGCCAGCTGGCAGAACTGCTGGTTCGCGCCCTTCTTGTAGTGGTAGGTCTGGGACGTCATGGCCGGGTCGCGCGGGTAGTAGCTGCCGAGGCAATGCGGATTACGGTTAACAGGCGGTCGCAGAGCAATACCAGTTTGCACAACCTGACTCTGTATGTCTCCATGGCTTGCGCAATATTGCCCTGCTTGCTTAGAGAGTGACACGGTAGGAACTTATGGTGACAGGTTTAAGATAACTGAGAACAGGATCTATTAAAAACTTAATTTAGTAATTTATAGTCAAGGCTTCTTCAGGCTGATTTTATTATTGTTGTTCATTCTTTTGTCCAGAAATGCAATTGTAAAAGGACCACTTTTTTTTACGAAAAAGGAAGGCAGATAAGCAAATGGGCCACCAGATGTCAATTGATGTGATCACCTCTTCTCATAGACATCTGTAACACCAGAGTGATTGCTGATACATTGCCAACCTAGAGGATTAAAATGAAATGCCCCTTGTGCCTGTTATTTAACCAGCTATTGATGTACTCTCTACATGGGAGCACTGCTGCTTACAGACAGCATTAGCAAGTAAGATTGTGGTAGCAATCCAATGAACCCACAAACTATCACTATGCTGAAATGGTGACAAAAGTCAACTTGAAGTTAGTATTTGTTTTGCTTGAAAGTATACTTACACAACACCGGTTGGAGTGACTTCCTCAGTGCAGAAGTAGAAAATGGTGATGGCAATTTTGGCATCACAGTCAAAAGTGAACTCAATGTTATAATAAGTCCCCTTGCCATTGTTGTCCACTGGTTTGATCATTCCATCTCCAATTTTGTTGTTTTCTACAAACTTGCCTACTGGCTCTGGGCAGCGGACAAACCTGAGGGATTCTTTTCGGATATTTACAAGACTTTTTAAAGTTTTTGTTGGTTCATTTGACTGGGGTGGTGGGTATGGGAACTGTAAAAAAATATTACGGTAAAAAATAATGTTTAAAACTAGGTAAGTCCCTACCAATAATTAAAATGGTGTTATAGCTGCTACAATGCAATGGTTCTCTAATTAGTGGCAATTGATAGTATTGTGGCGCCTTGCCGAGAAGGTTTATAGTAGGACGTTTACGTAGGTGTTTATTGTAATTGAAATTGTTATTGTGTATCCAATTTATTGAATCAGGCGTTACTTTGCGGAGGTCCATATTTATGAACTAAAAAACAATTACTTTGCTCACCCGCGACCACTAATGACGAATAGTTATATCTGTGCGGCAAATGTATGTTTCCATGCAACACCTCCGCCTCCATTGCTACACGAATCAACACATGCCACACAGACCCAACTATCACCACCACCACTATACTAAACGCTGACGCGTTTCGGCACTCTCCACGAGGCCATTTACGAAGCACAACAACAACCGCTCAACATGCCACCACTTCCACTACTGACATATGTAAAGCATGTACTTAACTTAGTTAATGACAATACCAACGTAACCACTAATATTTTATAAATTCCAAACTACCCTTTTATGTAAGTCCTAAACTACCCTTTTTAAAAAATGAATTCCAAACTACCCTTTTTATTTTTATTTTTAATTTACGCCAGGTACCCCGTTATTTTTAACCGAGTACGGTAAAAAGAGAAGTCATGTTCTCATTATTACTATGACACATTATTAAAATTAGAACCAAGTCGTAACAAAGGCGAAGAAACCAAATTAACTTGTTCATTAATAATAGACCCCATGTTGTTGTACCTAATTATTTCCAATTGTTCTAAAACCGGTAAATTTGAAACTGGTGCCTATTATTTACTCTTGTAATAGTTAAATCCAAAAAATTCAATGAACGATTTTCCTCTAATTCTCGTTTGAACTTTATTTTTGGATGTTTGTTATTGAGAGCACTAATAAACAAATCTAGCTGCCTCATACTCCCCTTCCAACATAAAATTAAATCATCAACATACCTATAATAATATACTAAATTGCTGTTCCCCACTATATATTGTTTTTCAAAGTTATCCATAAAAACGTCAGTCATTAAAGGACTAAGAGGTGACACCATTGCTAAACCATCACTCTGCAAATAATATTGACCATTAAATCTGAAATAATTTTGTTTCATGCATAAAGTTACTAATTCTATTAACTCACAAACCTCCCCCAGATGTAAACGCTTCCTTTCTAAGTGATATCTAAGAATATTTAAGGTTTCACTATATGGTACGTTGGTAAACAAGCTATCCACATCTAAAGAAAGTAATGTTGAGTTTGGCGGTATATTAATGTCTTTAATTTTATTTACTAAATCTGAACTATTCTTTAAACTATACATTGGCTTAAAAGAAGATTTTTCCCGAACAATGCTATTTAACTTCCTCGCTACTTTATACGCTGGAGCACTCAAGTATGAAACAACAGGGCGAACAGGAACACCATCCTTGTGAATTTTAGGTAAACCATATAAAATTGGTGCCTGCGGATTCATAGGAATCACAATGCTCCTCTTTTGTTCAGTGTCAAAGGTAAATGAAGAATTTTTCAGAAGGTTTTTTAGGTCTTTATGAAACGCGGCGGTGGGATCCCTACGTAAATTCAAAAAACCCTCTCCTTGAATGATGTCATTTACTTTATCATTATATTGACCCCTTTCTAAAACAACAACACAATTGCCCTTATCGGCCTTAGAAATTATCAAATCATTGTCATTTACCTTTTGCTGAATAGAACGTAATGAATGCAAGTCACCAACATCCGAAATACCCCCAGTAGAATTTGAATTTTTTAATGAATTAGCAACCAAAACTTTAGTATCAACGTCACCGCGATTACAAACAATCGCAACCTCAGAATCTACCGCCAAACCCTCCACTAATTTCTGACTAAATTTAGAGGGTAGTTTATATTTCAAACCTTTTTCCAATAACTGCACTTCACCTTCTACAAATTCGACATTAGTGAGATTTTTAACTCGAGGGTAGAAACCGTTACCGTTACTTGACTCACCATTATTGTTGTTCAAAAGAGACTGAGTTCCATTTCGCGCAAGCCTACGCAATTTATTAGTTTGGGTAACATACTTTTTATGTGCCTGCACCGAAGCAAAATATCTCGCCCTTTGGTCCAAAGTATCAAACTCAATATTATGCAATTTAAATACCAGTTCCGAATGTAGTACTCTAAGATGTAATTTTAAATTATCTCTAACACAAAACCAATGACGAGACTCCTCATTTAACCAAATCTTGCGAGCCTTATTTATTGCTATCGTAGCGGCCCTACTAGTGTTATTGCTATGTAAATTTATATAATTTGGTACAACATTTAAATGCTTACAACGTTGATTAAACCAAATGTTTTGAACAGCTAAACGGTGTTGTTTTGTTAACTTGATATATAAACGTGCCTGTACGGCTACGCTTGCCGATTTTAAATAATTTATTGAATCAGGCGTTACTTTGCGGAGGTCCATATTTATGAACTAAAAAACAATTACTTTGCTCACCCGCAAAGGTGAGCAAAGTAATTGTTTTTTAGTTCGTGTATCCAATTTGTGTTTGTGTGATAATATAAATATTCAAGTAGACTTAGTACTGTTTCATTAACTTAGCCCACAAGTGGTGACCCCAGTGAACATTTTGTGTTGGTGACAACCGGAGTTATTTCTGACGAACAATGCTACCTACCAGTGTAGGTGCGAGTGTGTCTTCAGTGAGCGAGCCCGAGGTATGTCGGGTTGCTGTAAAAGCGCCACCTTTCTGGTCGGACAAGCCCACGCTTTGGTTTGCACAGCTCGAGGGACAATTTGACAATGTGTGATTTTTGCACAACTTCATCACACATGAAGGCATTTTAAAACATAAATCTTATTTTTGATGATTAAAATAAACTGTCAAAACAGCGTCCGCCATTGCGGACTCGCGCAACCTAACTGATCGGCGCGCCGGTACAGTTTGCAAGCCCCACCCACCGCGGTATAGTTTTCGTGGGGTCATTTTAAAGTGACAGGAATGCTTCCATGTCTTATATGCGTTCACTGCTCAAGACACATTAAGCCTGGATGATGTGGCCAAGCTAGCGGACACTATTCTAGAACAATCGCCGCGGGCTAACGTATTGCAAGTAGCTGCGACGTCGGCGTTTTCGGGGCAGGATATGGCGGCTGTGAACAGCAAGCTCGACGAGTTAACGAAGCAACTGGATGCTCTGTCTATGTCCTCGCAAGGATTGCGCAATTGCAGCGACGGCGGCGTTCATTTTCGCTCGCGCAGCCGCTCTACTGTCGTAGGTCAGCGTCTTTGCTGGTATCATGCTAACTTTGCTCACGCTCAACTCAAAAAACGATTAGATCAGTCGCCATCGGCGGCGAGTGACTGTGCTACTGTGTCAGGCCGCTTGTTTGTAACAGATAGTTCCAGTAAAGTGCAGTTTCTAGTGGATACGGACTCAGTTCTTGCGCGGTGAGAAACGTCACAAGACGAACTATGAACTGTTTTCCGCGAATGGTACCAGTATCGCTACTTACGGCTGGTTTAGTTTGTCACTTGACTTTAATTTACATCGCAGCTTTAGTTGGCGGTTTGTGATAGCTGACGTGACGAAGCCCATTATGGGTATAGACTTTTTAAGTTTTTACGGCTTGCTCGTTGACGCCAGACATCATCGTTTAGTTGATAGCTCTACACAATTATCCGCCATGGCTCCGCCCGCTACTGGTGCTATTAGCCACGTGAAAGCTGTTGCAGGTACATCTCGCTATCACCAGCTATTGGAGCAGTTTCCTGAGATCACTAGGCCTGCCGGGGACCCTACAGAGCGTGAAATCAAGCATAAAACACTTCACTGCCCGCCTGTATTCTGCAGGCCTCGTCGTCTCGCCCCGGACAGGTTGAAAATAGCTTCCCAGGAGTTTGAAGATGCGTACAGGTATTGCGCGTCGATCAGACAGCTGTTAGTCATCTCCGCTGCACATGGTTCTAAAGAAAAACGGTGATTGGCGGCCGTGCGGTGATTATCGTGCTTTAAACGCCAGAACCATTTCAGACAGGTACCCGGTAAGGCACATAGGCGATTTTTCGCGTATCCTTCATGGTTGCAGTATCTTCTCTACAATTGATTAAGTGCGCACATATAATCAGATACCTGTAGCTCCTGAAGACATTCCAAAGACGGCTATAACCACACCATTTGGCCTGTTCGAGTTTGCGTTTATGGGTTTTGGTTTACGGAATGCCGCACAGGCGTTTCAAAGGTTCATAGATGAGATTCTGCGCGACCTGTCTTTCTGTTTTCCATACATTGACGATATACTGGTGGCTTCGAGAAGTGAAGTAGAACATGAGCATCATCTAAAGCTCGTATTTGAGCGTTTGAAAGAGCATGGTGTTCTCCTTAATACGGCAAAGTGTAATTTTGGTGAATCTGAGGTGTCATTTTTAGGCCATAAGATTTCCAATAAAGGCACCAAGCCATTACAGGATAAAGTGATTACCATTCAAGAGTTTCCTAAACCAGCCACCATCAACGAACTTCGGCGGTTTTTAGGCATGCTAAATTTTTACCGTAGATTTTTGCCTCATGCCGCTCAGATACAAAGTTCGCTGAATTATTTGCTGGCAGGGCCTAAAGTAAGCGGAAAAGATAAAATAGACTGGACTCCGCAGCTGGAGAAGGCATTTCTTGACTGCAAGAATAGTTTGCTGACGCTGCGCTTTTAGCTCATCCTCGTCCGAACGCAGAGCTCGTTCTTGTCTCTGACGCTTCTGACGTAGCCGTTGGAGCAGTAATCCAGCAGCGAATCAAAGGTGCTTGGGAACCTCTTGGTTTCTTTTCAAGAAAATTAAGTCCAGTGCAGAGGAAGTACAGCCCTTACGATAAGGAGTTGCTCGCGATTTACGAGGGAGTAAAGTATTTTAGACATATGTTGGAGCTGAAACCGTTTGTAATATAAACGGATCACAAACCGATTACATTTGCTTTCAAAAAACCCCTTGATAAATGCTCGCCTAGACAGTTTCGTTATTTGGATTTTATAAGTCAGTTCACAACCGATTGCTGGAGGTGACAATGTGCAATCAGTGCTATAGACCTTGATGCGTTGGCGGTATCGCAAGAATCAGACCCTGAGCTTCAAAATTATCTACACAAAGGTTCTTCGTTGTGTTTGAAAAAAGTGGATATACCTGGTTGTACAACGAAATTATTTTGTGATGTGTCGCTGGCTGCCCCTCGTCCTTTAGTCACCCCGACGTTTCGACGACAAATTTTTAGCTTGTTGCATGGGCTTAGCCACCCTAGTGCTAAGATTACTACCAAACTAGTGACGCAAAGTTTTGTATGGCCAGGAGTTCGAAAGGACTGTCGTGAATGGGCTAAGGCGTGTTTGCACTGTCAACGCTCAAAGGTTTCTCGACACGTACAGTCACCTGTGCATACTTTTGCCCTGCCAACACAACGGTTTTCTCAGATACATATTGATTTATTGGACCCTTACCGTCGGCTCGCGGTTATCAATATTGTTTGACGGCTGTAGATCGGTTTACCAGATGGCCAGAGGTAATGCCTATTAACGATATGAAGGCGGAGACTGTGAGTGCCGCGTTCATTAACGGATGGGTTTCCAGGTTCAGATGTCCAGACAAAATTACAACGGATCAAGGTCGGCAGTTTGTTTCGGATATCTTTCGTCGTCTCTCCGCTATGACAGGGGCTCAGCTTATACATACAACTGCCTATCATCCCGCTTCAAATGGATTGGTCGAGAGATTCCATAGACAGTTGAAAGCGGCAATAATGTGTATGTACCTTGTAATGTGTACCTTTGGTTTAACTTGGGATTCGATCGGCGTGGAAGGTGGACCTATCGGCATCTGCGGCTGAGTTGGTTTACGGCGAACCGTTACGGCTGCCTGGTGACGTCTTTCAATCGTCTCGAGATGTGCCAATGGATTACTCAGATTTTTTGTGTCGCCTTCATAGACACATGAAAAATATTCGGCCATCTCCAGTCACGCGGCATGGGCCGGAGAAAGTTTTGTGCATAAGGATTTGTCAACAGCTACTCATGTATTTTTGAGACAAGATGCTGTTCGAAAATCTTTGCAGTCTCCATATACTGGCCCTTATAAAGTGCTCAAAAGAAATGAGAAGGTGCTGAAGATAGACGTTCGTGGCAAGCCTGTGAATGTATCAATTGATCGGGTGAAACCTGCCCATTTGTTTGAAGAAGCTGACTCTTCTCAACAGCAGGCTATTCAGCAGTCAGCCCGACAGACCCGTTGCGGCGTTCTGTGCATTTCCCTGATTTTTATCGACCTTAAAGGTCTAGAGGGGGGCTGATGTGGCGCCTTGCCGAGAAGGTTTATAGCAGGACTCTTTAGAGCGGCTGAAAATACTGGCATGTTAGGTTTTGACGTATGTCAAGGTGTTGCGCTGTCTGTCTCTTGAGTTATGTCTGGTTTAGGGCCACATTGTGTTTATTGTAATTGAAATTGTTATTGTGTATCCAATTTGTGTTTGTGTGATAATATAAATATTCAAGTGGACACCTTATTTTTATTTCATTATTTTGTATCTATTACTGTTAGAACTTTCATTCTTAAGAAATGTGATATCGGGAAACACTTACAGGGGTGGGTCTGCTACCTAAGAAATTCAAGTCGGCATTCTCTCCAAACAGGTAGGCCTCGGGCTGAGGAGTGTCAAACCGCTCGCCACCCATGATAAAGTGGCTGCCAAAATAATTGCCTGAAACCAGGAATAATAAACAAAAATATAACTACTTCAACTAATTTCCTTTCTATCTTAATGAATACTAGGATTGTTGAACCGCTCAGTAGATTGTAACGGAACGTTTTCAGCATAGTTAAGAGAACAATGCAGGACAATATTTAAATAAACATTATAAGGTCACCAATACCTGATCGAGGTGGATATTTGTAAGCATGATTCGACACGACGTCTGCTTCTTCCACACCAGCGTTCTGCCTGCTGGCAAAGGCACCCATTTCTTACAAGAAATTGAATGTCCTATAAGTATTTCTCGAAAGTGTTCTTGCTAATTGTTTTGTTTGTCTAGAAATAGTACGCAAACTAGGTACTGTGCGAATGAAACGAAACCGAATGGAATACACTCTTGGACAATTTTGACAGCTGGATGACAGTGACAGTATGACAGTTCTTCTTCTTCTTCTTCTTAACAGGGAAACTATGTTCCCCAGATATGGCAATCGGTACTCGTATTACGAGACCATTTTTGCCAGCGTCATGTTGTGGTGAATGTTGGTAAATCTTACAGTTCGATCTTGCGCGCATTTTCAATATTTTTTCTTTCTTCATAAGGAGGTAAGTGAAGGAGAACAGTTTCGGATGATTGGAAGATTTTGTGGGTAAGGACTTTTTTGGGCAGGGAATGTGTAGATAGGGCAATAAATAAACGAATATAAGGGTAAGTTATAATTTGTTCATAATACTATATTGTGTACGGATAGGAATTTGGATAATGATATTATATACTTATTATGAGTCAGCGATAATATACAGGACAGGTTATACGGAAGAGGAGCTTTATTCCTGACAAGAACGTCATGTAGGGATGGATTATCGTATAAGCTGCAATTAAATAAAATATGTTCAATGTTACCATTTTCTATGCCGCAATCACAAAGAGGTGAGTCTCTGATTTTAAGCCTGCTCAAATGAGCAGGAGACGAGCAGTGTCCTAATCTTAGTCTCGAAATTATAGAAGTGGTTTTTTTGTTCCATTTCAACTTGGAAAACCATGGTTTCACACTAGCTATGGGATGAAATTGAAAGAGAAATCTACCTTTTCGCTGGTTTGGATCAGACCAGTCCTGATTCCAACTCTCAATTAGAGAACATTTAGCAATATTAATTATATCTTGACTATAAATATCCGAGAATGTTGCATTACCATTAGTAGTAGCCAACCCAGCAAGTTGATCAGCTGATTCGTTTCCTTGAATTCCTTTATGCCCCGGAATCCAAGCAAGAACAATGGAAATATTTAAATCCGCACAGAGTTTTAGTTTGTGCTTCACCGATAACGAGAGGAATGAAAAATCATTTTTATCAAACGGATTGGAAAGAACAGACTGAAGAAAACTCAAAGAATCAGTAAAGATTAGAGCATTAGTAATTTTTTTTCTAATATGTAATTAACGCATTCTAATATAGCCATACCCTCACCAGAGAAAATTGAATACAAATATGGATACTTAAAAAGTCTGAAGTAGCCAGAGGACTTTTGTAAAAAAGTGGCACCTACAGAGCCGCGATCCTGAGTTGATATTTTAGATGCATCAGTAAAGAAAACTTCTGCATTACTATCATGCTCCTGAATAAACTTGTTTAATTTCACCTCGGGCTCAGTAGTAGCATTTGATATCCCAATGCTTAAATTAATTGATGGAGAAAAAGTCAAAACTTCATAATTATATACGAACAGAGGGTGACAAGAAGTTTTTACTACATTACAGCTGAGATCTAAAAATTTTCTATAGCTCATAACTATAGGAGGTACTGATTTATTACGCCAATATGTCGAATTGCCGCTATCGATTAAATTGTGAAGGGCTGTTACTTTGGAAATCAGAGGATGTAGTTCATACTGAATGATTTTGAAAAAAAAACGATCACAAAGATATTGCCTCCGAAGATGAAGTGGAGGATCTCCACATTCAACTTGGAGTGCGTTTATAGGAGTACTTTTCATGGCACCTGCAATTATCCTAAGACTTTTGGACTGGATGAGGTTCAACTTATGCTGGCTTTGTTTAGTTAATGGACATAACCCAGTTCCATAGTCTAAAATACTTCTTATAAGTGCATTGTAAACCAGTTTTAAGGTGGAAGGATGGGCGCCCCACCATACTCCTGCTAGTGATCTCAATAAATTTACGGTTTTTTCACATTTACCAACGGTATGATTTATATGTGCTAAGCCAGACATTTTGGAGTCTAACTTAACACCCAAGAAACGTACTTCGTTTGAATTTGGTATACTTGAATTTTCTATACATAAATTAACATTACTACTAGTTTTTCTTCTCGAAAAAGTAACTACTACACTCTTATCCGCTGATATGTTTAAGTCGTGTTCAGCTAACCATTTCGACAGTTCATTCAAACTTTGTTGGACAATACCAGCGGTTAAACATGCTGATTTATCAATACTATATACGACTAAATCGTCTGCATATTGGAGAATAGAGCTCGTCGGTATAACGCTCTGGTCCAGAATATAAGTATAAATGTTATAGAGAAGAGGGCTTAAAACGGATCCCTGGGGAACACCTTTCCAGATAAGCCTGGAAGGAAGGTTAACGCCAGGGACACGTACGGATATTGAACGGCCGGTATATAAGTTAAATAAAAAATCCACGAATTTAGTAGGAATGTTAATAGACAACATTTTTCTTTTCAATAAAAGAAGATTAACGTTATCGTATGCAGCTGTAATGTCGAGAAAAGCAGCTACAACAGATTCATTATTAGAAAAGGAAATTAAAACATCAGAAGAAAAAGAGTTAAGACTATCCATCGTACTTTTACCTTTCCTGAATCCAAATTGACTACTGGGAAAGATATTATTTTTTTCAATGAACCATTCTAATCTATTTTTAATTAAATGTTCAGAAATTTTACAAACGGTAACTGAAAGAGCAACTGGCCGATACGATGCTGGATTAGACGGATCCTTGTGTGGTTTCAAAATTGGGATTACTATTTGTTATATTTTTTATAAACTCACTGAAACATGAATACACAGAAAAAAACCAGAAAAATGCCAACCCCGGGAATCGAACCCGGATCCTCGACACTCCGGGTCGTGTGCTTTTCCCCTACACCACGATTGGACATAGAGGAAAGGCCGAATTTTTTCCATGTATTCAAATCTTAGCTTGTTTTTATCACTTTTTGCAGTGACTAGCGCCATCTATGCGATTACTTCGTAAACCGAAAACAACGCACCCTTTCGAAACTTATCAGTTTACCCAGGCTCAACAACGAGATGGCGCACTAAAGCAATCAATTCATGATCTCAGTAGGAGTATCTTTTTTTTTTTTTGTATTTTTTCTCCCAATTTTTTATTTTTACGGTTTTCCCGTGAATATCAATTATATTTTTTATAAACTCACTGAAACATGAATACACAGAAAAAAACCAGAAAAATGCCAACCCCGGGAATCGAACCCGGATCCTCGACACTCCGGGTCGTGTGCTTTTCCCCTACACCACGATTGGACATAGAGGAAAGGCCGAATTTTTTCCATGTATTCAAATCTTAGCTTGTTTTTATCACTTTTTGCAGTGACTAGCGCCATCTATGCGATTACTTCGTAAACCGAAAACAACGCACCCTTTCGAAACTTATCAGTTTACCCAGGCTCAACAACGAGATGGCGCACTAAAGCAATCAATTCATGATCTCAGTAGGAGTATCTTTTTTTTTTTGTATTTTTTCTCCCAATTTTTTATTTTTACGGTTTTCCCGTGAATATCAATTATATTTTTTATAAACTCACTGAAACATGAATACACAGAAAAAAACCAGAAAAATGCCAACCCCGGGAATCGAACCCGGATCCTCGACACTCCGGGTCGTGTGCTTTTCCCCTACACCACGATTGGACATAGAGGAAAGGCCGAATTTTTTCCATGTATTCAAATCTTAGCTTGTTTTTATCACTTTTTGCAGTGACTAGCGCCATCTATGCGATTACTTCGTAAACCGAAAACAACGCACCCTTTCGAAACTTATCAGTTTACCCAGGCTCAACAACGAGATGGCGCACTAAAGCAATCAATTCATGATCTCAGTAGGAGTATCTTTTTTTTTTTTGTATTTTTTCTCCCAATTTTTTATTTTTACGGTTTTCCCGTGAATATCAATTATATTTTTTATAAACTCACTGAAACATGAATACACAGAAAAAAACCAGAAAAATGCCAACCCCGGGAATCGAACCCGGATCCTCGACACTCCGGGTCGTGTGCTTTTCCCCTACACCACGATTGGACATAGAGGAAAGGCCGAATTTTTTCCATGTATTCAAATCTTAGCTTGTTTTTATCACTTTTTGCAGTGACTAGCGCCATCTATGCGATTACTTCGTAAACCGAAAACAACGCACCCTTTCGAAACTTATCAGTTTACCCAGGCTCAACAACGAGATGGCGCACTAAAGCAATCAATTCATGATCTCAGTAGGAGTATCTTTTTTTTTTTTTTGTATTTTTTCTCCCAATTTTTTATTTTTACGGTTTTCCCGTGAATATCAATTATATTTTTTATAAACTCACTGAAACATGAATACACAGAAAAAAACCAGAAAAATGCCAACCCCGGGAATCGAACCCGGATCCTCGACACTCCGGGTCGTGTGCTTTTCCCCTACACCACGATTGGACATAGAGGAAAGGCCGAATTTTTTCCATGTATTCAAATCTTAGCTTGTTTTTATCACTTTTTGCAGTGACTAGCGCCATCTATGCGATTACTTCGTAAACCGAAAACAACGCACCCTTTCGAAACTTATCAGTTTACCCAGGCTCAACAACGAGATGGCGCACTAAAGCAATCAATTCATGATCTCAGTAGGAGTATCTTTTTTTTTTTTTTGTATTTTTTCTCCCAATTTTTTATTTTTACGGTTTTCCCGTGAATATCAATTATATTTTTTATAAACTCACTGAAACATGAATACACAGAAAAAAACCAGAAAAATGCCAACCCCGGGAATCGAACCCGGATCCTCGACACTCCGGGTCGTGTGCTTTTCCCCTACACCACGATTGGACATAGAGGAAAGGCCGAATTTTTTCCATGTATTCAAATCTTAGCTTGTTTTTATCACTTTTTGCAGTGACTAGCGCCATCTATGCGATTACTTCGTAAACCGAAAACAACGCACCCTTTCGAAACTTATCAGTTTACCCAGGCTCAACAACGAGATGGCGCACTAAAGCAATCAATTCATGATCTCAGTAGGAGTATCTTTTTTTTTTTTTTTTTTTTTGTATTTTTTCTCCCAATTTTTTATTTTTACGGTTTTCCCGTGAATATCAATTATATTTTTTATAAACTCACTGAAACATGAATACACAGAAAAAAACCAGAAAAATGCCAACCCCGGGAATCGAACCCGGATCCTCGACACTCCGGGTCGTGTGCTTTTCCCCTACACCACGATTGGACATAGAGGAAAGGCCGAATTTTTTCCATGTATTCAAATCTTAGCTTGTTTTTATCACTTTTTGCAGTGACTAGCGCCATCTATGCGATTACTTCGTAAACCGAAAACAACGCACCCTTTCGAAACTTATCAGTTTACCCAGGCTCAACAACGAGATGGCGCACTAAAGCAATCAATTCATGATCTCAGTAGGAGTATCTTTTTTTTTTTTTTTGTATTTTTTCTCCCAATTTTTTATTTTTACGGTTTTCCCGTGAATATCAATTATATTTTTTATAAACTCACTGAAACATGAATACACAGAAAAAAACCAGAAAAATGCCAACCCCGGGAATCGAACCCGGATCCTCGACACTCCGGGTCGTGTGCTTTTCCCCTACACCACGATTGGACATAGAGGAAAGGCCGAATTTTTTCCATGTATTCAAATCTTAGCTTGTTTTTATCACTTTTTGCAGTGACTAGCGCCATCTATGCGATTACTTCGTAAACCGAAAACAACGCACCCTTTCGAAACTTATCAGTTTACCCAGGCTCAACAACGAGATGGCGCACTAAAGCAATCAATTCATGATCTCAGTAGGAGTATCTTTTTTTTTTTTTGTATTTTTTCTCCCAATTTTTTATTTTTACGGTTTTCCCGTGAATATCAATTATATTTTTTATAAACTCACTGAAACATGAATACACAGAAAAAAACCAGAAAAATGCCAACCCCGGGAATCGAACCCGGATCCTCGACACTCCGGGTCGTGTGCTTTTCCCCTACACCACGATTGGACATAGAGGAAAGGCCGAATTTTTTCCATGTATTCAAATCTTAGCTTGTTTTTATCACTTTTTGCAGTGACTAGCGCCATCTATGCGATTACTTCGTAAACCGAAAACAACGCACCCTTTCGAAACTTATCAGTTTACCCAGGCTCAACAACGAGATGGCGCACTAAAGCAATCAATTCATGATCTCAGTAGGAGTATCTTTTTTTTTTTTGTATTTTTTCTCCCAATTTTTTATTTTTACGGTTTTCCCGTGAATATCAATTATATTTTTTATAAACTCACTGAAACATGAATACACAGAAAAAAACCAGAAAAATGCCAACCCCGGGAATCGAACCCGGATCCTCGACACTCCGGGTCGTGTGCTTTTCCCCTACACCACGATTGGACATAGAGGAAAGGCCGAATTTTTTCCATGTATTCAAATCTTAGCTTGTTTTTATCACTTTTTGCAGTGACTAGCGCCATCTATGCGATTACTTCGTAAACCGAAAACAACGCACCCTTTCGAAACTTATCAGTTTACCCAGGCTCAACAACGAGATGGCGCACTAAAGCAATCAATTCATGATCTCAGTAGGAGTATCTTTTTTTTTTTTTGTATTTTTTCTCCCAATTTTTTTATTTTTACGGTTTTCCCGTGAATATCAATTATATTTTTTATAAACTCACTGAAACATGAATACACAGAAAAAAACCAGAAAAATGCCAACCCCGGGAATCGAACCCGGATCCTCGACACTCCGGGTCGTGTGCTTTTCCCCTACACCACGATTGGACATAGAGGAAAGGCCGAATTTTTTCCATGTATTCAAATCTTAGCTTGTTTTTATCACTTTTTGCAGTGACTAGCGCCATCTATGCGATTACTTCGTAAACCGAAAACAACGCACCCTTTCGAAACTTATCAGTTTACCCAGGCTCAACAACGAGATGGCGCACTAAAGCAATCAATTCATGATCTCAGTAGGAGTATCTTTTTTTTTTTTTGTATTTTTTCTCCCAATTTTTTATTTTTACGGTTTTCCCGTGAATATCAATTATATTTTTTATAAACTCACTGAAACATGAATACACAGAAAAAAACCAGAAAAATGCCAACCCCGGGAATCGAACCCGGATCCTCGACACTCCGGGTCGTGTGCTTTTCCCCTACACCACGATTGGACATAGAGGAAAGGCCGAATTTTTTCCATGTATTCAAATCTTAGCTTGTTTTTATCACTTTTTGCAGTGACTAGCGCCATCTATGCGATTACTTCGTAAACCGAAAACAACGCACCCTTTCGAAACTTATCAGTTTACCCAGGCTCAACAACGAGATGGCGCACTAAAGCAATCAATTCATGATCTCAGTAGGAGTATCTTTTTTTTTTTGTATTTTTTCTCCCAATTTTTTATTTTTACGGTTTTCCCGTGAATATCAATTATATTTTTTATAAACTCACTGAAACATGAATACACAGAAAAAAACCAGAAAAATGCCAACCCCGGGAATCGAACCCGGATCCTCGACACTCCGGGTCGTGTGCTTTTCCCCTACACCACGATTGGACATAGAGGAAAGGCCGAATTTTTTCCATGTATTCAAATCTTAGCTTGTTTTTATCACTTTTTGCAGTGACTAGCGCCATCTATGCGATTACTTCGTAAACCGAAAACAACGCACCCTTTCGAAACTTATCAGTTTACCCAGGCTCAACAACGAGATGGCGCACTAAAGCAATCAATTCATGATCTCAGTAGGAGTATCTTTTTTTTTTTTGTATTTTTTCTCCCAATTTTTTATTTTTACGGTTTTCCCGTGAATATCAATTATATTTTTTATAAACTCACTGAAACATGAATACACAGAAAAAAACCAGAAAAATGCCAACCCCGGGAATCGAACCCGGATCCTCGACACTCCGGGTCGTGTGCTTTTCCCCTACACCACGATTGGACATAGAGGAAAGGCCGAATTTTTTTTTCCCATGTATTCAAATCTTAGCTTGTTTTTATCACTTTTTGCAGTGACTAGCGCCATCTATGCGATTACTTCGTAAACCGAAAACAACGCACCCTTTCGAAACTTATCAGTTTACCCAGGCTCAACAACGAGATGGCGCACTAAAGCAATCAATTCATGATCTCAGTAGGAGTATCTTTTTTTTTTTTTGTATTTTTTCTCCCAATTTTTTATTTTTACGGTTTTCCCGTGAATATCAATTATATTTTTTATAAACTCACTGAAACATGAATACACAGAAAAAAACCAGAAAAATGCCAACCCCGGGAATCGAACCCGGATCCTCGACACTCCGGGTCGTGTGCTTTTCCCCTACACCACGATTGGACATAGAGGAAAGGCCGAATTTTTTCCATGTATTCAAATCTTAGCTTGTTTTTATCACTTTTTGCAGTGACTAGCGCCATCTATGCGATTACTTCGTAAACCGAAAACAACGCACCCTTTCGAAACTTATCAGTTTACCCAGGCTCAACAACGAGATGGCGCACTAAAGCAATCAATTCATGATCTCAGTAGGAGTATCTTTTTTTTTTTTGTATTTTTTCTCCCAATTTTTTATTTTTACGGTTTTCCCGTGAATATCAATTATATTTTTTATAAACTCACTGAAACATGAATACACAGAAAAAAACCAGAAAAATGCCAACCCCGGGAATCGAACCCGGATCCTCGACACTCCGGGTCGTGTGCTTTTCCCCTACACCACGATTGGACATAGAGGAAAGGCCGAATTTTTTCCATGTATTCAAATCTTAGCTTGTTTTTATCACTTTTTGCAGTGACTAGCGCCATCTATGCGATTACTTCGTAAACCGAAAACAACGCACCCTTTCGAAACTTATCAGTTTACCCAGGCTCAACAACGAGATGGCGCACTAAAGCAATCAATTCATGATCTCAGTAGGAGTATCTTTTTTTTTTTTTGTATTTTTTCTCCCAATTTTTTATTTTTACGGTTTTCCCGTGAATATCAATTATATTTTTTATAAACTCACTGAAACATGAATACACAGAAAAAAACCAGAAAAATGCCAACCCCGGGAATCGAACCCGGATCCTCGACACTCCGGGTCGTGTGCTTTTCCCCTACACCACGATTGGACATAGAGGAAAGGCCGAATTTTTTCCATGTATTCAAATCTTAGCTTGTTTTTATCACTTTTTGCAGTGACTAGCGCCATCTATGCGATTACTTCGTAAACCGAAAACAACGCACCCTTTCGAAACTTATCAGTTTACCCAGGCTCAACAACGAGATGGCGCACTAAAGCAATCAATTCATGATCTCAGTAGGAGTATCTTTTTTTTTTTTGTATTTTTTCTCCCAATTTTTTATTTTTACGGTTTTCCCGTGAATATCAATTATATTTTTTATAAACTCACTGAAACATGAATACACAGAAAAAAACCAGAAAAATGCCAACCCCGGGAATCGAACCCGGATCCTCGACACTCCGGGTCGTGTGCTTTTCCCCTACACCACGATTGGACATAGAGGAAAGGCCGAATTTTTTTCCATGTATTCAAATCTTAGCTTGTTTTTATCACTTTTTGCAGTGACTAGCGCCATCTATGCGATTACTTCGTAAACCGAAAACAACGCACCCTTTCGAAACTTATCAGTTTACCCAGGCTCAACAACGAGATGGCGCACTAAAGCAATCAATTCATGATCTCAGTAGGAGTATCTTTTTTTTTTTTTTTGTATTTTTTCTCCCAATTTTTTATTTTTACGGTTTTCCCGTGAATATCAATTATATTTTTTATAAACTCACTGAAACATGAATACACAGAAAAAAACCAGAAAAATGCCAACCCCGGGAATCGAACCCGGATCCTCGACACTCCGGGTCGTGTGCTTTTCCCCTACACCACGATTGGACATAGAGGAAAGGCCGAATTTTTTCCATGTATTCAAATCTTAGCTTGTTTTTATCACTTTTTGCAGTGACTAGCGCCATCTATGCGATTACTTCGTAAACCGAAAACAACGCACCCTTTCGAAACTTATCAGTTTACCCAGGCTCAACAACGAGATGGCGCACTAAAGCAATCAATTCATGATCTCAGTAGGAGTATCTTTTTTTTTTTTGTATTTTTTCTCCCAATTTTTTATTTTTACGGTTTTCCCGTGAATATCAATTATATTTTTTATAAACTCACTGAAACATGAATACACAGAAAAAAACCAGAAAAATGCCAACCCCGGGAATCGAACCCGGATCCTCGACACTCCGGGTCGTGTGCTTTTCCCCTACACCACGATTGGACATAGAGGAAAGGCCGAATTTTTTCCATGTATTCAAATCTTAGCTTGTTTTTATCACTTTTTGCAGTGACTAGCGCCATCTATGCGATTACTTCGTAAACCGAAAACAACGCACCCTTTCGAAACTTATCAGTTTACCCAGGCTCAACAACGAGATGGCGCACTAAAGCAATCAATTCATGATCTCAGTAGGAGTATCTTTTTTTTTTTTTGTATTTTTTCTCCCAATTTTTTATTTTTACGGTTTTCCCGTGAATATCAATTATATTTTTTATAAACTCACTGAAACATGAATACACAGAAAAAAACCAGAAAAATGCCAACCCCGGGAATCGAACCCGGATCCTCGACACTCCGGGTCGTGTGCTTTTCCCCTACACCACGATTGGACATAGAGGAAAGGCCGAATTTTTTCCATGTATTCAAATCTTAGCTTGTTTTTATCACTTTTTGCAGTGACTAGCGCCATCTATGCGATTACTTCGTAAACCGAAAACAACGCACCCTTTCGAAACTTATCAGTTTACCCAGGCTCAACAACGAGATGGCGCACTAAAGCAATCAATTCATGATCTCAGTAGGAGTATCTTTTTTTTTTTTTTGTATTTTTTCTCCCAATTTTTTATTTTTACGGTTTTCCCGTGAATATCAATTATATTTTTTATAAACTCACTGAAACATGAATACACAGAAAAAAACCAGAAAAATGCCAACCCCGGGAATCGAACCCGGATCCTCGACACTCCGGGTCGTGTGCTTTTCCCCTACACCACGATTGGACATAGAGGAAAGGCCGAATTTTTTCCATGTATTCAAATCTTAGCTTGTTTTTATCACTTTTTGCAGTGACTAGCGCCATCTATGCGATTACTTCGTAAACCGAAAACAACGCACCCTTTCGAAACTTATCAGTTTACCCAGGCTCAACAACGAGATGGCGCACTAAAGCAATCAATTCATGATCTCAGTAGGAGTATCTTTTTTTTTTTTTGTATTTTTTCTCCCAATTTTTTATTTTTACGGTTTTCCCGTGAATATCAATTATATTTTTTATAAACTCACTGAAACATGAATACACAGAAAAAAACCAGAAAAATGCCAACCCCGGGAATCGAACCCGGATCCTCGACACTCCGGGTCGTGTGCTTTTCCCCTACACCACGATTGGACATAGAGGAAAGGCCGAATTTTTTCCATGTATTCAAATCTTAGCTTGTTTTTATCACTTTTTGCAGTGACTAGCGCCATCTATGCGATTACTTCGTAAACCGAAAACAACGCACCCTTTCGAAACTTATCAGTTTACCCAGGCTCAACAACGAGATGGCGCACTAAAGCAATCAATTCATGATCTCAGTAGGAGTATCTTTTTTTTTTTTTTTTTTTTTTGTATTTTTTCTCCCAATTTTTTATTTTTACGGTTTTCCCGTGAATATCAATTATATTTTTTATAAACTCACTGAAACATGAATACACAGAAAAAAACCAGAAAAATGCCAACCCCGGGAATCGAACCCGGATCCTCGACACTCCGGGTCGTGTGCTTTTCCCCTACACCACGATTGGACATAGAGGAAAGGCCGAATTTTTTCCATGTATTCAAATCTTAGCTTGTTTTTATCACTTTTTGCAGTGACTAGCGCCATCTATGCGATTACTTCGTAAACCGAAAACAACGCACCCTTTCGAAACTTATCAGTTTACCCAGGCTCAACAACGAGATGGCGCACTAAAGCAATCAATTCATGATCTCAGTAGGAGTATCTTTTTTTTTTTTTTTGTATTTTTTCTCCCAATTTTTTATTTTTACGGTTTTCCCGTGAATATCAATTATATTTTTTATAAACTCACTGAAACATGAATACACAGAAAAAAACCAGAAAAATGCCAACCCCGGGAATCGAACCCGGATCCTCGACACTCCGGGTCGTGTGCTTTTCCCCTACACCACGATTGGACATAGAGGAAAGGCCGAATTTTTTCCATGTATTCAAATCTTAGCTTGTTTTTATCACTTTTTGCAGTGACTAGCGCCATCTATGCGATTACTTCGTAAACCGAAAACAACGCACCCTTTCGAAACTTATCAGTTTACCCAGGCTCAACAACGAGATGGCGCACTAAAGCAATCAATTCATGATCTCAGTAGGAGTATCTTTTTTTTTTTTTGTATTTTTTCTCCCAATTTTTTATTTTTACGGTTTTCCCGTGAATATCAATTATATTTTTTATAAACTCACTGAAACATGAATACACAGAAAAAAACCAGAAAAATGCCAACCCCGGGAATCGAACCCGGATCCTCGACACTCCGGGTCGTGTGCTTTTCCCCTACACCACGATTGGACATAGAGGAAAGGCCGAATTTTTTCCATGTATTCAAATCTTAGCTTGTTTTTATCACTTTTTGCAGTGACTAGCGCCATCTATGCGATTACTTCGTAAACCGAAAACAACGCACCCTTTCGAAACTTATCAGTTTACCCAGGCTCAACAACGAGATGGCGCACTAAAGCAATCAATTCATGATCTCAGTAGGAGTATCTTTTTTTTTTTTGTATTTTTTCTCCCAATTTTTTATTTTTACGGTTTTCCCGTGAATATCAATTATATTTTTTATAAACTCACTGAAACATGAATACACAGAAAAAAACCAGAAAAATGCCAACCCCGGGAATCGAACCCGGATCCTCGACACTCCGGGTCGTGTGCTTTTCCCCTACACCACGATTGGACATAGAGGAAAGGCCGAATTTTTTCCATGTATTCAAATCTTAGCTTGTTTTTATCACTTTTTGCAGTGACTAGCGCCATCTATGCGATTACTTCGTAAACCGAAAACAACGCACCCTTTCGAAACTTATCAGTTTACCCAGGCTCAACAACGAGATGGCGCACTAAAGCAATCAATTCATGATCTCAGTAGGAGTATCTTTTTTTTTTTTTGTATTTTTTCTCCCAATTTTTTTATTTTTACGGTTTTCCCGTGAATATCAATTATATTTTTTATAAACTCACTGAAACATGAATACACAGAAAAAAACCAGAAAAATGCCAACCCCGGGAATCGAACCCGGATCCTCGACACTCCGGGTCGTGTGCTTTTCCCCTACACCACGATTGGACATAGAGGAAAGGCCGAATTTTTTCCATGTATTCAAATCTTAGCTTGTTTTTATCACTTTTTGCAGTGACTAGCGCCATCTATGCGATTACTTCGTAAACCGAAAACAACGCACCCTTTCGAAACTTATCAGTTTACCCAGGCTCAACAACGAGATGGCGCACTAAAGCAATCAATTCATGATCTCAGTAGGAGTATCTTTTTTTTTTTTTGTATTTTTTCTCCCAATTTTTTATTTTTACGGTTTTCCCGTGAATATCAATTATATTTTTTATAAACTCACTGAAACATGAATACACAGAAAAAAACCAGAAAAATGCCAACCCCGGGAATCGAACCCGGATCCTCGACACTCCGGGTCGTGTGCTTTTCCCCTACACCACGATTGGACATAGAGGAAAGGCCGAATTTTTTCCATGTATTCAAATCTTAGCTTGTTTTTATCACTTTTTGCAGTGACTAGCGCCATCTATGCGATTACTTCGTAAACCGAAAACAACGCACCCTTTCGAAACTTATCAGTTTACCCAGGCTCAACAACGAGATGGCGCACTAAAGCAATCAATTCATGATCTCAGTAGGAGTATCTTTTTTTTTTTGTATTTTTTCTCCCAATTTTTTATTTTTACGGTTTTCCCGTGAATATCAATTATATTTTTTATAAACTCACTGAAACATGAATACACAGAAAAAAACCAGAAAAATGCCAACCCCGGGAATCGAACCCGGATCCTCGACACTCCGGGTCGTGTGCTTTTCCCCTACACCACGATTGGACATAGAGGAAAGGCCGAATTTTTTCCATGTATTCAAATCTTAGCTTGTTTTTATCACTTTTTGCAGTGACTAGCGCCATCTATGCGATTACTTCGTAAACCGAAAACAACGCACCCTTTCGAAACTTATCAGTTTACCCAGGCTCAACAACGAGATGGCGCACTAAAGCAA
>OY829509.1:16282069-16664405 GCA_963691665.1 Clepsis dumicolana
GAACGAATTGTCGTACTGAATGACAATCAAGCCGCCCTCAAACTAAGTCAAAACGCCATGGTGACTTCAAAGTCAAAGCATATTGACCTGAAGATGCACTTCATTCGGAACTGCATTCAAGAAGGAGTACTGGAGGTCAATTATCTCCGGACTGAAGATATGGAAGCAGATCTATTCACGAAAGCTTTGGCTGGTCCGCGACTGTTGAAATTGCGGAGCAGCTTGGGACTGTCCTGATGACCACGACAGTGCCGTGAAGAGGAGTGTGAGTACTGGCTAGCACTGCTCTGTCGTCTTTGGTTCTATTAGTTAGCAACCAAGTTTGTTTATGCTGTCACAATAGAGACTGAGTAAATTCGATATATATTCCGTTGATATTTTATTGTACCACTTTATGCAATAAGTTGATGCCCCACGTAGGAAAGACCCTCACACTTGCTACAGAGTGCGTTTTGATGGACCATCAAGAATTCAGCCAGAGGTTGAGTAAGTTGGAATGAAAAACCCTGTAGTTTTTTATTTGGAAAATCATACTAAAAAAAATTCTAAGATACATTCATTGACTCTGAATACTCTGATGGTTGACGATATGTATGGGTGTAGGGTGTATGAGTTTTTTATTTCTTGTTTTCAAATAAAACCTTTACAGGGGTGCTCACTTAGACTTACTCAACCCCTGACTGAACACTTCCTGGTCCATTAAAACGCACCCTGTATAACTAGATACTTAATTCGTTTATGACTTAAGACTGTCTTGATTAGATTCCACTTGCAGTAACATCAGCATTGATTATCAATGTACTGTAATGTCACCTATGAGCGTCTTGCCGGTGCCTGGCGGGCCGAACAGCAGCACTCCGCGCGGCGGCCGGCGCAGCCCCGTGAACAGGTCGGGGCGCAGCAGCGGCCACACCACCGCCTCCTGGATCACCGACTTGGCCATCTCCAGCCCCGCCACATCTTCCCAGCCTAGAAAAATCAGACGACATAGCTAGCTTTTATATACTTATTGCTTAGAGAGTTTCCTCTTGGACAGCTAGAGTTTTACAACAATAAACAACAAAATATGAAACAATTGTTGAGTACTGTAATTCAATTAGTAGTAGTGTAAACAATGAAACCCTGTGTTACAAAACAAAGATCTTGCTTACTTATAGGGGTTCCTTTGTCAATGATCTCACTCTCAATCAGTTCAATCATTTTAGGATCAAGGTGCTTGAGTCTCTCATCTGTGACTGCTGGTGCCTGCTCCACAGGCTCCTGCTTATCTCTACATGCAACAAAATAAGGATCATTTCATTTGGAAGACAACTTGCATCTGATTTGTAAACTCCATGAATGTCTTAATCAAATTGTCATTCAGTTACATATATTGCTTAAAGAATAAGTAAGTAAGTAAAACACTTTATTGTACAGAAAATACAGAAATAAATACAAGTTACAAATAGTGAGATACAAGTACAAAGGCAGAGAATACTCACTGAGCTCCTATCATGGGTGACACAAACTTGGCTTGAGCCTTTCTAGATGTACCCAGAGTTCTCTTAGCAGCCGGGTTACAAGCCAACAGCTGTTCCTTTGCAGTTTTAAAAGTTATCTTTGCAACATTAGCTTTGTGCAACTTAGCTTCTTCCTCTTCTTTTGTGAGATCTACCTCCATTTCTTGTGATAAAGTATTTTTTGTTGTTGTAGGTTGGTTTTTAAATAAAGGTTTTGGTCGACCAAATTTTGGCTTAAAAACCTGTCTTTGGTCTTCAGAGGATTTTGTTTCAAAACTGGTACCTTCAGTATTCAATGTTTTGACAAATATAGACTTATTTTTTTGTGAGAATACATTTTCCGAGTCTGTTTTCTTTGATTCTATTGCTGGTATGTCGCATTGGCAGTCAGTTTTCATAAATTTTATGAGTGAAGTATTTTCAGAGGGATTGATGCTGCATGCTTTACATGGTGGTATTGACCGCTCAAATAATGTTTCTGGATCAGTAAACTTACTAAAATAAATAATTGAATTCATACTAATTTGGAAGTCTAAGAATAGTGATCTAATTACAATACAATACAAGAACTCTTTATTGAATGCCACATAACAAGCAATACAGAAAAAAGGTACTTACAAAAGAAAATACAAGGTAACAATGGGTGGGCTACTTAGCGAGGAATGTGGATAAGTACTTAGTTAATTTGTTTACCTGAGAGAACTTTTCCATGTTTTAACGCAACTTGTATCATTATTTTGTAACAAACCATTCACAGCGTCAGATATATCCTTGACTGCATTCTCATTACATAATTCCATATGAGAATTCCAAACATCCTTCAGTAGAATATTAGATGATGCATTTGAAGAACTAAAACACATTTTACATAATTAGGAAAAACTCGTTACAAAACATGAAAGATTTTCATAGAACTACAAATAGATTTTATTAAATGTTGTAATAAATCCACAAACCATTCCAAGGAAACATTGTAATGTTGCAAAGTAGTTATGTTTACAGTGGATAAATGATTTTGATACGTGTCCTCCGGTGTCCTACCATAGAACGATTTTGGATTATTCATTTTTGTTACAGAATCCACGATTAATTAGCACCCTTGCTCTATTGAAGCAAATAATAAATTGCGACAAATTAATATGCACGTTGATTTGTGTTTCTAAAGTTTTACGTTTGCTTTGTTTACTTGACATAAAATTGAAATGTCAACTATTGACTAAAATTCCCGCCAAAAAATGTTGTAAAAAAAAAGAGTAGACCATGGCCGTGTTTTATAAAGCTACAAGTTACAATTTCCAAGCGGAAGTCTCTTTCTAACAAAAGGTGATAGAATGAGACTTCCGCTTACAAGTTGTAACTTGTAGCTTTATAAAACACGGCCCATGAGTGGACCATATCCATAGAGATTTAGAGATATTGTCTATGGGTGATATTGTTTGAGACTGTTCGAGACATTTATGTTAACGCTTGATAATTATTAGTTGTACGCCATTAAAGTTAGAATATCACGTGAACTTGCTTTACTTTTTACTACTATAGACTTACTTACCTGGTGATAGAGGCTATTATAGTAAGTCATTCATATCTCGATTATTTGAAAATAGCGGAATTGATTACTAGTCATACGGTGAAGTGCAAAACTGTCAAACACACTTGTGATTGTGACACTTGTCATCACAATTTATTCGGATTTTTCCGTAAATTGCTACTAATTACCGAAATTAAATTAACTAGTAATGATAAATATCTGCGGTACAATATATTTTTCTTATAGATAGTCATAACCTAAACTATGTGTATTTATTGTGAATAAACTATGTAATTTTACATGCTAGCGAGATGTCTTCAAAACAGACGATTTATCATGAGAAACAAGTTAAAGAGCTGTGCGCGTTGCACGCACTTAACAATTTATTTCAAGTAAGTACTTGTATCCTAGTTTTACATTTAGAAAATGGCCAGGTGTCTAGTTGTAGTCGGTTGAGCTGTGCGCGTATGTAAACATATACTTGTTGCTAGGTGCGCGGGACGTTTTCGAAGACTGAGCTGGACACGATATGCAGTCGGCTGTCGCCGAACGTGTGGATCAACCCTCACCGCTCGCTGCTCGGGCTGGGGAACTACGACATTAACGTGATAATGGCGGCGCTGCAGAAGAAGGGCTGCGAGGCCGTCTGGTTTGACAAGCGGAAGTGAGTAGCGGCGTGATGCGCAACCTCGCGCCACCGCCACGCCAAGGCCAATGTCATCTACTGAGGAGCCATTTACTGCCCATTAGCATTATTTTGCATGATGTGAAATCTTGTTGCAAGTTTCTATGTGATTATGTTATTGAACTAGGTACCTGCCTACTGGCAAAATAGTCTACAATACAGATTGCCAATTTCACCCATTTTTTAAAATGTAAATTGTTTTTCACTTTTCTGATTTCGACTTGTATTTTACTAGGTATAACTGGTAATTTTCAGAGACCCTGGGTGCCTGGACCTGTCGAACATCTGTGGCTTCATCCTGAATGTGCCATCGGACTACAAGCTGGGTTTCGTGATGCTGCCGCTGCGGCGGCGCCACTGGATCACCATTCGCCAGATACAAGGCAACTTCTACAACCTCGACTCCAAGCTTGATACACCACAGCTCATTGGGCGAGTGAGTAAATCCCACTAGTTTTATATTACTGTCAAATTCATAGAGTAGTAAGAATATTTGCATGTTTTGACTTCAGAGTATTTAAAACAAATTGTTTAGTATAAATGTAAACCTATTGCTATAGTGCATGTGCAGAGGTATACCATTCGATTTTTGTAAGGCAGTCGCAAAATAAACTCAATCACATGTCTTTCTTTAAATTATTTAATTAAAATACAGCCATACAAATCCCAACCTTATTACCAAAACACAAATTATTAATGAATACCATATTATTGAAGCTAATAATCATATTTGGTTATCCTTAACTTTAACTGCTTTGGTTAAAATTTGGTTATCTTGTATTGTGTCAGCTTCAAGTATCATTAAGTCATGCATTATTGACAAGGATAACTCATATTATTTTCTTCTACGCCTCTACTTATTGTAAAAACTACAAGTGTGTCCTTATTTAAATTGTTAAAAATATATATTAATTTAGTGACTTTGAGTCGTTGGTATCATATACCTAATCTGTGTTACTAAAGAAAATCTTCTGTAAATTACAGAGCAGCGACCTCATTGCCTACCTCAAAGAGCAAATGGAGAGCAAAGAAAAGGAGTTATTTGTGGTTGTGAGCAAAGAGGTTGAAGAGAAACAGCTCTGGATGAACCAGTTTGCCGCCAACAATTCCAGCCAGAACCAGAACCATAACCCTCCAATGAACCACTGCGATAGCCCTGACAGTATCTCCTCCAATTCAGCCTTTGACTCGAGAAACCGAGATGTGGAGTGCCTCAAACTGACTGAAGTGAGGAACTGTATAACGCAAAATAACTTTTAAGAGTGTCTTCAACTATGCCTGAGTATTGATTCATCATTTTAAAGTATTTGACCGAGTTGTTCTGAGGGTGTTTCAACAGCTGTCATTTGTAACTAGAATTTGTTGTTATTGTAATGACAAGTAAAAGTTTTCAATAGTCTTTTACTGAATTATTTTTGCACTTGTATTACTAGTTATATCTGTTCATGACTAAGTGGTTTAAGGTATTTATAACGTCATGAATGTTTGAATAGAAATTGATTTGAGTATATCAAGCAACAAATTACTTTCAATAAAAAGTATAGGAACTGATTATATTCTTTTTTGTCATATATTTTGATGACTGTTGAAATATTTATGTAACAACACAGGTATTATATTAGTGTCGGAAAAAAAAAATTGTATAGAAACCTCAATGGTGGTCAGGATAACCTCCTTATACTTCAACAAACCAGTCAAGTATAATATGTCAATCTTTACCATTTTTTCGGAACTGGATTGCGTATTGTTGATCAATTATCGCAAACAAAGTGTCAAATCCTAGGGATCACTCTCATCCTGTTGGCATTACTACAACAGACTATACTTTTCCAGGTGAGACTTGGGATAACCCATAGTGTATTAACATTCTTTTTTTTTAAACATACATGCTAGATTTTCTAGTACAATTAAATTTAAGTCATTCTAGACTACATACACATTATGGTATATTAAATTTTGTGGTTGGTAATAAAGTGTTCAGAATCATGTATCGTCTTCTCTCGTGTTAGTAAGTGGCTTATCCCATATGCAACTGGCTGCGCTGATTGTTAGTACTTACAGTGTAGTGTAATGTATTTATTTTAAAGTTACGTGTTTAATTTATATTTGTTTTGCACAATTTTGTTGGGTTTATTGTTTTATTATACATGTGTTGTCAGTGTTATGAAAAGTAAACGAATTGAGTTGTACGGCCTAATGTAAAGTTTTAGCGTGTATATGCGACTTCGAGTATATGAAACTGTAGCGCAATGTGCGGCTTTTTATTTAAGGGGTCGTCCAGATTAAGTGCCGATTATTATAGACGGGACTAGCAAAAGTACCTCTAATACCATCACTTTCTTGTCTTGTGCTCTATGCGAGAGAAAGGGATGCTTGGATTGGTGGTGATTATAAGCTGATCTTAGTACGCGGGCCGTATTTTAGAGCTCATGCGTTGGACGACCCCGCAACGTGGCCGCGACAATAATGACTACTTCGCTCGTCTTAAAATTAGTTGTAAATGTGAATGATATTCATTCGGAATCTTAAGATCTTGCATGTGATCGGTATTAGGATTCATGTAACTATTTCTATGTTAGGAGCGGCATTCGGCGCGCCGGGGACATTCCAGAAAGATGCACAATCGCCAGAAGCTTCGACAGCTCGTTCGAGCGATGTAATGATAATAAGGTTAGAGTGTTGGCGACTGCGTCCAAAAATTTGCTACTGTACTTTTCGGACATCGACTCAAAGAAAACAGACGCTTCAAAAAGACTATTTGCTTAATGTATGTTTACTTTATGTCTACTTAATGTACCTATGTCTGATAAGATAAATCTACTGCTGCATGTACAGTCAGCAGCAGAAGTAGCTAAGCAACCGATGCGGTCACAATGATCTAAGCACGTCTCTATTGTTATAGACCGCTTCGGTTGCTTAGCTACTTCTGCTGCTGCATGTACCTAGTAAAGTTGTTCACCAAATACATTGACAAAGATACAGCCAAACCGATACTCGTCGTGTTCGTGTACAAGCAATACAAACCAAATATATAGGCTAATTTATCTAACTCATGCAACATAGTTATTGTTGTCCATATTCACTCGTTTGCTAAACTTCTGAAATTTTAAAGATGTTCAGTCGAAGACGTAATCGACCAGTAATTATGGATTACGATATTCGCTACGATGTAAGTGTAAAAATTAGTGTGAGTATATCTGAAATAATTTGACATACGTTCGATAAAACTGTACAAACCCGTGTTTACAGTTAAATCGTGGTATTATTACCGTGTGTTGCGGACATAAGGAATTAATGTAGAAACCATGATCTTAATGGTCATTAAAGGTCTTTGATTGTTCAAGAATTTCGAAGTATTTTCGTACTCTTATCGAAACATCACATGAACATTTTTATCTTAACTTTTACTAAGTATCCATTGTAAATATTTATAAGATATTTTTCCATAAAAAATAGAAGGTGTGATGACAGCTTTTGTATTATTTCCTCTTCATTCTTCAGCCAATGGCGACATTAAGAAGGGGGAAGGGGGGATGTTACTTCTTTTCGCCTAATACGCGTATAGGGCCTGTTTCAATTCCTATTATTAGAAAGATAATTCCGTTTATATTAGAAGTCGCTATGAAAGAACCCCCTGGGGACCGGAATCTGAAGGAAGAGAGTCGAAAGTTGTTTATGCATCTGACTTAAGAAACATCGATAGCGCGATATAGGACATGGCTTAATAGTTACACATTCGGTGACTAGATGGCACTAGGATCGCTACAGAGTTAAAACAAGTGGGTGGTTAATAACTAGTTTATTAGCGGCGGCTGCGTGCAGTTGTTGTTCTTGGAGAGCAGCAGCCGGTCCGGGTCCAGCTGCAGCTCCGTCAGCAGCGAGTAGATGCGCGCGCGCAGCTCCGCGCTAAGCTCGCGCCGTCGCCCCAGCACCCACATACGGTCTGCAACACAACACTAACATTACAAACCATTACAGTTTTAATACAATAGCTTTGTGATGAGGTTGTAAGGGTCCTTCAAAACAGTATTTTGCCCGGGGAAGGCTCAAAGTTGTGAAGTTGAAGATGTATCTTGTGTTCGTGTTTAGGACATCGATAACGGCAATTACAAAAAATCGGTGATAGCCGAGTGGTTTGACCTATGGCCTCTCAAACAGAGGATCGCGAGTTCGAACCCCGGCTCGCACCTCTGAGGTTTTCGGAATTTATGTGCGAAATTATATTTGTAATTTATCAGGAGCTTTTCATTTAAGGAAAACATCGTGAGGAAACGTGGACAAAAATATGGGTGCATACAACTTACTCAAAAATATGTCCCATATGTCCGCAAATTAAGGTTGCGGCATTGCTGTTGTGGTAGATTAATTCGATACAATATTGTTGCTCCTGACCGTTCGAGGTGCTAAGGTCGTACAATTTCATCGCGCACATGTTAAGAGACCGCAGACAGCTGGGCCGTGTTTTATAAAACTACAAGTTACAATTTGCAAGCGGAAATGTCTTCTATCGTTTTTTGTTAGAAAAGGAGGGTACTCTAGGTACTTGGTCCATTTGAAGCTATAGTATAGCCTGGCAAAAAAGGGGCAGAAAACGGAGAATAGAGGAACTAAAATTTCTCATACAAATTTGTTGCCATATTTAAGCAATTTACGTCAAAAATGTGACAGAAACGAAGAAAGTGGCGCGCTCGTATAATTCCTACTCTTTTCGCCAGAGGGTCGAGCACGACTTTACGAATGCTGCGTAACGTAAAATCGAATAGTAAACGTTGTCGAATTTGTATGACGTTTGGAACAGCGCCCGCCCGTGAGCGTATTTGGACCTAAAATTTAGTATGAGGTTTCTCGATCTCGATACGATAACCGTAACGCTACGCAGCTATCGTAAAGTCGTGCTCCACCCTCTGGGTATAGCAGGGCTGACCGGAGTGCGCGATGGACACGCTGGCACACGACCACACGACGGCGAAGTGCTCGTAGTCGGTGAACAGCACGCTGTACTGGCCGGCGCCCGGCAGCATGCGGCCGATCAGGTACGGCATCCGGTTGTTCAGCTTGTACCGGAACGAGGAGGAGCCGTTGTGGCTCGGTATGCCCAAACCGTACGTGGTGGACGGCGTGCCTGTCCTGCAAACGGGGGTTTAATTAGGATGATGCCTCTTGGTCAAATCAGCAACTTTTTATGAAATGTCAAAACGATTTGATCAGATCATACTAACGGAAGTATGAAGTTTGTATTTAATTACAGAATCATGACGTCATAATTTTCAGTGATCAAACTGCCTCCTTCCAGTAGTTTTTGTTAGATTAAAAATCGTTTTAATTGCACTAATAAGTGAGGCATCGGTCATTTATGAGTATTTTCGGAAGCTAATTTAAGTTAAAATGTAAAATGATCTTATTTTGACATCAACATCAGTTCACAACCCTATTAAACTGCGGGAGTTATTGAAACGAGCATGTTTGCTATACTTGAACATGGGCGGATCTATAAGGGCTTTTTGGGCTGCAGCCCAGGGTCCCATGGATGTAATGGCCAATTGAAGTCAATGGACCTGAACATGAAACTACCGTGAGTCGCGCGGAATATAACAGAATTTGACATTGCTTTTGGAATTATCTAGGTATTTGTTAGTAACACTTGTAAATCCAAAGAAAAATTATGTAAGTGTAAATTTTCTCTACTAGATTATTGTATTTAACTATTAGAACAACACCTATCATTTTCTAACACTTTCATCAAGAGCTTACGCCAACATTATTAAAATGACGTAAAAAAATAATAATAAATCTCTTAAAGTAATACAAGTCAATGATGGCTGCTAAATCTATTTAAACCTATTAAAAGTAAAACAGTTTTAATTTCTAACAGATTTATTAATAGCGTGTTCTTTTATAAGCAGTGGAATTTTCAAAGCGTTCTATTTTACACAAAAAAAAATCTCATAATTCTCGAATCGGCTTATTTGATTCGCTTTTATTATAGTAATTTATAGACAACAGTTCTAACGAATTCATCAATAGCTTCAAATTTTATTAACTTATCAGTTATCCCTAATTTAAATACACGCGACCTCGCGCGAGCCAGGCGCAGCGCGCTCGCAGCCAAACACGTACAGTCAGCGTCATACATATGGTGACATCCAAAGTGCTAAATCGAAAATAAAAACGAGTAGATTGTTAGACACCGAACGGCAGCGGGATTGCGGGACCACGGCCTTTTATTATTACAGGTACGTGATTGGCTGCGAGCGCGCTGCACCTGGCTCGCGCGAGGCCGCGTGTATTTAATTTAGGGATATAATTGATAAGTTAATAAAATTTAAAGCTATTGATGAATTCGTTAGAATTTTTGTCTATAAATTACTATAATAAAACCGAACCAAATAAGCCGATTCGAGAATTATGAGATTTTTTTTTGTGTAAAATAGAACGCTTTGAAAATTCCACTGCTTATAAAAAAACACGCTATTGATCAATCTGTTAGAAAATAAAACTGTGGTTACTTTTAAAAGGTTTAAATACATTTCAGCAGCCATCATTGACTTGTAATTTTTTAAACAGGTTTATAAATTTTTTACGTGATTTTAATAATGCTGGCGTAAGCTCTTGATCAAAGTGTTAGAAAATGTTAGGTGATGTTCTAATAGTTAAATACAATAATCTAGTAGAGAAAACTTACACTCGCATATTTTTTTTTTTTTGGATTTACAAGTGTTACTAACAAATACCTAGGTAATTTCAAAAGCAATGTCAAATTCGGTTATATATGTTTTTTACAAGTAGTAAATTCTAACTGCCTACAAAAAATCGCGCACTTGTATGTTTTGTGAGTTGAATTCATCAGTTCGGGTATCGGATTACAATGGAAGTTCCATCGATAGTGAAATGAAAATAATAAAAAGGCATTTAGCTGATTAATCAGCTAGCCCGCCCCAGGGAGTATTAGCAGAGTCCCACAAATTAACGCTCCACCTGTTTGAAAGCCTAAATGCAGAAGATTCGAATAACCGTCAGACAATACATATAGGTCTACCATCACAGCACATAACAGTAAGATAGATGTCGCCGCGTTTCTTGACGTTTTAACCCTTTCACTGGGGAATGAAGGATAAGACAGTTTATTTAGTGCGGAACACGCCCGAATTCATTCGAAATTCATAAAAGACTCAATTGCCCACTCTTTCTTGATCTTGACGAACGCATTTTGATGCGATGCAACTGTATAAAACTGACGTAAGGACCATGCAGCCGCGACTATTTTAAAACGCAATTTAATTATGAACGTAAACATAGGTATACATTTACTCTATAATGATGATGATGATGATCGTTGACAATAGATGACTCTATTCGGCCGATTTGCAGGTCATGCACTCCTTTAAAAATTTGGTATTTTAGTTTAGAATTTGTATGGAAGTGACAGACGCCAAAATGGCCACATAGATAATCTCCCACCGTGGCGGTGGATGTTTCTCGACTGATGATAGTGATGATGATGAGCACTCACCACCGGTTGATGGTGTTGACGGTGATGAGGTAGAAGCCGCGCCCGTTGAGCGTCACGCGCAGCTCGGTGCAGCTCGCGGAGATCTCCATCAGGTAGAACGAGCGCTCCACCTCGTACCACGTGCCCGTCATCTGCATGAACCACTTCGTACATTACTACTCTAATAGGTCTTTAAATAGGTACCATTATCTATAAAAAGCAAAGTGTTTGACAGCGCCATCAAGTGGCGAGTAGCGGTGGTACTAAACTTATTTTATTTTGTGTAAGAGTCAAGCTTAATGCGATAGCTGCCTAGTTACACTACTCGTCCACAGGTGTCATAATTTTCTAAAAATCATGTCTGTTGTATGGGAGCCCCGCTTAAATGTTCATTTTATTCTGTACTAGCTGTTGCCCGCGACTTCGTCCGCGTAGATTTCCTCAATATTCAAACTATCTTCTTACCAAATTTCATCTAGATTGGTGCAGCGGCTTTCCCGTGAAGAGGTAACAAACAGACAGACAGAGAGACAGAGAGACAGAGTTACTTTCGCATTTATAATAGTAGTTAGGATTTAGTAACTATTTGTTGTTATAGTATCGGCAACAGAAATACATCATCTGTGAAAAATTCAAGTGTCTAACTAACACGGTTCATGAGATACATCCTGGTGACAGACGGACGGACAGTGGAGTCTTAGCAATAGGGTCCCATTTTTTACCCTTTAGGTAAGGAACCCTAAAACCACTCCTGTTTTCAGCCAAACGGGAGCAATAAAAGGTTAATGTCTTTAAACGGGGCTTTTGATTTGAAGTTCCGAATTCCGTCCCATAGCTTAAAGTTGACCTTTTGTATCAGTCACAGATCATGATATATGATGCTCCATAATTATATAACACGCCCCCCCCCCCCCGCCTCATAAGAATGCTATAGCTTTACTATATATATGTAGCAACAAGTTACCTACAAGAACAACTATGAAGAGCAAGAGCGAATGCTGGGCCCAGATTACACTGGACCGAAAAAACATTACCTACTTATCAAGCAGTCGTCATTCGCTTAGTCAAAAATTACGACACTTAACATTAATTCGTTGTGTTAGGCACATTTAGTCGCAATCAATCAGATTCCTATTCCTATTGAAGCAGGAAAAGTACTAGACGTAAATTTAACGTACCGCATGCTTATTCAAAAAAACAAACAAGTCCAAATTAACGTTTTCTGGGAATTGAGGTTTCAAGTTTAGCACACTCTTAGCATCACGTTTGTTTATGGATTAAAACATTATGTACGTTAGTTTTCCGAAAACCAAGGCCGCGTTTTATATAGCTACAACTTACAATTTACATGCGGAAGTCTCTTTCTAACAAAAGGTGATAGAACGAGACTTCAGCTTGTAAATTGTAACTTGTAGCTTTATAAAACGCGGCCCTGTAGTTGTAATTTGTAAATGAATGCACAATACCTAGTCTTTGGTTTTCCTATCTCAATCAAATCGAGGGGGAGTTACGCAACTTACGCACCGACTACGCTTCTTGTTGTAAGTTATTGCGGACCCCCCCCCCCCCCCTTGCCGCTCGCTGAAGTTAGTTATAAATAAGTAATGCGATGCGAGTGGCTCGCGCGCGGAAGGTCGCGCCGCCGCGCCGCCTGCGCAGTGTCTGTACTCGTGACCCCTACCCACATCGCGTTTGCAGCTCCCATATACTTTGTTGCTACGAAAACAATGCTACGAAATAAACCCGTATAAATTCTAGAATGGGTACCTAGTTATTTACATGTAGAATTTATCCAAGTTACATTTTCCGTATTTGTACACAAGTAGGTACAATAGGTAAGTATGTTGTGTTTAGTAAGTGACATTCTGTCGTAAGAATACTGTACGACATAACAATATCTTGATTTCACCCAAAGCATTTGAACGTGGGACGAATTTACAATACTATCAGTTCAATACACACAATCCGGTTCAAAGGACCATCCGATCGCAACAGTCGTCTGAATATCAAGCGTGCAACTGCATTTAAACTCAGGCGGTCAAAAAGATGTTGATTTACAAACCATCCATCCATAATGTATCGATAAGTCAACGACCGACATATGAATGCGATGCAATTAACGAACGCCGAATATTCACTGACAGGTCTACGAAAATGTACGCTGCCTTAAAAAATAATCTACCTACTGCCCCGCGGCCCTGAAAATAAGGCTTTATATTATGCTAAGGCACTATTACTTCTCGTTCTTTGCAACGGAGTGCAGACGATTCAATGTGTTTTGCACATGGGCCGTTTTAGCCACATCTTCTCGGCGACAGAAAAAATTATGTAAGTATCTTTCTGGAAACTGAATCGAGTGAGATCGAGCCAGGGGGGAGTGTAGTTCGTCACTGCGCAATGAACAACGTATTTTTCTGTCTCTTCGTTTTTATTCATAAAAAAAAGATAAAAGTCACCAGTGCCACAAGTGTTACATTTTTTTTTTTTTTTTTTTAATTCATCCCATAAGGGATAGGCAAAGGAACTGAGTCCATACAGCCACGTCTGATGTGTTTTGTAAATTTCTGTATATTAAAGTCCTGTCATCGTCAGAGTTGTCAGTCTGTCCTAGTCACGTCCTGTCAACTGCTCATGCATTCCGTAAAGCGATAGTGTACTTTACGGCGAGCTACGGCGAGCAGCAGCCGGCGGATATTTCGGGGTCACAAACAGAGGGAATACGCGTTTTCACTTGAATTCTTCATTTGCTGGGCACTTTCACGTCAATTTGTTGTATAATACACTATCTTTATTATCCACCAAACAACATTGAGCACAGAAACTAAAATTCAATTAACGACACGATCCACTCTCATCGGTTTCCCGCCAAATTCCCACAAGTGTTACATACAGTATTGTAGCTGACAATTCGTGCTGTAAAGTGCTGTTTACACCGCATCTATACGCTGCATAGCGCGTGAGTAATTGAGCGAATAGTTTATACGTTTTCGGAACTTACCTAAGACTACCCGCACTACCCACGCGGTTAAACACATAGTTCATCGACTGGACACTTTACATTGCTGCTTTGCATTTCATTGCTGCTGTTGACATTGTAGCACTTTTATAAACAAATACACCTGGAATAATGCCGTTTTCCAGTGGAAGTAAAAAAATCAAATGTCAAGAGTGTCCTGAGGAAGTAAGGGGCAGAGAATTTCTAAAATGCTGCACTTGTAATCGTACATTTCATATCCATTGCACCAAAAATTTTACGTTCCGAAGATTTTTAATTATGTCAAATAACACAAAAAATAATTGGAAATGCCGCAGCTGCCACACTTTAGCGTCATCGACTCGACTTTTGAATATTTCTACATCGAGGCACTCGTTGCCGTCTTGTTACCCCAAGAAAATAGCTTGTCTAATATTACGGATGATTCTTTTGGGAAATTCGACAAGGTGACGACCAGAAAACCAAGACAAAATAGCAGCGTCTCATCTGTAAATACGTCAATGAATCGTTCGATGTGTTCTCAGAAGTCTAGCTTGTCGTCCACGTCTTCTACCTCGGAGGATAACAGTGTACTTAGCCTCCGTAATCTCACCGAACATACTCAAATTCATGATCATGACCTAAAAGAAGGAATCTCTTCCCTATCCACATAACTCGAAAGTGCACACGAGGAAATTGCATGTCTTAATACAGAAGTTGCCAGGCTTACAAAAAGTCACCAGGATCTTGAAAGACAAATTATCGTCTTAAAAAAACTGCTCTGTGGAGGTCAAAATAGCAGCTATACTAGGTCAACCCCCAAATCAGAAAAGGGCAAGAAAACTGATAAACTTAAAAAAATTACCGACCATCGGTCAAAAGAGTCCTCATTATTAAACCATATAAACAATGAAGATAAATATAATGCACAAAACCTGACTACCAAAGCGACAAAAGAAATTGTATCGTCTGAAAATAATAACAGGACCTTGTCGTCTAATGTCGAACATTATAAAAAGGGCAAAATATTTGTGTTTGGCGGAAATCAATGCAAGGGATTGGCATCCTCACTTCTTCTCTCGCGTGATACATTACACTACGCTGCAAGAAAATATGAGGTCACATCCATTTTGAAACCGGGTGCTGCGACGGAAAAAATTCTAGATTCGATTTCACACTACAAGTATTCGGAGGAAGATAAAATTATTCTGTCAGGGCGAGCACGACGATAACCCTATGAATATCATGACGAGCCTAAATAAGGTATTGAAATGGCTGAAAAATTATAAAGTTTACGTTATGCGAATTAGAAAATGTGAGCATATTAAAACGCAGTACTTTAACTATATGCTTAGTTGCGGTTGTAATAAAACCGATATAAAATTCATTGATGCATCGGGACAGAAATTTTTAAATAAAAGATCTTTTATAAAGGAAATTAGTCGAAAACTTAATCTTAGTGTAGATCAATCTGATTACAAAGATGCTTACTACGGCTTTGGCAAATGCACAACAAGAGAGGATATTCCAAGCTCCATTCCAACCTCCACTCCAAATGCAAGTATCCTAAAGGAGAATCAAGAAGAGGTGACTGTGGAGGACAACAAGAGTGTTGAAGAAACACAGGATCCGCATACGAGTGATGCAGTGCCTATGACTGTCCCGAATATCAGTCCGCTTTTTCGGTCAAAGTCGCAAGGGGAATCAGAGGAATCAGAGAAATAAAAGAATTAAAAAATATTTGGCATTTAACAAAACCACAAGGAATGGGAAAATTGCTCATCTGAATATACAAAGTCTTAATGTCGGTAAAGTATCTTAATTAGAAATATGGTTGAAATCAAGGGAAGGTAAAGACGTGGACATACTTTTAATTACTGAGCACCATAGAAAATTATCAGAGTTAAAATTGATAAATATTCCTGGATTTTCCTTAGCCAGTTGCTTCTGTAGACTTAATAAAAAAGGAAGTGGTGGTTCCTGTAAATTTGTCCGAGATGGTATAGTGTATATAAAGTGTAGTGATGCGAAAAAAAAATAGAATGTTGGGGAGATAGGACAAGTTGACAATACAACTTGGGGAGAGTTGATTCGCTACGCTACAGCCTACTGATATAGGTTATCTAAGAATAGAAGGTTGCTCGGACAGGCACAGCGGCTTCCTAATGAACTTTTGTTTCAAGAGCCGTAGCCGGTTTAACTTCTATTGGTGTGGTTAGTGGGAGCGACAGAATGATAAGAAGGCCAATTAATTGAACACGACATTTATTGAAGAATTCAATTATAAGCCAAGCCGGCACGCTTGGGACTAACTAAACCTTATCTAAACCGGTCGACGCGCACTGAATCTATAACGTGGTGAAAAGTCCACACGCGCGCTGGCCAGCGGTAAAGAAAAATTGTCTGTGCACTTACGGGACTCCTCGGTCTACCTCGGTGTTGGTGTGTCGTATCAGGCTACGGAAGTCGTAGCCGGCACGAGTATGTTCGGAGACCCTCAGGCCGTCAAACCCTACTGGCAACAGCAAGGTGAGGCCCGGGGGACAGTCAGACGTAGCCCCTGGTGGTGCAGACGCGGCACAGCGCGCAGGTGCGCGGGCGGGCGTGGAACCCTTGGCATCGCAGAATTGCCACAGAGTCCGCCCGCCGGAACTCTGGTCCTACGGGAAAGGCTCGCGCTGTCTCGGCGAGGCGCGTAGTCGATGATGGAGGGCTATTAAACCCTTGGCTTCAGCACGAATGCACTGGGCCGCCCACTGGCCCAGGCCTGCGGGAAATCGGACGCGGTGGCGCACGGCGCGCGGCGTCAAAAACTAGAAGGCTTTGAAGTCCTTGGCATCAGTGCGAGCACACTAAGCCGCCAGCTAGCTTAGGCCTACGGGGAAGGTGAGAACGGCAGCGCTCCTCGATGCACACACGTCACTCCGCGACACATATACGCACTCCTCACAAACCCTACTGACACTGCGTCTCAGAGGACGTCACAAAAATGTTCACAGCCTGCCAATGCATCGGGTCTGGTGCGACGCGCTTACGCGGACGCGTGGGTGGTTGGAATTACATCGCGGTACCGCGTTTGCGCTTATTTACGCGGCGTTTTTACGTCAAATTACGCGCACGAGTGACATGCGCCCACCCAGGAAGGGGATCGCCGCCAGACTCACGGTGGTATAACTTAGAACAAAATGTACACTTGGTTGTCCAGCTAATTTCAGTAGTCACTCAAGTTACATTGTATAGTATATACTTAAGTAATATTCTATTTGGTTGGGTTATAGACATAAAGTTGTTGTCACACATCGATAGGTGGTGCTAATATCAATATAGTTTATACTGAAGTTTTAAATTTTGGAATGAATATTTTATTTTCGCTTAATAAATGCTCTCATCTATCTTTCCTTGTTTAAAAATGCGTTTATGCTTTTTATTTATTTTGTGAGCACTGGTAACATCGACCTTTTTTAATTATAGTAATGTCTTATCTAAAATATCATTACACGCATCAGTTTTTCTTACGCTAAAATATTATATAGAATATTCTATGGACACTGGTTGAGTTAGCGTATCATTCTGCAAGTAAACCCTAATAAATTGGTGCGAAAACTTAGATTTTTAGTAATTTAGGAGGTTTTGATATTTATTTAGATTTTTTTATTTACTAAAAACAACGTACAGTGAAGGTATAAGTGGAACGGAACGAATGAATAATGGCCGCGATTATCTCTCTAATCTGTGGTTTTTCACATTGACCAGGTGTCTAAGTTGGAGTTGGAATGCCTGTTAAAAAGAAAATGTGTAAAAAATAAAACACTGAATAATTATCAAATTCATCAAAACGGAAAATTGGGCAATTTCTGTTACACCATGTTCTAATGTATTTAATAGAACATGGTGTAATAGCAATTGCTCAAAGTAAATTATTTTAACATTTAGGAAACTAGACGTCAATGACGTCATCGCATATTTTGCCGTCACACAGCACCAGATGTCGCCGTGTGCGAAAGGTTGAAGTGACATCTCTATCTCAGTTATAAAAAGGTACTCTGTGGCCAGACTGTCAGTGTGACAGATCACGGCCAGGGAATTCAGGAACGCGTTTCGTTTGACGGGATGTTAAACTCTCGTCAGCCGCTTAGTAACTTCCAAATTTAACAAACTACCACGGCGCTACGCGCAGACGTGTTTTAATTGTATACGAGCACGCGGCGGGTGTCCCTGACAATTCGTGGTAAGACGAAGTTTCGAGCTTGTACAACGAGTCGCGGTTAGTGTGCGATGGAACGAAACGTAGGTTCCGTGAAACGGAACGCTCTGACAAGGTGTCAAAGTTTTTTTCTCAAAACAACTACCTACTGTTGTTATAATTAAATTTCTGACGTTTGTGTGACTGAAAGTTGCTGAAATATGCTTTGTCGTGTAAAACCGAGACTACAGGGCGATAGCGTGGCTTTGGGCGGTTAATTTGGTACCTGATATGTGTCTGGGCACGTGTTATTCTAGTGGCAATGTCAGTTTGAAGTTCGACAATAACACATGGTGTTTCCGCTGAAAATACAGCGTCTGTGATTATTGCAGGCCTGAAATGTGCCTGCCACTCGTTAGATCAGGAGACCAGCTATCCGTGAGTACCCATGTCTTACACCAGAACATGTTATTCATTGAGATATTAACGTGTCAAAATTGGAGCTAAGAATTAGGTTAGGTTGTAGTGATTCTCACTACAAAAGCATGCGTCAATTTCCGGTGAATTTGAAGTGTGTGGTGTTAAACTCCATGATATGACAGTGTTGTGTGTGTACCGCCCTAAAACTATTAGAAAAGACAACTTCCTAGATAATCTAGATAAGCTTTTAAATTTAAATAAAGACTCATGTAAATTAGTTATGTTATATTTTAATATAAATATGTTAAGTGATAGTACAGAAGTTTGGGACTTTGTGTATATATTAAATACTTACAACCTCAAATGCCTTGTAAAAGAGCCCACCCGAATCACAGCAAATTGTAGTACTTGTATCGACAATATTATAAGTAACTTCGATCTTGAACATGTAACAGTAATTGATCTTGCAATTTCGGATCACACTTTGCAGTTTGCTAGTTTTCCTGCTCCTTTGCAAAAGTACAGTGAAAAAGTCTACAGATGGTCTAGAATTTTCAGTGAATCTAATTTAAATCACTTTGTTTCTGCATTAGAAAACACTTCTTGGCTTCCTGTATTTGTTAACGATGTCGATTCTGGTTTTAACGCATTCCATATTATGTTGCATTTTAACAGATGTATACCTTTTACAAAGATTAAAATTAGTAGTGGTGGGAAAAAAGACAGAGGATGGTTGACAAAAGGTATTATAAAGTCATGTCAAGTGAGGCGGGACCTTTTCATTAAGGTAAAGCACAGTTCAAACTTGGGACTGAAAAAGTATTATCAGTCTTACTGCAAATTATTAAAAAAAACTATTGCCTTTTCTCAGAAAAGACACATAGAAAGGAAAATTCTTAATTCAGTTAACAAAGTTCAGGCTACATGGAAGATCATAAATGATAAGATAAAAGGCGCAAAAACAAATGAGTGTGCCAATCTAGTGGGATTGTCTGATGGAGTTAACATGGCTAAGTCTATGGATGATGTGCCAGATATTTTTAATGATTACTTTAAATCGATTTCCAAGAAGACCAACATCAATCAGTTCCATGGAACGAGAACTATGTTACCACCTCATGTAACAAGCACTATGTTTGTTACACCAGTTGATAAAGAGGAACTAATAAAAAATATTAGGCCTGAAGAATAAAAAGTCCTCTGGTTTTGATGGAATTTCTTCACTAGTAGTTAAGAATATTGCAAGCTGTATTTTGGAACCTCTATTGTATTTGATCAATCTCTCTATTTCCGAGGGAAAAATTCCAACTAAGCTTAAAACAGCCAATATCAAACCGTTGCATAAACAAGGCGACAAACTGTGCGTAAATAATTACCGTCCTATATCTTTGTTACTAGTATTCTCAAAATGATGATGGCTAACCTTCTAAATAATTACTTAACTTCAAACAAAATTATAGCAAACGAACAATTCGGCTTTCAGAAGGGAGTCTCCACTACTGATGCGTTGTTTGAACTGATCAATTATACCTCTGAATCCCTTAATCAACATGAGAATGTAATTGCTATTTTTCTTGATCTCTTAAAGGCTTTCGATCATGTAGATCATGATATACTTCTTGATGTCTTAAACCGTTACGGTGTTAGACGGATTACTAATAACTGGTTTGAATCTTATCTCTCAAAACGCGAACAATGTGTTACAGTGTCCTCTTTGGAACAGAAAACTCATACAATAGTTAATCTCAAATCACTTACCACTCCAACTGTCATAGGTGTACCCCAAGGGAGTATACTAGGTCCAATTCTTTTTTTATTGTACGTCAATTTTTTACCAAAGATATCTCAGAGTCGTATAATTATGTTTGCTGATGACGTCTGTGTACTATTTAGATTTGAAAGAAATGAAACTGAGGAGCTTACTCCATTAATGGAAGAGTCTTTGTCGAAGATTGTAAATTGGTTAAAGACTATGAATCTAACTACTAATATAAGTAAAACGAAAACGATCCATTTCAGAAACATCAAAACTAATGCAGCATGTATAGACATTAAGCTAAACAATATACCCATCATGTTTGTAAGAGAGACTTAAGTTTTTGGGTATCCTGGTGGATGAACATTTAAATTGGAAAAAGCACGTTGGTTCTCTTTGCAATAAGCTTAGTAGTTTCACTTTAGCTTTGCAAGGCTTACGTAAAATATCGACTAAAAAGGCGGCCTTGCAATCTTACTATGCGTTTTTTCAGTCGCACATTATATTTAGTTTGGCAATATGGGGTAGTTGTGTAGATAGGGAGCGATTGTTTAGATTGCAAAAGAAATGTGTGCGTATTCTTAATGGATTAAAGTCCAGCCGGGAGTCATGCAGGGAATCCTTCAAAGAATTAGGGTTGCTTACTTTACCAGCACTCTATATTTTGGAACTTTGTAAACTTGTACGAAGATTCCCAGATAAATTTCCGAGAAAAAACAATTTTAATAGTGACAGGCTTAACACTATATTTGAGCATGACGTCAGAGTCCCTTTAGGTAAAACAGCATTGTACCGTAGATGCCATAGTCATGTCGCCGCTAAGGTTTACAATGCTTTGCCATGCGAAATGAAGTGCCTGCCTGATACTAAATTCTTGGTTTCTCTAAAGAAAGTACCTCATAGATCTATGTCCATACGACCTCAATGAATATTATGCATAATACTCTTCTGCAAAATGTTACATGGGAAGTTTAAATTTAATTTAATTTAATATGTTTAATTATGTTTTAATAATTAACTGAAATTGCTACGCCGTATTGGTAAAGTTGTGTTGAGACCTATTTATATTTGTAACACCTACTATGTATCACATACAATTTATTGCAAATAAAGAAACTGAAACTGAGTGTAAGTGGTTCGTTTTCCGTACAATAACCATCTTTTGTTTACGTCCAAATTGATCCACATGTAGCGTCTATGACGCTAAGAATAAAATGTCAAGCAGTAGGACGTACCATAGTACGTCCTACTGCTTGGCATTTTATTCTTATTTGTTTATTCAAACTTTATTGAATACAGTTAGCGCCAAAGTCAAAAGTAAGGTGACCACTTCCGTGTTTAGACATTGTAACGAACGTGAAATGCATTAAATACCGTGAGACTATATGTATAAGTACACGGACATTACCTTGGTACGCAGTGTGTGTCTCGCTGCCACTGGGTCATGCGCTCCCAGAGGAAGGACTAAGAATTAGTCCGAAACATGTCCGGCTAAACTCTACTTATATACGTGAGTTGATCCGTTTATTTCACTATAACGTAAAATAGGCCGGCATTCGCTTTATCGCGACCCCAAGGCTGAAAACTATAAGCCTATTTAGTTTGAACCAGGTAATTGATATTCATTTTACTTACCCTCTGTATATCAAAGTTGGGCAGCTGCGGGTAGACAGGGCAGACGCCGAGCCGCGTGCCCGCCGCGCCCGCCAGCAGGCTCAGCGCCAGCAGGCACATCCTGCGCGACCGCACTCTGAAGTCACCCATCACTTGCACTTTCCTCTAACAATGTACCTACGAACTAACCCGGGCCGGGTGGCCGACTTTTTTCCTCAAACTCGTGACTTTGCAGTCCTAAAACCACGAATCTAACACTTGAAAGTAACCGAAAGGTTGTTTAAATTCACTGGCTTGCTGACCATGGGGTAGAAAATCTAAAGAACTAAGTAAAGCTATATTTATCGATTTACAGGCTTCGAGCGGAGGATGTTTGGTAAACGCGCGACATATTTGTATAACAACCGCTCGCGCGCGCACTGACGTCTGGCGCAGCGCACACGCCTCGCGTACGATATTCAAATTCATCCAATTAAAACACGATGTGACGTTCGATGCGTATAAAGAATCAATTCATTAAGTTTGTCCGTGTAGCGTGTACGGCAAAGGGTCAAGTATGGGCGTAACGAGGGGGGGGGGGGGGGCAGCTGCCCCCCTGGACCCCTTGATCTTACAAACAAACATCAAAAATATATATATTTAATAGTGTATGAATATTTTTCACCTCACCAGCTCGGAAAGGCTTTCTTTATCATTCGAAATCTTAGCGCAAAAGCGCTTTACCGTGGAAAAAGTACGAACGTGAAGATTTTCTACTATCGCGGCTTAAGTAATTTTTGATTGATAAGAAGTTGATTCAATATGCACCTTAACATTGGACTTCAAGGTGCACTTTTAATATATTTTTATAGATATCCTCGTGAGATCCAACCAAAGTCCTTTCTATAGGACATAATGTCAAAAGTGAATTTGAACTTTCCATTAAAGACATTATTAGTTTCAAATTTCACACTGTTGAAATTTGCTGTGGGACGCAGGAGGATAGAGGCGTTTTTGCTATATCATATCGTGTCATATGTCTCTCTATGCTACTACTGAGTAATACAAAGCTTAAATTGCTTGTAATTTTCCGAGGCAAACCCACAAGGCAGGCTAGACAGGGCGCAAGTGCGCTGCGGGCGCTAGCGCAGGTGACAATGCATAAGTCATACATAATGTATTCCGTAGGAAAGTTTTATATAACGGCACATCGCATATTCATGCGCCCTCGTGTCGCCGAGGAGTCCCTTCAAGGTCCTGAGAAAATAATTAAAAATGTAGGTAAACAGTTCATATGTATATATTTTTCATTTTGTTCTTAAATATTTATAGACTTCAATACAAATTATCTTTTTAAAGGAAATGTTATAACATTGGCCGAAGTACAGTCAGCGTTAAAACTTGCTTGACACTCTATAGCAAGATACAGCGCGTTATACGTGATTGACAAGTGTGTTATTGCGTCAAGGTACGAAAGTGACAAGTTACTTTTGACGCTGACTGTATGCATTTGAACAAAAATTTCCAATTTTAAATAGTGGAATCGTATCTATTACAGGTAAGTAGATAAAATTTTCGCTTATCGACCTATATTAATTATATATGTACCTTAATAGGTATATTACTAAAATACAAGCCAAAGTGTTGTTCATACACAAGGCGCCCTCTACTTGGCATCGCTTTGATGTCAACCTTGAGACGTTGAAGGTAAGGCCGAATTCTAATCAGTATTGACAACAAACAGGATTTATACTGTAATTATTTCCAAAAAAGCAAAATAAAAATACTAACAAAGAGGTCAATAAACATTGACTTACCATGGACTTTGGGCCTAGTACAAAATTCACAAAAAATGTGTCCCAGTACAACACGGCATTTTTCGACGACAGGCATGCGTCATAGCGCTGTCGTTCGACCAAACTAAGACTGAAACTGACTGAGACTGAGACTGAAACTAAGACTAGTGGTATTTTAGTATTTTGGTTCGGACGTTTTCAAGCGCTAACCCGAAGTCCATGATGTTGGTAAGTCAATATCAATAAAGGTAAGATTATCACTTTAAATCTCACTACGACACTTACATTTTATATTTAAAATAGACAACGCACGCTTAGAATTAAAGTGACTCAATTCTAAATATGACATATTGCAAAATTGAATTTAAAATCTAAACTTACAAAGTTTAATTAAGATTTATCATGTATTTAGAATTGAGTCACTTTAATTCTAATCGTGCGACAAGTCAACTATACATATCGAACAAATTTGATTTAAAGGGTTCATAAACTGGAAGTAGATATGTTACTACCGCGCCCGAGTTGAAGACTCATAAAGACCCAATCGACCATCTTTCTCACAGTTCACTTCAAAAAACTCTACGAAAGTGACGCGACGAGCAACTATGCAACCGGTTCCTTTTTTAAACGCAACATTACATTACATTCTGTACTGTAATATCATTGACCTAATCACCATCACGAGCAAAAGAGCATCAAAGTATGTAAGCAAGCAAGGTATGTAAGTAGTTACAATTGCTACTCCACAATCATCTTTTGACTCTCACGAGTAGACTTTGTTAACAGTTCTAGCTATGCCACTGCTAACATCCAATAGTGTTCAGTGCTTGACACTTAATCTAAAAATCACAGCGTAGTCTGACCTTCACCACTTGATGTTGAGCGCGACGTCGGATTTCTCCACCGCATGGTATGTCGTGTGGAGCATCGCCCGCGCCTTGTCCGAGTCGCGCCCGTGTAGCCACTCGCTGTACAACCTTCAACAGATGATGTTTGTAAACATCTCCGTCATTGATATAAACATCAGGATATGCCCTACGGAACATTTTGCAATAGGAACGGTGTTGCCGAGCCCGCCAGCGGGAGCGGCGCGGCCGGCGGCGCCCGTGCGGACGTGCTCGCGGCTCATAGCACTGAGACTACTTATAGTTTTTCAAAATTGGCAACAAAAACGGAGTTCCGAAGGGCCCGTAAATGAGTCTATGACAAATTCTACAAAGGACTAACTAGTGGTCGGAAGATGAGATCCGCCTAATATTTAGGGAACAATCTTTTAGATCTGTACGAACGCATGACGAAAAGTAATTTGGGAAAAACATATTTGTAATATTATTTTACTAAAAATATAATCATTGTTTATTAAAAAAAATTATAAATGGCAAGGCATAAATTTGAGCCTTTACACTCGAGAAAAAACATTCGCATTCATCATACGTCTGCTCCGACCGGGGATCCAACACAGGACCTCAAGTTTCGCAATCAGGAGCTCTAACCTACCAGATATACAATTATTTTGATTGAGCTTTTGACTTTAGCATGTTCCCAGCAAGCCTACCTGCGGACTAGTTGGTTGTCGTCGGGAGCAGAGACGGGCAGCTGCGCGTACGCCGCCTCGAGCTGCGCCACCAGCTCCCGCGCGCTCTCGCCCGCCGCCGCGCGCGCCTGCGCGCCGCCGTTCAGGCACCCTGCGACGTTACATGCCGATTCATTTATTGCTCAACTATGTATACTGACGACCAAAAAAACCGGTCACTTTTCTTACAACTTAGTATGGAAATTGACCCGTTATTTTTGCTCCTCAGTGTACAGTCAACGGCACCAATATGTATACCTATACCACAACCTTATTACCGCGACAAGTTACAAAATTATTTGTCACTTTTGAATCGACAAAAAAATTAATATAATTATCGAACCTGTTCACAAAATTTCACGAGAATCGGTTAAGAAAATGCGACTAGTAGCCGGACATCCAGACAGATATCTGGCCATACGAAAGAACTTTTGCCCAGGCGGAAAAGGAGTCGCTTCGGGCTCACTCGGTCAATGTATCAATACCATTCAAATAACTTGGTCACTTTGTTTTTTACATGTGTTTATCAGCCCATGTATGTAAATATGTTTGTTCCTTTGTGGCACTCTAGTTTCTTACCTGAAGGGCACGCCATGACCTCGACATAGTGGAAGGGTGACTTGGCGCGCTTGAGCTTCTGCACCAGGTTCTGTATGTTGCGGAACCCGTTGGCGATCGCGAACCGCAATACTTCTACGCCATCCTTTTCTAGCACCACCTCGCGGAAATCAGGGTTCCTGGAACCAAGGCGTAAATGAGCATCTTTTTACGCGATCAAACAGTGTTTCAGTATTTAAATTGGTAGGGCAGGACTAGTCTGGATGGAGATCATCCTGTTGAAAGACGTATAATGTAACCTTACGGACAAGTTTCTCAAAGTGGAGTATTCACTCGAGCGTGAGATAACGTCTGAACCAAAGTTAGTCACTCACTCACATTTATTTGGCGATCCTCTGGGCGTTCACGTTGATTCATATAATTTGGTGTTTAGAAAAAATTACAAAATATCTCTGTTATAAAATTCTTGTGACATTAGAGCTACGACTCGAAATGTAAACGAAAAATATTGATATACAGTCGTATAACATAATTTTCAATTTAGCGAATTCGTAACGTTTTAACTTAGGTATTGTTTTACGGCGACTGACTGGCTGAGTCGCATAAGAATTAATTTAAATTCGTTAATTTGTTTTACAGTTGGGTAGCCTATTTTTATAACGTTAAAGAATGCTTCAATTTTTAACTCTTGATGATACAGTGATACGGAGATGGCAGATTTTATTACAAGCTGTCACGAGCCATGAGAGGTTGGCTTCGATCCGCTCTGACCCAACAACAAGCTCTCCGACCTTAATTCCTCAAAACATTTGTGACATATGCATAAGAATTCTAGACTTAATTTATTGAATCAGGCGTTACTTTGTGGAGCAATGGAGGCGGAGGTGTTGCATGGAAACATACATTTGCCGCACAGATATAACTATTTGTCATTAGTGGTCGCGGGTGAGCAAAGTAATTGTTTTTAGTTCATAATTTTAGACTTAGACCAAAGTTATTGACTAAAGCGATTGCGATACGGTTCCAGAGGGTTCCACGCGAACAATGGGCGCGTTGCGGAACGTGACCGCTGACGCACGCCGCCCCGCGACCCATATTTACATGCCGGTGTTTTTATACCGCACGAATGTTAAAAAAATTGTGCTTATTTGAGACTGGGGAGTGATAGGTTATTTGTTGCTATTTTTTATTTAAAATTTACTGCGATTCACGGGATTGTATCGTGTCCAAAGGAGAGGGGATGGAAACAGATAGGTACGTTTGCTCATTTAGTGGGACACCATTCTCATTACTTTTTTGAGCAATTTGTTTGGTTCTTAGCCCATTTATGCGTCAAATTCAGAGGCAGTCTCAGTCTTGACCAAATATGATAACGTGGATTCAAAACATTTCATTCAAGCATATTATTTCGCAGCGCTGCCTTCACCAGAAATGTGGACTCTGCTAACTTAAATGCTTATAGACCAATGGTGCCTTGGTCTCCCACGCAACTGCTTAGCAGCACACAGTAGGACACGCGGCCAGCGTATCGGAGATCAATTCCGGGGTAGCTCTCGAGACCTTGACGATTTTTTACTTCACGTATAAAAAAAATAGAGAAGAGGCCTCTACCCTACAGTGGGACACTTCAACAGGCTAATAAAAAAAAGTGCATTCCGTATTAGCCTTGTTCAGGACGAACGAGAGATATTTTGGGGTGGCCGGCCGCAGTGAGATGTCTGCACCTAAGGTAGGCTAGGTGATTGTCACAACCCAGCTCGCGAGCCCCCAGCATCTATCAGCGCCTACTCCGGAGTCCGAAATTCGAAGTTCGTATCCGTTCGTCAAGCTCACACCAACATAGGTTAACACGAAAACGAGAGGGACGGTCGGATACGAACTTCGAATTCCGGACTTCTGAGTAGGGACTCTGTTCCAACTTTACCGTTGAACAGGCCACTTTTAGTTCGACTCTTACCTCAAATTCTTATAGACCAACGGGGCCATGGTCTCCCCAAAGAGCTGGTCGGCGGCATACAGGAACACGTGGTGGGCGTAGCCACCCGAGCCGGAGCCGGCGTGCGCGCGCAGCCCCGCGCGCGCGCCGCCCCACGGCCAGTCCAGCGCGGCGCGAGGGGCCGCCCCCAGATCCAGCCCCGCCGCCCCCAGCATCTGTTCCAACTCGACTGTTGAAGGTGGCGGTTTTAGTATCTTTAGTTTTTTTTTGTTTCGAAAAGGCTTAGAGCAGGAAAGGAATGAAGATGTTAACGCGCGATTTCCCCTCTGCCAAATATCTAACATTAAGTCTGACCAAAATGATCAGGGTCTGTTGATTGTGTGCGTGTTTTTGGCATTTCTGTGACAGTTTTGTTTTAGTGTGCGTTTGTAGGAACGTAACAAATTTTGACAGGAGCGTAGACGTCTGAAAATTTTTAGTTCATAGATAAGCCAAAGGCGCCTCCCGTCTGTCTGCTTTATGGGAAAAGGGTTAAATTAACATCGTAATTGCTGCCAAATCGGCATAAACCGTAATCGGCATGTTTCTCATCAGCATCGCGAGTTAAAATCAGGGTAAATCACATCGCAATAGTTCGCATCGCATCTTGCTTTTGCGTTACGACCCTAAGATTGAGTTATCTAAAGCCCAGTTTAGACTAGTGAATCGAACGAGATAGACGGCGTCGATCGAGCGCCGTAATGTAATGCGACTTGCAAGATTTTCCTTGCTAGTCTAAACTGGGCTTTAGCTAACTAAATCTTAGCGGCGTAACTCAAAACCAAGATGCGATGCGAACTATTGCGATGTGATTTATCCCGATTTTAATTCGTGATGACAAACAAGCACAATTAAAATAGTTTCATAGTTAATTATTAAACTTTAGAATGTCACACATTCAATATCACAGTAGAGTCTAGTTTTTGTTGTAAAAAAGTGTACCGCATTGACAAATGACAGTGATAGCCTTGTGGTTTGACCTGTGGCCTCTCAAACAGAAGGTCGTGGGTTCGAGCCCCGGCTCGCACCTCTGTATTTTTCGGAATTTATATACGAAATTACATTTGTAATTTATCACGAGCCTTTCGGCGAAGTAAAAACATTGTGAGGAAACCTGCACACTCCTGCGAAGCAATTCAATGGCCCACAACGGAACTATAGCCCATAAGCCTTCTTATTCTGAGAGGAGGCCTGTGGGACCAGCAGTGGGATGTAAAAAAAAGGCTGGTTATGATGATGAGTCGTCCGGTGACAAGCAAAAGTCACTAAGTTCACTAGTTAAAGTCAATAACCAACCTTATTACTCTTTGAACATGGTTGATTTTCTTTAAAATATTTTTTTGCATTTAGTGACCTTTCCTTGTCGCCTGAAGACATGAATTAATTACTGACAATATGTCAAATGATAATGAACGAGATATGGTGTTACTTATAACAAAACAGTTTTTTATGCGGTTGTAGACAATTATTTTTATATTTACAACGCCATCTAGACCAAATTTGCTGTAATAAGTGTTCACACGCATTTTTCAATGTTGACAATCACCGAAAAGAGTACCGTATTGTCATATGATACAGTTGTCTCTTTTATTTGGGAATGATGTCAAACTTTGATAAAATTGACTGACGTCGAAATCATCGATAATCATTTTTCGCGCGCCAACGTTACTATCGCTACACTAAAACAATTGTCGCTAGGATACGGTTACTAGGTCTGCAATTGGTTATCTTTGACGTAGTCAGTCTGCTTTCAGGTTGGTACTTTGTACTCTCAGGTTAATCAACTGTTAATATCTATGATTGTAACATAAATGACACATGACATTACATTTCACGCCTGTTAAAATTCGCTGGAAAAAGTCGAAATATACATATACAATGTACTCTATGGTCGAAATCTTTCTGTCAGGCTGTCAGGCAGGCCGCTTATTTAACGTCAATCAATACAACGCCATCTATCTTGCTTGAGCGACAATATTTAGCTAGGTTGTAGCACATTGGTACCGCTGTTTTGTTATTATTTGACCCGCTGGCTACGACCTTGGCGCCATCTAGAAATTGCCTGAATTTTAAGATAACTGCGGGGAACGATTCGAAGTATGGGCTTTGTCACTCCATGGTATCATAACAAAAAAATATGCAACTTACTCGCAGTAATAACGCAGTCCACATCATGGCAGCCCAGTACGTCGCTGTAGAAGTCCTCCCTGGACGCCTCCAGCTTCTTGTCGTAGCACGGCATGGCCGTCACGTGGTACACCTCGCCGGGGTTCACCTCTTTGCTCTTCGCCAGCACCTCTTTCACCAGGGACCCCATTATTTGTTGGGGTGACTTGGTGGTCGATATGTACGGGAGGATGAAGGATCCGTGGGTCTTTTCTGCGTAGCACACCCATCCTGTGTGAATGAAGAAGAATAATATGTCGATAAGACTCATAGTCGGTCAACGGGTCATGCAGTCCTAGCCCACGGGGTACAGGCAGGGGCGGGCGGGACGTGGTAAGACAGTCTTAGAGGGGAAGTTTCTTGCGGCGCATTCTTCTTGGAAATCATGGTCTTTCCGAAAGCGCTGGTAGACTCGAAAAAATTACGTGTAAAAGAGCATTCAACTGCCTATTTGCTGAATAAAATTTTGAATTTTGAATTTTGAAGCGGGCGGTATGGCGGGGGGCTCGCTACTACATGACGTTGACAGACTACAGGTAATTTTATTTCATCAGTACCTAAGCCTACTGTTTGCTACGGCGATGGTTCGCGCATTAGACACTAACGGCCTGGCCACGACCTTGGGCGACTTGCGGTAGCGGCGAGCGGCCGAAACAACTTGAATCATACCACGAGCCACCGCGGCCGGCGGCAACGCGCACGAATTTACTCGAGCGGCCAGCGGCTAAGACTATCGTTTAACGCGCTCACCATTCCCATTGCATCCAACACGCTCTCTGTCAATCGGTATAAGATGGAGGAAAAAGAAGAAAGAGACGGCAAATCAACGACCCCATGTAGATCTTGGCATTTAAAACAATGCAACGCCATTGCGCTTGGTTTTCTTGAGTGATATAAGCGGATTACTTAAAAGTACTTGAAACAACTGCTGCTGCGCCCCCAGCAGCGACAGCCTGCTTGTTACCTGGGCAGGAGCTGGCCAGCATGGGCAGGTGGCTGGCGCGCGGCTCGTGCTGCTGGTTACGGTAGCGCTGCGCGAACTGCTGCTGCGCCCCCAGCAGCGACAGTCTGCGTGTTACCTGGGCAGGAGCTGGCCAGCATGGGCAGGTGGCTGGCGCGCGGCTCGTGCTGCTGGTTGCGGTAGCGCTGCGCGAACTGCTGCTGCGCCCCCAGCAGCGACAGCCTGCGTGTTACCTGGGCAGGAGCTGGCCAGCATGGGCAGGTGGCTGGCGCGCGGCTCGTGCTGCTGGTTGCGGTAGCGCTGCACGAACTCTTGCTGCGCCTCCAGCAGCGACAGGTCCTCCGCCACCGTCATGTCCAGCACCAGGTCCGCGCCCAGGCTCTTAAAGTACCCTGAGACATTTATATGGACCCATAAGTTTTAGTGAATTTTTTTAAAGCGTTAACTACATTCTCAAACTAACTTGTGTTTTTATAAAAGTTTGGTTAGTATTCTAGCTTTCTTTAGTTAGAACATGGACTTTCAAATATGCTGGCGTCTCTCTTCACTCCTTTATTTTCTGTTTCATTCCCAAGATACAGTTAAAGATGCTGGCCTTACATCTAGGAACAAATCAAATGCCTTTACCAGTTAAAGTTACTTGCAAAGCCAGGAAGTGTTAAAAAGCACTACCAACAACATTACAGTGGCAACTGAAATTCTGACACAAGCAATAATGTAAGCTGTATTCAGATACAGCTTACATTATTAGTTCAGACTATTGAATGAATCCCCTATATTTTTTTAATTTATTTTTATACAGGCAGTACAGGGAGGCTACTGTCAGTATACTGACACTCCGACATACCGGCTAGTCTGCTAGCAGCTTCCTCCGCCGGCAACTTATAGCGCGCGGCGAGCGACAGCAGCGGCTGCGGAGACAGCGAGATCACTATGAGGCTCACGTCCCGGGTCACGCCCTTGCTGTCTGTGTACTTGCGTTCTGAGAATACCCTGAAACCGTAATTTATTTAATGGGATATTTACATTATATTAACCAAATGTCCATATTTAACATGTTTTATCAGGTCTCGGTCTTGTTTTCCTTACTACTATCAGTTTAAGCCGTCATAATGTTACCTCAGCAGTTCCTCCTGGCTCTGCCTTGTGACCAGCACACTCTCTGCAGAGGTGATGCAGCCGCTGCAAGCGAGACAGTCAGCCAATGTGATCTCCACTTTCTGCAGCTTCTGTTGCCTCCCATTGGACACATCAAAGTATCCATCCTCGCCTATCTTTATTTTGGCTCCTGTCTTGGTCTTCTGTTTCTCGATTTTAACTGGTTTGATGCATTCCTGACAAGATTTTGCCATATTACGATTTGGTTAACCATTGATGCACCAATTTAAGTTCTTAAAGGGTTAGCATTATGACAGTAACACTTGTACTGATTATTATGATCCAGTTTGGTAGTTAGGACAATTACTGATAGGTTAATATTCATCATCATCATCATCATCATCATCATCATCATCATCATCATCATCATCATCATCATCATCATCATCATCATCATCATCATCATCATCATCATCAACCTATTTACGTCCCACTGCTGGGCACAGGCCTCCTCTCAGAATGAGAGGGCTTGGGCTATAGTTCCCACGCGGGCCCAGTGCGGATTGGGAACTTCACACACACCATTGAATTGCTTCGCAGGAGTGCAAACTGCCTGCATGGTTTCCTCACGATGTTTTCCTTCACCGAAAAGCTCATGATAAATTACAAATGTAATTTCGAACACAAATTCCGAAAAACTCAGAGGTGCGAGCCGTGGTTTGAACCCTCGACCCTCTGCTTCAGAGGCAATAGGTCAAACCACTAGGCTATCATTATTACGGTTACGGTACGGCTATTACGGTTAATATTATGGTGACATAATTATTTGCTGGTTATTTAACCCAGGTCTAGCCAGGCTATACAGATAAAGACTAAGTTGTACTGTGTAGAAATAAGTGGACAAGGTTCCGTACGAATTTGAATTTATTAAAATATTGATAATTTTGTTATTTTCAGTGCACAAGTGCTGGTCATGCAAAGAAATTCTATTAATAATATCATTAAAAGCATTTAGATGGTGTTTTTTGTACTGTTGTGGACATTATTGTAGAAGCTTGTTAATGTAAGATTGGAACCATTTTGCAACAAATAAAATGTGTGTGTGTGTTCAATCAAGCGTATCATATATAAATTAAGTAGTATTAGATATGGAGAGGCCACAATCACTAGTAGAATAGTCTTGCGACTTGATAACACGTTCCAAGGTAAAATAAAAACAGCGAAGCAGGAAGTTAGGTTACCTGCGACGGAGTGATGAAGTCGTCGAGGTCTGTCAGCTGCAAGGCACCGCTGAAGCGTGACGCCATTTCCAGATAATTTATCTGAGTCTTAACGCCTTATCTGGTGTACGCACTACTTTACAAAGTTTTTAATGTAATGTTTTGTTGCGCGATATCACATTCGTAAATCGTAATTTTTTTTTTTTTTTCTGTGCATTATGGCCCTGCCGCGAGGCACTTTGCCAATGTCCAGTCAAGACAAATATTCATTATTTATTCCAGAGCGCTTTAAATTCCCCAAGGGATGGGATGGGAAGCTAAGGGAGTTAGTGTGTTAGTAATAAATAATTGCTATAGATTGATGACAGCTGGTTACAGCTTAATGAGGTTTTTTTCAATACATTTAGCCAAAAGACAGATAACTGGTTTTTCAAAATTTGCTAAAAGGGTTCTGACGTTGGATGGGAGCTCAATCTTTGCTTTTACCAGTTCCTCATATATATTAAGTTTGTTCAGGGGGCAGTCAAAAAATATATGGTCAATGGATCCAAGGCCATTCCGGCAGTGACATAATGGGTCATCTCTTACTTTAATCCTATGGAGAAATTCTGGGGAACATACATGGCCCAGTCTGAGGCGGATTAAGCAACTTGTCACCTTTTTCTTGAATTTGAATTTGAAGAACCAAGGACGACGAGGAATATTTTTCTGGATTTTATAATAAAATAAATTGTTGTTCGTGTTCCACTCGTCGGACCAAGTATCAAACAACGCTAACGACGAAATAGCGGCCAGGTCATTATTAAAGCAATGATAAATAGAGCGACTACCACCTGATACAGCGTCTCTAGCTGCCTTGTCGGCCGCTTCGTTCCCACTTATACCTTTATGACTAGGGATCCAGGATAACAACACCTCTAGATTCATCAAGTGACAAGAAAGAAGGGCTTCCTTTAGGAGACAAACTATTGCTGTCTTAGCACAATTCTTCATAGAGTTGGATGAAATAGCTTGTATGGCGCTGAGACTATCCGAGAAAATAATAGAATTAGCCAATTTATGTTCCCTTATAAATTTAACCGCCTTTAAGATCGCTGAACATTCTCCAGAAAAAATACTTGTCACTGAAGGCAATTGAAACTGATGAGTAGTTTGTGAACCATCATGAATAAAGGCACATCCAACCGGATCATCCTTATTAAGTTTCGAAGCATCGGTAAAGAACAAGTCCCAATTCTGCCACTTGTCCCTGACCGCTGCCAAGAACTTATCGTTGGCTGACGATGCACTTCTCTGAATACCTATTTTTACTATTTTCGGTTGGAAAGTAAGAGCCTGAAAGGGAACTACATAAATAGGTAGTTTAGAAAACTTGACTATAGGAGCGTCAATGCTATTTAGCCTATTGAAACTAATTAAAACGTTAGGGTGTTTTTTCCTGCGCCAGTAGGCGTTTTCTTCGATATGTTCCTGAAGTAATTCAAGTTTTGGTATAAGAGGGTGACTATCTAGTTGAGCAATCCGATAAATATATCTATCTGCCAAGTATTGACGTCGAATACTTAAAGGGGGCTCTGCACATTCGACCTGAAGAGCTTTAATAGGCGACGATTTCATAGCTCCCGTAACAATTCTTAGTGACTTGGATTGGAACTTGTTGAGCTTTGTGAGGTTTGCTTTGCTACACGGTTCTATGACGATAGAGCCGAAATCGAAATGGGATCTTATTAATGCATTATATAACAATTTTTGGGAGTAGGGATGTGCTCCCCACCAAGCGCCAGACAGGCAACGTAGAATATTAATATTTTTTTCACATTTGCCAATTACATAATTAATATGCTCCAAGCCTGACATTTTGGAGTCAAAGACGACACCCAGAAACTTTGCCTTATCCTGAACGGGGATATGTTGCGAGCGGTATATTATGTTTACTGGACTTGTAGAACGTTGTCTAGAAAATACCAATGTAACACTTTTTGAAGGGGCCAGATCCAAGCCATGGGCATCTAGCCACAGACCCAAAGAATCAAGAGCTCTATTAATAAACCCGGCACCCTGGTTGATATTTTTATTCTGAGTGTATATGACTATATCATCTGCATACTGTAGCACATTGCAATGCTGATTAATAGCCTGATCCAAATCCGCGGTATAAATATTATATAGAAGAGGGCTTAACACCGAGCCTTGGGGCAGACCCTTATACACATGTCTTTTGTATCCCTGACTATTAGGCACCCGCAATGAAATCTCCCTACCAGACAGATTATTAATTATGAAGCGTACCACTTTCTCCGGAACACTCATCTGACGCATTTTGCTACTGAGCACCGAGAGTAGAACGTTATCATAAGCCGCAGATACATCGAGGAAGACCGCAATAACTGACTGATTCAGTGAAAAAGCTAGCCTAACGTCCGTCGACAGGAGAACATGACTATCGGTAACACTTTTTCCTTTTCTGAAGCCAAACTGAGTTGGAGACAGAGCTCCTTTATTTTCTAAAAACCACTCGAGCCTATTTTTGAGCAAGTGCTCAACTATTTTACACATAACTGACGATAGTGCTATAGGTCTGTGAGAGTTATAGTTCTCGGGGTCTTTTCCGGGTTTAAGTATAGGAATAATTATTTGATGCTTCCATGATTTCGGTATATCGCCTGTGTCGAATATATCATTAATCAGATTTAATAAAAAGGTTTGACAAAGTTTTCCAGCTTTTTTTAAGAAGGAGTAAATTATACCGTCCCTGCCGGGGGCCGAATCTGTAACTGATGAGAAAACTGTCCTAAGTTCATCCAGATCGAATTTTCTGCACAAGATATGCTCGGAAGGACTGCAGTAGTACAAAGAAGGAATATCGCTGCTAAGTGGAACCGTTGGGGGAGCTAATTTATTTAGAAAATCATTAGTCCATGCTAGAGTAGAAGCATGGCTAGAAGGAGGGGCCATACCCTTACGGAATTTGCGTATATTTTGCCAAACAATTGAAGGAGGAGTGAGAGGGGACACAGATTCGCAAAATGAGTTCCAACCGTTCATTTTTTTAATAGATAAAAGTTTTCTACACTTAGCTCTAGCCTTTTTAAAAGAAATGTAGTTTTCAATGTTAATATCGGCCGCATATTTCTTTTCTGCTATATTACGGTCTCTTACGGCTGCTGAGCATTCCGCGTCCCACCACGGCTGGGAGGGAACCCGGCGCATATTAGTTTTTTTCAGGGGAATGGACTCTTCAGCGGCTTCGTGAATTAAATCTACGAGGCTGTCGTGAGCAGCTTGTAAACTGGTAGCTGGATTAGATAAAAGAATTTCAACCTTTTTATCGAGAGAAGTAGAGTAGCTATCCCAGTCAGCTCCAGACAAACGGTATTTCTGCAATGGAGGGAGAGGGGTCGGGGGGCAATATCTCTGTGGGAGGGAAATTATTATAGGGAAGTGGTCACTATTATGCGAATTAGATGAAATATTCCACAAAAATTCAGACGCAAGCTCCGATGAGCATACAGAGATATCCACCGCCGATACATTTTGATTAGGAGCCGTACGTCTGGTAGGTCTACCATCGTTTATACAACAAAGATTTAGATCATAAAAAATGTCCAGCAACTTTCTACCATTATTGTCAGATATGGCCGAACCCCAAGATGTATCGTGGCAATTAAGATCACCCATAATAATTACGGGTTTGGGAATGTTTTTTAAAATAGAGTAAAGTTCAGATAAAACTGAGTGTGAGGGGTGAGGGATATAAATAGAAATGAATGAAACGTTGAAAATGTTAGCCGCTACAATAAACAGATTACTGGAATGAGCTGGTATTTGGATTTTTACAAACGGAATATTTCTTTTAATGATTAGAGCAGACCCATCCCAACCATCAGCTCTATCATCACGTAAAGTTATGTAACCAGATATATTAAAAGATGACTGTGGTTTTAGCCATGTTTCAGCAATTGCAAACACTATAGGACTATATTTTTGACAAAAATAGGTAAATTCAATTTTTTTGTTTAAAATACTACGCGCATTCCACTGAATAGCCGTATACATTTTGGAGTTTTTTGTTTATAATATTACAAAGGGATTCAATTTTTGTGGCAACGTTGGACGGTATATTATCAAGACTTAGGAGCATAATGAGCGTACCTAATAATGAGTCTAAAACATTATAATTCAATTGGTCTCCCCTATAGATGGATCTCTGAGTGTTGGATTCCCAAGTTAGGGGCGTTACTACGCGATCTTCCTCTTCGTTATTGTTTGTGCACTGCAGAGCACACCCATTTTGTGGTGGCGGAATATTATAACTATTCACTATAGCTTGATGAGCTCTTCTATCATAACCCTCGGGAAGAGGAGAGCGAGGCTTGCGGAGTATAGTTACTGTTTTTTTATATGACTGGGTTGCTTGCGATTGAGTGCCCCTGGTGATATCCGCAAAGGAACGCCTGACTAATGGAAACTTTTGAGAAGCCTCTCCAAACGAGATCGCATCTTCTGACATCGTCAGCTTGATTTTTTGCTGACGCTCAAACTCTGGACACACTTTGTCCGTGGCAGAGTGTGCTCCAGAACAGTGGAGACACGACACATTTTCGGCCTGAACTTTGCACTCCTTTCCCGAGTGGGGTTGAGCGCACTTTGAGCACCGGGGTTGAGACCTACACTGAGACTGGACGTGCCCATAACGACAACATTGGAAACACTGAATGACCGGGTAGTTGTACGGTTGAGTTTCGAACGCATTGTGGTATAGAAAAACTCGGTTCGGTAGTTTTTGTCCGTCAATCGTGAGCGCCACAGTTTCCGTCGGCAGCCACTCTACTGTATCGTCAACTCTTCTTTTTGCATTGAGTCTTCGCGCTTTGAGGACCTGACCACAGTCCTGAGGGGTAGTCATATTGGCCACTATCTCCTCGTTAGTAATGTCCATATGGACCCCACGAACAACACACATTTTACTAACATTGTAGGTAGGTACAAATACCGAGTAGTTGGAGCCATCGATGAAACCGTTATTCATAAAAGCGTTAGCCGCGGACGCAGACACAAATTCGAGGGCCAGCCTATTGCGACCCACTTTTTTTATTCCACCCTGCTTAATATGCCCGATTTTCCGAGAAAATAGCAATTGACCAAATTTCACCGGATTTAGGAACGAGCCTGACGTAGACGATGGCTCTTTTTGGGAGACGTGTACAATATACGGGCCCAAGTCTCGATTAGAGTAACATTGCCTAGTAATCGGCGTAGCCGGAGGTGGCAGATCGACCTTCAAAACTTTGTTCAAAGAATCGTCGGTAGTTGTACCTAACTGTCTTTTCTTGGCCTTATTTTTTGTGAACTCAACAAAAATTTCCTCGTCGTCCTCATTGTCCGGAAGGCAGGTAGCAGTTTGTTGAGACAATGGAGGGCTGTTAGGAGATTGAAATTCCATATCTGACGACCTCGATTCGGGATCAGGTTGATCCCCTAGGATCGACACGAATGGCGGGTCCGAACTACCCGCCATTACGTCCGTCCTTTGTACATTATTTAAATGTAACAACTTTTCGGCTATTTTTTTTTATTCGCAATTGCACTAAACACAAGAAGTAACACACCTCAGCTAACGGCTTAGCAAAAACCACCACCAGAAATGTTAATTAGTTAGTTAAATCCTACCAGGACCGGAGAGTAGGTGTTACCCATCCCGCGCTCAGAGAGGAAAAAAAAACTAAATCGTAATTACAATACAGTGATTGTGTGATTTGACACTGACAGTGACAGATCACATATGTTTGGTTTCATACAATTTGAGCGTTTTTAGCATACGCTCGAGTATCGCCGTAAAAAATGGCCGCCAGTTGGCACACTTTGTATACAAAAAAAAAAAAAATAGTACCTTTGTATTTGGCCTGTGTATGGCCTGTGTACAGTATGTTATTTACTGCCGCTAGTAGGATAAGTACTCACTTTACGTGCTAAGCCTATTTCTTCATTTATTTATAAGTAAACATTAACTGAGAGGAGACTTAGCTCAGAGGAGCTAAGGTGTAAAAAATTGCAAGTGCCTTGACATTTTGAACTTTATGGACGTTACACTTAAAGTGGAATTTTGATTACAAATAATTAACATTTTAATTCGTTTTAACTCTATGACGATTAAGCAATCAAAAGCTTATCGAAGATTTACTTAATGAGATTTCTGTTCAAAATCTTACCTATATCCAAGAACCGTCATACTTAACATGAACTCATCAGGAATTTAACAAATTCATTATCCCACTACCATACCTTACCTTCATTACCATACGGCGACATACGGACAAGACAAGGTATCTACTTGGTATATACGAACTTGGCTGTCGACAGTAAGGCTGGCTGCATCCGCCTCGCTAAGAAAAATCAATTCTCGATTCCCGCCTCTGGCGGTCGCCAAGGCAACGCATAAACAGTGGGGAGACGCGAGCAGTGCGCTTTGCTTTGCTCGGTGTGCATTTGTTGATTGGATTTCGAGGATTTCAGTGGTGTGAAGAACTGCGAAGTTTGGATTGTTCGCGATGGCGGAGGAAGCAGCCCCCGGTGGGGGCCCAGTGGCGGAGAAGGTTATACACACGTACCCGCTTATACGGGTAAGTTTTATTGTTTACCTCATGTTTACCTTGTCTACGCCACGTCTAAGCGTTGTCATGGGCTGGTTTGAGTCATATTGACAGACACTGGCTGACATTCCTTGCCTACCTACACATGTTTGATCAATTTTATATTGACTTTACTTATGCAATATGCGTGACGATCATTGTACGATAAGCTAGAATGTCAAGAGAGAGACGCCGAGCTTCAAAATGCTCTTCAACTATATTATTTTAGTTAGGTCTGATGCAGACGTATGCCTAGCTAGCTTAGTTATACGTCACGTGCTTACGATTTCTTTGCAGTTATGATTTACTACTCCACACTAAGTGCAGCGGATAACCCATTCATTCATCCCGACTTTTACAGGGCGCGTGAATTTATGTAAGTAAGTAAGTAAACACTTTATTGTACTAAAAAAACAGGATATAAACACAATTTACAAAAATAAACAAATTTACGCGTTATTTTACGGGCCCGAGTAAAAGCCGTCCACCTGTGGCTGCCAAAACAAACACCGCTCGCTCCATTCTTGAGCACAAACTTTACTCGACAGTTAGACAAATAAAATAATCAACGCACATTCAACGAAGGGATTTAAATTTATACGTCTCAATACGATGTAAGAGCTTCCACAGCGGCGGCAAAGTCAAGTTTGTGGTGCCACCACCGGCGTAATTTATTTGTGTATTGCGTATTGCCTAAATTTGTTCGTTGGAAATATGCGTGTTAGTCTAAATATTTATAGACGGGGTGGCACCGATTAAATAGCTTGGTCACTTCCGCCTCACAATAAGTAGGTGTAGTTTACTTAATTAATGGTACATTCGTTCATAATATGTTTATACACAATAAGATATATTATACACCCGTCTCTACCTCAAGTTTGCGGAAGGTTTTTGATGGAAAACTAAAATAGTTGGGAGTAACGACAACGATTGTCGATACAATTTTCTTATAAACCTATACTATTATCGCTATACACCATACACCACTTTATATTCGAAACATTTTGGGCGAAACTCGACTTGTACAGTGATCCGTTTATTTTACTAGCACTTAAACTTAACTATTACTTACCTGTTTCTTTATTCTTTACATGAGATCATTATTTTAATTCTTGCGAGCCAAATGAACCTTTTGAATGTAAGGATTTTTATTTACACACGACCATTTCTACTTATATACCTAGCTTCATTTTAAATACGAAGCTGCCGTTCTGAAGGCTAGAGTCAGCTTGATTTTAACTAACGTTTAATTTTAGTAATGGTAGAAACTATTGAAATGTAATGAAGTGGTGATGAGATGAATGTATGATTGACAGACGCGAGGGACCATGGCGACGACGGTGTAACGCGATCCGTCACGGTCGCGTTTCGCCGGGATTCGTTTTCCCTCACATGTAGATAGTTTAAATTCGGTATAGTGAATACATATGTCGGACTAATTCGTAGCTCTTCTTCTGGGAGCGCACGACTCAGCAGGGGCAGCGAGACGCTCACTGCTTGCTAATAAAGCTAGGGTCGAGCACGACTTTACGAATGCTGCGTAACGTAAAATCGAATAGTAAACGTTGTCGAGTTTGTATGGCGTTTGGAACAGCGCCCACCCGTGAGCGTATTTGGAACTAAAATTTAGTATGTGGTTTCTCGATCTCGATACGATAACCGTAACGTTACGCAGCTTTCGTAAAGTCGTGCCCGACCCTCTGCTCGCGCGACTCATTACTTACTACTAAAATGTAGACTCTACCTATCTACATATTAGTAGAGTTCTATTTCAATTGACGCTTCTACAACTTTGATTTCATCTATACTGTCGGTCCCCCGTGTCCGAGGCATCTCAATCGATTGGATACCTCATTTGTTCGAAATTCAATACACATCATAATATCGCGTATCACAAAAAACAATCCAGTGCCGAGCGGCAAAAAATGTTCCGTGTTCCGTTTTAATTCGCCGCACTGCCTACCTTATAAAATTTAAAGATCTACTATTTTTATTGGGAGAATATTATCGGAAGAAAGGGAAATTTCGGAATCTTACTAGGTACTAGTTAAATATTATGTAGGTACGGTCAAGTGCAAAAATATGTATCGAATTAATCCACCACAACAACAATACCAGAACCTTAATATTTTTGAGTAGCTATGTATGCACCCATATTTTTGCACTTGACTGTACCTACTTCGGACCTTCTATAAATCAATTCCGAGATGGAAGTTTGTAAGTATAAATATTGGTTCACTAATGTTTTGTCGAAACTTGTTTAACAAAAGTTCATTTCACAACCAACGCTTCATATACTATTCATTTCACAAACATGTTTTAACATGAAACTACCTATGACAAATTATTATTTTTAAAATGTTCATTTCACAAATAAATCGATTTTAAAATCGGTTATTTTGCAAAACGTGAATTGGTAAACATTGTTCCGTAAAAATTATTTTCTGCGTAACAAAATGCAGAGCGGTAGGTATGAAATTTATACTCGAACTCCATAAGTTTATTGCTCCTTGCTTATTGATTTCTGAATTGGACTTCTAAGCCGGACTTCTAAAATTTTCGAGAAAATGTGTTGAAAAATATTATACTCAACCCCAATTACTGGACGGTGTCGACGGATCTCCGCTTCGCGGAGCTCCTATTCCACGTACTTAAGGCGCCTCGCGCCTTGACGTAAGTCTAACCTAACCTAAACCTATTGTAAGCCTATTCATTCTCTCCGTCAGTAAGTCTGTCTGTCCGCTCGAACGTCCTTAAAAGGGCTGAGTCTTTTAAAAGGTAACAGTGATTTAATATATTTTTCAACACACTTGCTCATAAATTGGACCTTATTACATAGTAATAAAGTTCATAATACAACTTATAATACACGCGTGTTTTTTACTTTATACCGCACTCGTGTTTTTTACATCATGTATTTTTTTAAATCTCAGCAAAGTCTTTTCCCGCGTAAAAGCAATTAATAAATTATTGCGCATAAATAAAACATTTTAGATTAAGATGATACAAAATTATTTAATTTAAGTAAATTTCCTATTTTTATCTACGAATTAACGTTTATTTGCGTATTTAAAACATTATTTTGTAGATTATCATACATATTTTTAATATAAGGTTGTATGGCGGTTTGGTCAGTGACTTGATTTGAACCTGCGCGCGCATTACAAAACATATCGCGCGGAACAAGCGCGAAAAAATGAAAAAAAAACTCATGTGCTGTCGTCTTTTTTCTTGTATTTGTTTGTATTAGGTACCTATGTTTATAACTTTGAAACTGTAGAGTTTTAACTATTGATAAAGATCTGAATGTAGAATCTAGAAATACTAAGTAAAGACAAAATGCAATTGATGTTTTAAAGTGAATTATTGTGCCATCAAAACAGAAATACATGTTAACCGATAAACTAAAAGTTATATGTAATGGAAGAACAAACAGTAAAAATAATTTATTGAATCAGGCGTTACTTTGCGGAGGTCCATATTTATGAACTAAAAAACAATTACTTTGCTCACCCGCGACCACTAATGACAAATAGTTATATCTGTGCGGCAAATGTATGTTTCCATGCAACACCTCCACCTCCACTGCTACACGAATCAACACATGCCACACAGACCCAACTATCTTACTAACTATCTTATTAACTAAGATAGTTGGGTCTGTGTGGCATGTGTTGATTCGTGTAGCAGTGGAGGTGGAGGTGTTGCATGGAAACATACATTTGCCGCACAGATATAACTATTTGTCATTAGTGGTCGCGGGTGAGCAAAGTAATTGTTTTTTAGTTCATAACAGTAAAAATAACCAATCAAGTAAGTATTAAACGTTTTCTGAAAATGTGTTTATAGCCAGCTTATTGAACAACTACCGTGATCGCGCAATATTTATAATTACTTAGCTACTTAATTGTATTTATTTTCTGAACTTGTCGTCCTAAAGAATGTATTGTGGTCAAGTAACACCGCGGAGTCCCCACAAACTCTTTACGAAGTCCCAGGGCTCCACGGAGGACGGAGGACACTTTGAGTAAAGATACTAGGTAATTAAACTGGCTAACACGTACAAGTATAGTTCGTTGTGGTGAATAATACTTAGACATACTCGATTTTGCAAAGCACTGTACGGACTAAAACTGGCACCGACATCAAAACGTATTCACGTTCAACTGTGATCTTAAAGAATTACTCGGACGTTTACGTTTATCACAGCAACAATTAAAGGTGCCATCACCAAAGACATTCAGACATTGGAAAGTTCTCAAAGGAAGGTCCGAATAACCAGTATCTACTAACATAGGTTAGTTGAATAGGTTCGCTTCGCTCAGGCTTCAAACCCGCCTCGACTGTAATGACCAATTTAGAACACTTGTATCATAATGTACTATTATATACTTAAATAAAATAAAACCAGTGACAAAGTAATATATCAAACGTTGGTAGGTGATACGTTAGTTGACTATTTGATATCGTTATAAAATTACCTATTTGACAAATTATACGATACGAAATGAAAATTTGTGAAGCTATTATTCGATAAAATAAATTATTTGCGAAATCAGTAGTTGTGTAAAGATAATTTTAGGAATGATGCATTTGTCAATCGTTGGTTGTGAAACGAAAATTTGCTAAATGACTGGCGACAAAGTGATAGGACACCATAAATATTGATTTACAGTTATCATGTTGTTACAGTTTTCCGATTGATAGATAGATAGATAGATTGATATTAATGCCTTTGATAGATTGATATATTGATAGATTGATATTAATGCCTTTTCTATCGCTATCACCTCTACATTCATCAACATCTAAGTAGTTGATTAATCAGTAGTATCTGAATTATTATCTAGGTATACCTATAAAAATAGTACCGTGACTGACAGACCACGCACAGCCTAAACCACTGGACCTAGAGACTTGAAATTCGGCAAACATATACCTAGGTACCTTGGAGTATCCTTAGAGGTGCACTAAGAGGGGTTTTTCGAAATTGCCACGGGATAGGGCACTAGCATTTGGAATATTTCACGGGGGCAAAGCTGCGGGGCATGAGCTAGTCTTACATAAATGTATCTTTTCTCCTTTTCCAGCACACAGACATGCCAGAAGAGATGCGTATCGAAGCCATGGAGTTGTCCGTGACGGCGTGCGAGAAGTATTCGGCCAACAACGAGCTGGCGGCGCGCATGGTCAAAGAAACCATGGACAAGAAGTTCGGCCCCTCCTTTCACGTGGTGGTCGGAGAGAGCTACGGCTTCGAGATCACCTACGAGTGCACTACCATCTGCTACATCTACTTTGGCGGGACTCAGGCTGTCATTATTTGGAAGTGCTCTTAAGACACAAAAGTATACTACCCGTTTCGCTTAATGATCATTTAACGAACGGATAGTAGTTCTACTGCATCTAACGGAATAGATTACAGGTTTACGGGCGTACAACTCAGGGTAAGATGCAGATACGACGTACATTTGCTTACACTTGTATTCGCTAGCTGCATCCCAATGACTCTATAATATTTTGAAATATGTTCTCCCGCCTACCCTGCTGTTGTACGCCTCTAACGAACATAGCAAAGATATTTTACGTAATATATTTTTAGTCGTAGATTTGCCATTACCTCGAACTGATTTAAGATTAGTTTGTAATTACGTAGAGACGAAATGTCTGGAACGGCCCAGCCGCGCCGCGCCGCACCATGGCGCGCTATTCGTATGCTAATCCTAGCTACCTACTTACGAACGAGGCGAGTAATCTCTATTAGAATAAGTCGAGTAAAGTGACCGCGTCAAAAATTGTTTTCTTTCACGTTCTTTCGGTTGAACATGCGCTGAATGTGAATTTAGTTAAATGTTGACTGAAAAGAAAAAAAAAAGTTTAACAATTTGCATTACGTTAAGCAGCTATGCATTTACGATTACGAGTAGGTATACAGTTGTTTAGGTACAGGTAAAAGATTGGCGTTGGTCGATACGATGATCGAGAAGACTTTAGATGATTTTCGTCATTCTTAACACTTTATTACATCGATAAATGCAGTTAAAGTACTTAGGTAGGTAAGTACGCGCTTTAAAATATTTTTGATAAGAACTTTAAACATGGAACCTGATGGAACTTACCGTGAGACTCAGTCATAATAGTGAAATTAATAAACAGATCACTCACGTATACATACATATAAGTCTAGTTTAACCCGACATGTTTCGGACTAATTTGTAGTCCTTTCTCTGAGAGCGCACGATTCAGCGGCAGCGAGACGCACACTGGGTGCCAAGGCCCTGCTCGCGCGAATAGTCACATGTCGGACTAAACTTGACTTACATACGTGGGTGTTCCGTTTATTTCGCTAGCTATAATATTTTTGTTGTTAGCTGTCGGTACAGCGCGACTGTCAGTTATCAGCTTCAGCTTCGATGCCTGACTGGGCCATTTTCATAAAAAGTTTACCTAGGCACACACTTTTTTTCTGAGATTTAGATTGTTTTTATGCCATATCTACTTAGAATCAGGAGTTACGACTATCGATTTTAACAGGTGAAAAGTTGTTCCAAAATTCTATTTTTTTTTTGTACCTATTTCAATTCCGTTACTATCATATAAGTTTGGGTATAATATAGTTAAGAGTTAACGGAATGGAAATTGGAATACAATATCTATTCTGAGACACCATTTCTCACCTATTAAAAAAATGATAGTACAGTCAAGTGCAAAAATATGGGTGCATATACAACTTACTCAAAAATATGTCCCATGGCTATTAATGTCGGCAAATTAAGGTTGTGGCATTGTTGTTGTGGTGGATTAATTCGATACATATTTGTGCTTCCTAGTAAGTATAATAAACATACAAATGTCAAGATCCCAGAACAAAAATAATGTGTATAACTTTTTATGAAAGCCCAGCTATTGCGATGCAGTTAGTACCTGCCGGGCTTGATTACGAATACTCTGCCTATACTATACTAGGTAGGTACTTCGCTTTATTCCCAAGTACGACTGGGTGGATAATTGGTATTGCATTAATTTTATGCATATTTAATTGACTGCCAGCCGATTGGTTCACTTTTGTAGGCAGCTTCTCCGCGCTGCTCATATGGTGATACCATCCAATCAACCGATAAATGGTGTATCGTTACATTGAGAAATGTTTTTACGTGTAAGTGTTTATGAGTTATGGCTTGGGCATAAGATTGATTTTTGCCTGACCTGTTGAAAAACTTTTTCACTATAACTATGCCTACCTACGTAAGTTAATTAGGGTGCAGATTAATAAGTAACATCCTTACTTATTTACTAACACTCGCAAAGTTTGCCTTCGACACTTCGAGGAAATATGTATTTAGTCGTGTGAACAAACTTATCCTTAATTATTGTACATGTACAGTAATTATTGTAATGGCCCCATAACGATGTATTTCGGTAACCTTGAGCGAGCACTCAAGAGGCGAGTGGGCAGATCCTATTGTCCACTGAGTCATATCATGAACCGGCCACAATTACTCGACTAGTTTTTTTATTATTTTGTCAATTAGGTATACGTTGTTTTTATAACCATGGTGTTCTAGGACACGGCACGATATTAATGAGGTACAAACCGAAATCGAGGTCATGGAAATATGCATTTTTTGCACGAGATTATTGATATTTAGACTTAAAATTATATTATATGCGAGTGGTGGAGTTGATATTTTAATTATTTATGAATCTACAAATAAATGTCTATATTTTACACATTACACGTATTTCATTTTGCGATTCCTTTTGCTTTGTTACATTGTAATAAAACAAGTCATAATAACCAATAGAATTTAATATGTTAAACGTTACAAATTTTAATAAATTCCGTATGGATATACTTTTTATAAACCTGTGTCTTTTGCAAATCAAATAATACAGAATGCGTTTACGGTGAAATGGCGCATAGAAAAGTGGTCCGGTTACACTGTTTTGCAAAATAATGGGCTAAAGTTAGTCTGCTAACACATGCATAGTCCCACGAAGTTCGTCAGAACATTTTGTATAATAAACGGTTATACGGGATTATGCAAGCATTAAGAGATTTCTAATGTGACAAGAGTCTCGCTTTAGCATGAATTTGTTAAACGCTGTTAACATACGTCGATCAAGAAATCGTTTTACCACCATATACCACGTCGTTTAGACGTCATACATAAGACATTGAGGTATAACTTCACCTAACTACAAGTCCATGATATTGAACATTAGTCAAAATTTAAAACCGCTTTCTTGGTCGACTTTACGCTAAGCAGCAAAAATTCTACACAGCTCTTGCTTTCTTGACTAAAGTAGTGCTCGGATCTATAGGTATTTTAACTCTTCGCCCGTATACACATAATGTGCTGCTACTTGACAGTCAAGATCATAAATACGATGTATTTACTTTTTTTTCTGTTAAAGTAGGTCTGCGACATGGACCTTGAATGCCCAAGAAGTGAATTTGTAGTGTATTCTATAGGGGGAACCTCTCGCGTCGCATTCCATGCATCTACCGCTTTTGCTCACAGCTCGGTTTTATGCCGCGTACTGTACAATGGAGTAGTGAGAAAGCAAGCACATTATTTATGGTTTCGAGTGTCCCAGGGAAATTTAAAAAGCGGACACCTTTTCAGAGGTTCAAGTTTACCTCCGCGGTTTCTATTAGCCTAAGTATTTTACATAAACATTGGCACATCACAAATACTCGTAATATATAAATAATTAATACTTATTACATTTCGTACGAAAGCTAATATATAAATTTCACATCGTATCTATCATACGTACAATTAAATTCTATAACATAGATATATGGAACTGTCATATAAAAAATCTACACAACTGATATAGTAAATATATATGTTGAACTTAGGTATCTAGGTTCTATCTAACAAATGTATGAATACAGTTCAACATTTTAGGCACGATTGTATAAAATTCAATGTGTGCTGAGTGCAGAAGCACTGCACAGACATACAGTCAGCACCAAATAAGTCTAAAAGGACGAAGAGTTCTAAAACGCCAACACAAAACTATTACGAAGACAGTAAAGAACCTGTAGATATTTTTGAGTTTGTCCGTGTAGGTATATCTGTTGCTGACTGTACAGGCCAACTCAGGAATCCGCGAGCTCCACAAAACACACTCTACTCCTAATTTGCGCTTAAAGGCCCACCAGGAATGAAACATAATTGAATTGGATTCTATTTAATACTGTAAGTAACATAATGTAGAGGGAAAATATCCACGCTATCATACTCATACCTACTGATATTTTAAATGCGAGAGTGGGATTGTCCGTCACTCTATCTGGTATGTCTTTACGGCTAAAAATTTACAAATAAAAAAGCAACGGCAGATTTTTTTATTTCCAAATAGGCTCTTACTTCAAGGATACTCCTCTACTACTTATGGAATAAGAGTTTATCAGTGACTTTATACTATTTCACTCCTGCTATCCTTAATGAGTGAAACGCAACATTTGTTCTTTGTCATCAATTTTGGTGGCTTTCTTTGTTTAATTTTTTTTAAAGTTATCTTCTTAAAGTAATGAATTTTTATATACTATCTTTCTATTTAAAATACACTATTCTTCAAAAGTAGTAAAATGAACGGAAACTACTATAATTAACAAAGAACAAGATTTGCGGTTCGCCTCTATTATTTATATGTTTATACAAAGCGATTCTATTAACCTCCTCTAGTGCGTTACATTCAATAAGCGTATATGTAAATCACAAAGCGAAATCTTCCGAGTTAGCCTCACACTAAAGCACCAATACATCAGGATATAGATAGAGATAGAGATAGTGGAAAATCAATAGCGCAGTATAACCATAACCAGTAAGTGAACTACGTAACTCGTTCAAACTGCATCTATGGGGCGGCTAAGGGCTAGAGTTTATCTGTACATTTCTCCAATCGCTTCTGACACGGCGACTCATAAAACAATAGAGCATATTGCGCACTCCCATGCACTGGCATGTCTTACGGTGGACGTAGTTTTTTTAATCTTATATTTTATTGAGGCTTTGGTACACCTGGTGTGACCATGTCAGCCTCATGGGTAGACTCCTGCATAATAATAATAATAATTTACGAAGCACTCCTCCAGTGCTATTCTAGATTCCCTAGCATTGAAGGGTGCTTTATAAATTTGTAGTAGTATTGTTACAACTTTCTTAGCAAACCTTTTTTTTTCGTTTTGACAAGTGTTCAATTCTTTTTTAAATGAGCCGGTTAAATGATCCCGCGTGTCAGGAGCGGTTGGACAGAGTAGACGGGTAGAGTACCTGCGCAGCAAATGAAAATTTAGCGCGTTGTTTGTAGATTTCTTACTGGATCTATATCTATACGATTAGATTAGAATCGAAGAATATGAGCAAAACGAACCTTAACCCATACCACATGTGAACTGACAGATCAATAAACAAAATCCATAAATTTAAAAGATTAAGTAATACAAAACCGTCTCAATAAAATAAATTACAATAAATTGTTACTGTAAAAATCCAAAAAAATACTCCTAAAGTTATAATTAATATACGACAAATAATCAAAAAATACAATCAAATAATAATACACTTGATTTTATGTAAATGCGTTATTGATACTATAAATTGAAATATAATCTCCAAGGGAAAAATAACTTACGACGAATATTTTTGTAGATCTAACCTACGTTCAAAACCAAAGACTCGATTGTAAGCTTTAACACAACCTCAGACAGTTCATTTCCGTCGACTAACCAGTACAAGGTTTAAAGAAATTACACTAATAAAGAACACATCAAATGGAATGACGCGGAATACACAAGAAGGCGATACGGCTACGAAGAGAAAACTTTCTTCTTTACCAGTAAAGGTAAACCTTTAAACATTGGCCCCCCGTGGATAGGCAGGGAACATTATCGGTCGAGTGTGTTTATTCATTTGTTAGCTATCTGCCTCTATCCCTGACGCGCCAATATTTCTCGGTTTATCTGAAGTGTAGTAAATATTAATTTGTGACAATGATAAAGCGTTAGTGCTTTGGTTAGACCAATACAGCCGAATGAGACCCACAGCACTGGGTATGGCACTTCAGTTACATTACAACGAACCAATAACTATATTAAATGATCTCAATTTCATAATTTCGAACTAAATAATTATTACTACCCACTTAGAACACGGAATTTATTGTGAATGAAGATGGCTCGGAGTTACTAAGACATTCAATCAATGGTATTATAAAGATATGTTACCTAAGTTTCTAAGAAATTGAGTTTGAAAATAGTCGCGGTTGCATAGTTGGTCGTCGTGTCACTTTCGTAGAGTTGTCTTTTATGAATCTTCAACTCGGGCGCGGTAGTAACATATCTACTTCCTGTTTGTATGTAATATCATTGCATTCAATAGTCTAGTTGGTTGATCGACAACCTACATAGTGACGATTTGTGAACCTTGAAGTTGGTATTGGGAGTGCGCCACTGTACGGCTTTATTGGTTCTAAGAATAATAATTATTTAGCTCGAAAACAACAACTAACTACGTGTACGCTATTTGTATACAAAAATGTAACTTATAAACTAATAATTTATTTCATCTACACCAACGTAAAGTTTCATCTTCGTCAAGTCGTTCCTCAGTCACGCTCACTGTTCGAAAACGACATTATAATAATTTATATTAATTATTAGTATTACAATCTTGGCCAAAATAATGGCTTTTGTCAATCACTAAATCATACAACCCACTTATCACTGGGAGCTGTTTTTAAAGTTATTATTTGAATAAATATTTCATAGCCTCAGATGCATCAACATATTCATTTTCATTTTGTCTAGTCATGAAATTGATTAACAAAAATTAAAGTCTTGGATAATTTCAAGCATCTTATTTATGGTTGACGAACAAATGAAGTAGAAGTGTCGTCGTTTTGTACTGTAACACTTATTAAAGAAAAATACTACCAATTTGTCAATAATATTTGTCAATTACTGTAATTTGTAAATATTTACATTAACCAGTTCATGTTAAGAGTAACCAGTTCATACCAATTGATGATTATAGGAAATTTTCTCCCTTCAATCTATGACGTTCATCAAAAATAGCAGAATAAAAATTCGCTGTTGATGCAGACATAAAGGAAATATACAAGTATTGTTATTTATTACGATTAACTAATAACCCGGGCCAGTCGAAACTTCATTTGAATTCAACACTTTCAAATAACATATATACCTTAAATACTTTATACTTAACTAACACAACAATCCTTATTAGAAAAAATAACATAAAATGCGTTTCTCCTTTTTCAATTAAACTATAAAAACTTTGAACTAAAAAGTTATGTCGCGGATTAGATTGATTTCATGAAAATAAACCAACACGTAAAAAAGTAATACTTTTATGTCTAAGACATCGACAAAACGATTAGTATACAACCGATTGTTAGCCTAAAATAATACATCGTTGTCGCTTCGTAATCTCACAATAATGTTTAGTTGGAAACATGTTAGAATCAGAAACACGCAAGATTGCATAACAGTGCATACAGTCACACATCACTAATAAAATTATGATACAGAAATACTTATGTAAAATCCTCTGTTATGCAATCTCTCTCAATTCAATCATCAATCAATTTAATTCATATCAATCACACCTCGCACCCATACGTCGGCAAATAACTTGTTCACTTGAACCTTTGTCCGGACAAGTCCCTTTTCTGATGTGACGAGCAAGTCTTTTAATTTTTATCGATTGTGCTTAGCCAGTCGAACGATTTATGCTGTTTGAAAACTTGCCATGAATATTTTATTGTTACTTCAACATATTAGGATGTTCACTGTCAGAGACTCATTCTGTAGTATTATCTGGAATGGCCTGGCGGGTGGACCTAAAATCGGTTAAGCACGCACACATTCACTAGTAATCCTAAGTATACAATTCTTGACTCACACCGTGGTGTACCGCAGAAGTAGCTAAATGTGGAGAAGAATTGTCCAGGCACCAATACAAACTCACTGGATTTGAAAAAGGATTAATGATCTATCGCACTGGGTTTCAGCCCGTGATGTTGACTCGGGGATTATCATCTATGGCTGGTTTCATTAGACTTACTACGTCATTGTTTTATGCGATTCTAACGCAGCTCAAATTCATGCACCGCCAGTGTTTTATCATAAAGTCCTGTATAAATAAGCACATTTCGAAAAAAGTGTTCCACAAAGACACTGGTCAACTGATCTCGTTACACCGTGGTGTAGCGCGGTGTTCGCTACGAGTCCTGGTGGAAGTGCGTGACCAGTAGCTTGGTGGCTCGCGCCAGCTCGTAGGTGGCGCCGCGCAGCTGCTCCAGCTGGCCCGGCGCCGCGCACGCCGCGCCCAGCGCCGCCGCCGCCGCGCGCAGCTGCTGCAGCAGCGGGGCCAGCGCCCGGTCGGCGCAGTCCTGCGGGCGGGAACGGTGGCCTGTTTACACATCGACTCGCAACAACACCAGCAGAGCAGCGTCGGGCTGGGCGCCGCGCCGGTACTGACCTGCGGGAACAGCTGCAGCAGCGCGCGCACGCACTGGCGCGCCTGCGCGTGGCGGGCGGCGAGGCGCGGCGCGGCGGGCGGCTCGCGCGCGGCGGCCCACAGCTCCTGCAGGGCGCGCGTGACGGCCTCGGCGCGCCGGTGCACGGCCTCCGCGTCCGGCAGCGCCTCGCCGGCCTCCAGCACGCTCGCCGTCAGGGACCGGTCCAGGCTCGATAGCGTCGTCAGCTAAGCAAAGTGTCGATTAGGATATCTCCAGACTTTTAATAGGTTCACCTTCCAAACTTTCTACAAAGTTCGAGGTTAATCTTGGCTCCTTTTAATACTTTACCATGAAAATTAGATCAAGCTTAACTATAATCAGAGTTATTATGTACAGTAACACTATTCAAATACCTTATGATTGCAGGAAAGAGATTAGCCAAAAGCAGATTCTATATTTTAAACTAATGTCGACTGATCTCTTTCCCCAATCATTCGACGTGGTAACATATTTTTTTAGTCTGTCTCTACTGACAACTGCACCACCAGTTTATTATGTCGCCACACCATACTTTAATGCCTTCTAGATTTCAGTTAGTTTAACTACAGGTCTTACGAATCTAACTACAAGCGTCTAAAATTAGTATAATTAATAATTAGTACCTGGTGTTTAGTAACGTGCCAGTTATTCTTTGGTCCCTCCCTAGCCTCAAACATACTGACCGGTCGCTGGGAGCTCTTGAGGGCTTGCTTTAAGTCCGCCTCCTCAGAGCTCAGCGTCAGCTGATCGGTTTCCAGGCTGCGGCCTCTCTCTGGGAGTTTGGTCGCGCCGTCTAAGCCGTTACTCGACACGTTGTCGGTTATGGAGGTCTGCGAGGTGAGGCTGTGGTCGTCGCCGACGCTGCTGGTCTTGAGCACGCTGTTCTCCTTGGTGAGCTGCTCCACGACGGCCTGCAGGTGCCGCAGCTGCGTCCTGAGCTCGCTGATGGTGGAGTCCCGGCTGGCCAGCTGCCGCTGCAGCGTGCGCGCGTCCGGCGGCGCGGGCACGGCCGGCCCGGCGCACGGCTCTATGCTCATCTGCGGTTAAAATAGCGTGCAATAAAACAAATAAGATCTCACTCTACAAGCGAGTCGTTATTTGCCGGTGCCGTTTCCGTCGCTCTGACCCGTCATCTAGTTTTAATTATGATTGAAAACCATGCAGTTATATGAAGGTACAGATAGGCATGAGCATTTTTAAACATTTTCAAGGAACTAGGCTTTTATAGAACAAGTAAAACAAACTAAAAAATGACTGAACTCAAATAAAAGTCATGAAATTAAGCGGCGTGTCATTAGAGCAAGTTAGGCGGTTTTTAAACTCACGTCGAGGTCGACAGGCGCGAGCGCCGCGTAGTCGTCGTCCGACGCCACCGAGTCGTACAGCGGCTCGTCGTCCGACGCCTGCGACGCGCGCGGCCGCGCCGGCCCCGGCACGCCCAGCAGCGCTGAAACCGGAAATACCATACTGTCCGTGGTTTCAAATACGAAAAACATCTGCTTCGGCCTTCACAAAATAAACAACACACATGGTTGCATGGATTCCGTTTAATTTGCCTAATCCTGAAGGGGTGAATATAAAAAAAAACTGTTTGTGACTCTAGGCCAGCGGCCACGGAAGTGGGGGGTAGAGGGAGCCAAATGCCTCGTGATAATATAGGGGGAAAGGGGGCAGTGTTGAAGGGGCTGACCAGATAAGTTTGTCCCCTCTGTCACGCAAGTCTGTAAGCGAGTCAGCCGTGCTCACCGTGCGGCTGCAGCGTGGCGATGTGCTGGCGGCGCGTGGCGTCCAGCAGCGCGTCGCGGCACAGCGCGCCCAGCTCGCCGCCCGACAGCCGCGCCAGCTTCTGTAAGCGAGTCAGCCGTGCTCACCGTGCGGCTGCAGCGTGGCGATGTGCTGGCGGCGCGTGGCGTCCAGCAGCGCGTCGCGGCACAGCGCGCCCAGCTCGCCGCCCGACAGCCGCGCCAGCTTCTGTAAGCGAGTCAGCCGTGCTCACCGTGCGGCTGCAGCGTGGCGATGTGCTGGCGGCGCGTGGCGTCCAGCAGCGCGTCGCGGCACAGCGCGCCCAGCTCGCCGCCCGACAGCCGCGCCAGCTTCTGTAAGCGAGTCAGCCGTGCTCACCGTGCGGCTGCAGCGTGGCGATGTGCTGGCGGCGCGTGGCGTCCAGCAGCGCGTCGCGGCACAGCGCGCCCAGCTCGCCGCCCGACAGCCGCGCCAGCTTCTGTAAGCGAGTCAGCCGTGCTCACCGTGCGGCTGCAGCGTGGCGATGTGCTGGCGGCGCGTGGCATCCAGCAGCGCGTCGCGGCACAGCGCGCCCAGCTCGCCGCCCGACAGCCGCGCCAGCTTCTGTAAGCGAGTCAGCCGTGCTCACCGTGCGGCTGCAGCGTGGCGATGTGCTGGCGGCGCGTGGCGTCCAGCAGCGCGTCGCGGCACAGCGCGCCCAGCTCGCCGCCCGACAGCCGCGCCAGCTTCTGCCGCCCCTGGTTGCGCGGCGCCGACAGCGCGGGGTTCACGGGCAGGAACACCACTCCGCATCGCTCCAGGCCCGTTCCGCTCGTTTGCCATACTACACAGAAACATTGTTTAGAAACTCAAACGTAAAGAAAACAATAAATAAAAAACTGATGCAACTTACTCGCTTCGGTTTCTCTTCGGTCGATTTCATCGTAAATATCCATAACTAACTCTTCGAATAAGTGATTTGGCAGCTAGAAAAATAGAGTACCCAATCAGTAACATGAATAAATTAACTCAGTTGATGCGGCGAGTCCAATCCCCACGAGGAAAATCCCACGATCATCTACATAAACATACCAGCTGCAGCTTTCCCCGTGCGGCCTTGGCCACGTCGGTCATCTCGTGCGCGTCGGTGGCGCGCGGCACGGCGAAGTGCCGGCCGGCGGCGTGGTCCGGCCGCGCGCCGCACACGAACTGGATCAGCCGGTCCGTCGCCTCGTACACGAGCTCTGTCATCCGGTCGGCCAATTCTAGGTGCCCGCCTTGTCTGTTGCAAAATGGTGGGTTGTTCATATTTGCAAAATCAGGTTATTGAAGGATTACAGTCAGCATGCAATGTTATTTACAATAGAAACACCTGAACAGCAATTCAGCAACACCCAATAAATTCACATGGACAAGTAAAGAGATGCCTAGAAGCCACAATGACCTTTTGTGACAACAATAGCAATGTTCAAATAGCAGCAAATTAGATTACCAGTGGTTGTCACAATTTGCGAGCAAGGTAGCCACTTGTAGTCTCCTAAGTGATGCAGTGTGTTCAGAGATGGCGTATAGTTACTTGGCGGCCATGTGCGGTGTCTGCTGGTTGGCGTCGCGCGCGGCGGGGTCGGCGCCCCACGCCGCCAGCAGCTCGGCCTGCGCCGGCTGCCCCGCGCGGCACGCCACGTGAAGGCACGTGCTGCCTTTCTCCTGCAAGACAACTAACTAATAAGACTTGCATCCATAAATAATAAGTGACTGACTGAACAAGCCCCTTGAGTCATAGGGACCAAATCACTCTGTAGCCAGGTTTTTTTGGCAATCTGAATGATTTGGCACATGATGTACCTCAAAGTCTTAAACGCGTGCGATCGTTGTGCAAATATACAACACCAACTGCCAGCCAGCTCGCCACTCACCGGGTGGTAATAGTTGGGGTCGGCGCCCTGCGCCAGCAGCCGCATGGCGGTGTCGAGCGAGCCGCTGCGCACGGCGCTGTGCAGCTGTCGGCCCAGCTCGCTCGGGGGCTCGTCGCGTCGCGCGCGTAGCACGTACGCCAGCCGTAGGTGTTTCGCTAGTATGAACTCCGACTTTATGGGACTGTAAGTTGAAAATTGGTATATACCTACAGACACCTGATGTAAAGGCTTTTTACAAGACATAAACTTTCGCTGTGAACCTACTCGCTTTTACATGCTGAGAAAGTTTTTAAATTGGCTTTTGCCATATCGCATAATGTAGCATCGCATGTTTTACATGAAAAAAAATGTAAACAAGTAAGCTCACTGTAAAGGATCTTTAGCCTGTGGTTTTTTCCTCAGATGTTTGGGTGCTGAAGTATCCAGCAATGAGTGTTCCCAGATGCTGTTTACGTTCTGTGCTGTCAGCTGTTGAACCATCTGTTAAAAAAAGTGTGATTTGTAAATACAGAAAAAAAAATATGAAGAAAACAATATGATAGGATGTAAACATAGTCTAATTATTTAGGAGTTGTGTACCTATTCCAGGCTTGCTCTCATGAATCTTATAGTGACTGTACTTGCTAAAACAAGAAAAGTTCATTTTTTGTTTACAATCTCAACATTACTGTTGTTTAACTAACCAGTCATACTCATTTAACAACAGGAAAACTGTAATCAACACCAATTCACTATTGTTTCATGAATTCATAAGGCTCCAGTTGAGTCATATGATTCCATCAGCAACTCTCATAATAGAAATATTATAATTATAACTATGGTGTAAGTTATTATACCAACCAATTATCCAGTTGGAAGATTATTTTGGCATTACATTTTTTTAATAATTTATTATTTAGAATTGTAAACTTGTTCACTGATTGTTCTGTGACACAGTACCTTTATTTTTTCCAGAAGTTCATGTTCATATCATCAATGCATTGTAGACTCAACATGCATTTTTTTGTCGAAAAAAACCAAACTTTTTTTACCAACATCAAGTCGGCAAAAAGCTACATTGATTTGTAATACCAAATCAATTTTATTTTCCTTTTACGACTTTTACGCTAGTGGAGACACTGTCCTACAAAACACTTCTTGCTGCGAACTTACTGCCAGTAGCGAAGGAGGCCATGAGCCTTGTCGCAGGGACTTGACATGTGATATATGCCGTCCCATGCTGCGGTGCACGCTGCAGCACTCCGCACACAGCAGCAGCCCACGGTTGATGGACGCCCATGATGGGTCTACCAGATAAAACATTTGTTTTAAACAAATTGTGTATTAAGTAATGTAGAACAAAGATTATTGTGTAATATGTCGTTAATACATACAGAAAAATATACTGCTGCAATTAAAAATTTCATTCGTAAATTATGTGAGTTATACTCCCACAGAAAAAGGTGGTTCAAGGTTCGAAATCATGTGTTCACTAAAACATACGTTAAGGAATCTTTTGAGATCTAAACTACATGGGTTTGCTAAGCGAACGATGGACAGCCTAGACTAGATACACAGATCTAGCTCCATAAACAGAAGACCTCATTTCTTAATTGCTATTGCCCTTACTGACCTGAGGCTCCACAATCGGCGCACACCTCCACCGCAGAGCGGTGCTTTGACCGCGATATCATCATTCTTACTTAATATATGGAAGACAGCAGTCTTAAATGTACTGACGGCGTACAAAACTATAATTAAAAACTAGATAAAGACCACAACTGATTTGATACAAAAATAAAACATTTTACGAAACGTCAAGTTAAATCAGATCAAGGCTACCAACCCAACCAAACCAAACGCCAAAACTCTTAGTGATGTAGCGATGATTTGGATTTGGTATCATCAATACCAGATTTAACTAATCAACAAAAGAACTTGCCCAAAAGCGAATTAAAACAAGCCAAATAAAAAACAGGCTGCATTTTCAATGTAATTGTAAAAAAAAACTTTTATTTACTAAGATACTAACCATAATACTCTTAGCTAGGGATCTCGGGATTACAGACTTTATATAAAGCTAGCACGACTGGCCGCGACTTTGTTTGTTGCGCAAGATTAAATTATCCGTCCGAGTGACAGAAAAGGACGGGAATTTGTTCTGGCGCGAGATAGAAGTCTCGATGTGAGTTGTGCTATACCTACCGTGCTCGGGATAGACAACGCCTTTTTTTATGGCGTAGGTACAAAAGCAATGGAAGAGTTCATAAGCAGCCAAGTTTGACTGCAATGTTACGAGTCGACCCTTTTCCAACTCGGATAACTCGAGTTGATTCGGAACGTTGATTCGAATCAGAATACGAGTTGACTCGACTCGGATCAACCGAATCGCGTTCGCCCAGTCCGCGAGTCGGCGAGTCAAGTCAAGTTTGGCGTATTCGAGTTGGCATGGCTCGGCCCGTATACGAGTCACCGAGTTGGCGACTCGCATGACTTGCATTGGCATTCGTATCAAGCCGAGTCGATCGAGTTCCGTGCGCGTTGCGGTTGCGCGATTCGAACCGCCGAGTGGAGCCGGCAAGTCGAGTTGCGAAGGAACTTGATTCGAATCAACTCGCTTAGCGATTCGAGTGATTCGAATCAGACAACTCGACTCGCCCATCGCTAGTTTGACTGACACTTCGGATCGGACTTTATCTCAAAGACTACAGCCCCTAAACTACGAAATTCGAAAACCGAAGTTCGTCTCGTGTCGTCCCGCTCAAGCTAATATTATTTAATACGAGAGTGAGCGGGACGGCACGATACGAAGTTCGAATTTTGCACTTCGTGGTCGGGGGGCAGTAGTATATATGCTTTATCTTGTTTATGGTTCCATAAGTACACGTCACGAAGAATTTCGGTCAGCGTAGGTTATTTTAGTAAAATGAAGTTTTCCATTATTCTAGGTATAATAGCAACTTGTTCTTGGGCCCTAGCCGAACAGGAAACCTTAGTGTTAGTTGATAATCTCAACATAAGGGAGACGCACTCTCAATTCTTCAAGTCTCTGCAGGGTAAGTAAATCGATCTTTCTATGATAAGACGCCGGTAGCATTTAATCCACAGCCTTATAAAACCTGAAACAAATGGAGTTATCTCAAAATTACTGTCTAATTGCCTTTTTTTTATCAAGATCGCGGCTACACCCTGACATTCAAGCTTGCCGACGATGCGAATCTCGTCCTCTCAAAATACGGCGAGTACTTGTACAAGAACTTGATCGTGTTCGCACCGTCGGTGCTGGAGTTCGGCGGGCAGTTGGAAACGGAGGCCGTGACGCGGTTCATCGACGATGGAGGCAACTTGCTCATGGCCGGTAACGCAGTCGCTGGCGACATCTACCGGGAGATCGCGTCCGAGTGCGGTTTCGAGGTGAGAATGAGAATAAAAACTACTAATAATTATTCTAATAAGAACCTGGTGTCTTGTGATCAGTCGAATATGAACTAGGTAGGTATAGTCATAGAGTCTATGCACATGTTAAGTGCATAATTCTGTGTAACATTATACCTAGTTCTCTATTTGCACTCTATGTAACCCATAGGATTTTTTGAATTATCCCAATTATCCCATAGTTATCAATACCATATCTTTACACAGATGGACGAGGAATCCGCAGCAGTTATCGACCACTTCAACTATGATGTGTCAGACGAAGGCGAGCACACCAGAATTGTGGTGTCCCCCAAGAACCTGATCAATGCACCAACCATTGTGGGCTCACAGAACACTCAGCCACTGCTCTTTGAGGGCACGGGACTCATTCTGGACAAGGACAATGGCCTGGTGCTGCCGATCCTGACTGCTGACAGCACAGCTTACAGTTACAACCCTAAGAGCCAGGTTGGATAGGAATAATTTTTACAGGTTTTTTTTTGTTACACATTTTGGATGTGCTAATTCACAAACCATTTTGAGGATTACCTAGGTTTTCTTATTAATTTTCAGTTATCTGATTTCATGCTAATGTTTTTATGAATATGTTATGGCTGTTTTTAGTGTTTTGAACCGAAATAGTAAAAAGGGTCAGAAGTCTAACCCTTATGACCTTATTTCAGATTCAATAAAAAAAAATTATCGTTGTGTTCAACCATGTTATAGGTCAAAGAGTATCCGCATGCCGTGGGTCGCAAAACTGTGCTAATCGCAGCGTTGCAGGCTCGCAACAACGCGCGCATCATCTTCAGTGGCTCGCTGTACTTCTTCTCAGATGAGGCCTTCAACTCGCCTGTCTCCAAGATTCATGTAAGTCTTGTTTTGGTAATGAATAATCTCTGGGATGGTGATAAGATTGCTGTAAAATTCTAATGAGGTTGGCATAGTCTTACAGTTAAGCCTAAAAAAACTAAATTGTGTAAAGAAAATGGGTGCTAAAGCCTGATTATGTAATTTAGTTGATATTAATAAATTAACAACAATTCAACTCTCGACTCGACTGACATACGTGAGTGATCCGTTTATTTCACTACGATTGAGTCTCAGTAGTTTCATGTTTCAAAATTCAACTCTCATATTATTACAGGTGCTATGAAAATACAATAAATATGCCTGTGTTATACATACAAGTCACTGTTCCGGACTAAACCTCTCACTGGTCGGCGTCCCTAATGTGTGGCAATCTTTAGTTAGAAACTCTCTTGCTATAAAGCAGTTCCATATTCTACAGGGTGACAAGATAAAGTCAGACGTGTCTGGCAACAAGGCTTTATCGGCCCACCTCAGCTCGTGGGCGTTCGGCGAGCGCGGGCGGCTGCGCGTGCGCGGCGTGTCGCACCGCCGCCAGGGCGACGCGCGCTCGACCGACACCTACACCATTACTGACACTGTGGTGAGTAATACAGCTTGGCCAGCTCATCTCCAACCTGTTCTCTATTTGGCCGATGCAACCTAAAATTTACTAGATATGGGTGCATTAAATTGATGAATAGTTATTTTGGATCTGTGTGATGTTAGTGGTAAACTGTAAATTGTTGGTTCATTCATATTTTACACTACATTATTCTGTGAACTAACTGTGAGCATGAATCTTTTTTCCAGATCGTCAGCATCACTTGTAGTGACCATGTACTTAATCATCTAATAGGTCATTTTTTCAAAACAGACAATGTGACTGTTTAGGTCCAAAACGTGAAAATTTTAACAAATAAAACACAAATTTAATACAAATAACGTTTTATTTCGCAGGTTTACAGAATCGAGATTGAAGAGCTCAAGAATGGCAAATGGCAGCCGTTTGACGCCAACGACGTCCAGCTAGAATTTGTCCGCATTGACCCGTTCATTCGCACCACTCTCAAGAAGAATGCTAACGGTGTCTACGAAGCCGTGTTCAAGGTGCCGGACGTGTGGGGAGTGTACCAGTTCAAGGTGGACTACGACAGGATTGGGTACACTAGGCTGTATCATTCTACCCAGGTAAGGGAATATTCTGAAGCCTTTACTAAGCCAGAATATTAGGTAGATGCCTAGATGGCCATTAGAATAAACTCTTATTTGAGACTAAAAGTAACCTAACCTATAACTTTCCGTTACTGCAAAGAGAATTTGAAAGAGTGGCTAATAATCAACTAAAATCAAACTAGTCTTCATTTTGGTATACTATAGTTGTGATCTCTATTGGCGCTAAAAAAACCGTAGTCTATTTGATATTCGACAACCACCTTGGATGACTAAATGAAATTAGTAATTTGCTTAAGCCGACTTGCGCCGACCCGGGTTAGACACAAGGGATTGACTGGACGTATTTATTATCGTCTGACGTTAGGTTAACCCTATCGCCGCCGCGCGGGGAAATCACGACAGCGACAAATGTTATGTGGGTTGCTCTTTAATAAAGCCCTGGTTTTATAATTAAATAATACGAGTAACTTTAGTATAACAAGAATTATTTGTATCTACTTCGCTGTATTATTATTATTGGTTCATGAACGTTCATATATCTGTGTTGGTGCGGATTTAGACAAAACTCATACATACCCAAATAAATTATCATCTCATCTCTATCCCCCTCACGGGACGAGCCCCATCAGAGTACAGGTACAGTTGCTCTGGTGTATCGCACAACCTGTTGAAAGATAATAAGTATGACTTCCATGTCACTCGCCCCGAGCTTCTCCACGGATGTCTCAGGGAGTAAACCACACAAAGAGTACTTCAGACACGCCTAAAACACCCCAGAGCAGAATTCAACAATGTCCCCAGGGAATACACCGACTTACAAGGGCGGCCATCGGTATGATGACCTGATTTCTCTCTGAGGTGCCAATTACAGAATAAGATACAGCAACCCACACGTGGGCTCTGCACGGACCATCTGGGGGGTCATCCTCGCTCCGAGGACCCCCCCGTGGGGTACATCAGATATAAGGCTTTATTGCCCCAACCGGTTTTAGTAAGATGTAGTCTCAGGGCGTGAACGCCTTGTACCCCACAGTGACCTTGGCGGGCCACGTCCTTTAGATTGTATTCCACCTAGCTAGGATGAAACTACATACATGTTAAAACAACAGAAGCTCGGGAGCAATCTCTTTGCTAACGGTCACATAATAAAACCTGTCATTGGCAACTAGAGATAATACTTAGCTCTCATTGATGTTCAGGCGCTCGAGGATGCCTTCCTTCGTTATACACAATCACTGTAGTTTAATTATTATCAAGGAATATATCAAACTCTAGATCAAAGTAATTGCACACAAACGTTTCATTTATAAAGATTCAAATATCTTACCATAGACAAATAAAGGAGGTGACGGAACAGTCGGATAATTGTTGCCAGGGACAAATATATATATATCGCGAGATGTCGCGACAAACCCCTTAAGGTTAAGCGTGTAACCCAGGTTGGTACAAGTCGGCCAAGGGTTTACGGTTGGGCCTCATACTCATACTCATCCGGATTTTATTCTGTAGGTTATTTTATCTGTTTTTTTTTTGTTCCTAGGTGTCAGTTCGCCCGCTGCAGCACACGCAGTATGAGCGCTTCATCCCGAGCGCGTATCCGTACTACGTCAGCGCGTTCTCCATGATGATCGGTGTATTCCTCTTCTCCTTCGTCTTCCTTTACTACAAGGAGGATACCCCCAAATCCAAGAGCGAATAAATGTTCATATTGAGACGCTTTACCTGTTAATTAATGGTAGTGTCTTGTAGTGAGTGTTAGGTGATAAGCGTGAGTTTGTATTTGTAACGGAATATAATGCTGAACGTGAATGAAAATAAAGATGGTTTTATAATTGCATTATTTATTTCTTTTAAGTAATCCAGGGTGAATCCAGGGTATTTATATGGGGAAGTACACAAGAGGATAGTATGTATGGATAACATGACTAAGGCAATGGCGCTGACGTCTATGTGAAGAAATTTAGTTCCTGTTCCTTGTTTAGCCACATGCGGTTTTCACCTTGCAATATGAAGATAGGAATCTGCTCACGCGGATGATCACCCGTTTCAGTGTAGATAATCGGAATACGATAAATACAATAAAAGCTCATAAAAAAGAAAAACAAAGTTTTATACTGAACGCAGCAATAATTGACAATCCCCGTTCATCTGTTGTACTGAACGCGTCGTTATTTAAATGGCAATGGCATGTCATACATGGCTAAGAATTTAATTTGGATAAAATCGACATAATTCATGCATTTTTTATTACGAACATTATTTAATTCACAATTACGCTTTAATATAGTGCCAAGTAAATATATAAATTCATGACAACGTGTAAAGTTAGCGGGTAATTACTGTGATTCGTGTAGGCACTGTATTGGTGTCCCCGTATTTCATAAATATCGATAGTTTGTATTATTCCGCGCCCAATATTATATTAAATAGCTGTATCGGGTGCATGTGTTGAGTACCGTGACCTGTTGAACTTCAGAGGGGCTGCAACAGTGATGTGTTTACAACTGTAACCGTTCCGTGAGTATGATGTCATTGGCTGGCATAAAAAAACTGTGTTGGCTTGGTGCCCACCCGTTTTCCTCTGAACACGACAATTCTGATACTGATTCGCGAATATATCCACGCGGAAAAAGCGCAATGAACCTCTAGGTTATAGTCGTTTTGTCCCAGTTAAATATGTAAATGAGACAGTCACTGATCAAGTGACTTGAGTGATGTTTCCCTCACAAGTTTGCTTTCAAACAGTGAAAAGAGGAGTGAGTAATGAAGTGATTGTTTTATTAACAAAAGTGTTTATATTAATTTGAATGGGTGGCCTGTAGTGCAGTGCCTTGTGGGAGGTTGGTTCTATTGATCCTTGGTAATTGATATCCACTTGTTTTTGTGTTCCCTAACCTCTTACTGCCACACTCACATAAATCTATTTACTGTTACATCCTAAACTCATTCAATTTATTAAAAATGTAAAGTAAATCATTACTATGTAGAAATGTCTTAATATTAATTGGTGTCTCTGAGAGTGACAGAAAGCAGTTAGATTAGAAGTAGCAGTGATAAGGAGGTTAGAAGTCAATGGGTTAATCTATTAATTATGTGCTGACTTGTTGCATGTGACTTTGACCTATATTCTATTTGCTATGCCTGTTCAACTACAGGCATTCAGTGTTTCTTTGTACAAACTCTAGTGCAATGTTGTGGTAAACTTGAAATGTTTATGTTCATAGCGCAGTGCAGTGTAATAAAATAGATAAGTAGACCAGTTGCTCTACAATTGGTACAAAGATATAAAAATATATGTGATAGTCGCTGTATGAATTTGTTTTCCCTGAAAAGGTTCCATGTTAATGTATTATAAAAATATAATGTGCCCAAAATATTCATGTTCATATTTATTAACTGATTGCTTTGTGTCTACAAAAGGTCTTATAGTTGTAATATATGTTTCAACACAATCCTGAGAGGGCACCGCAATACACTACAATAGGATTCATTATCATTTAACTAGTTAAGGACAATGATCCAATACCAATTATTAAAATTCTTTCTAAATGGTAGTTGTAGGTACATAAATTCAAATTCAATGTAGGGTAGCAGAGAGACAAACACTTGTTTACGGTAATATTAAGTGTATATAATAAATAAATAATAATAATAATAAATTATTAAATAACAAAAGTGAAACAAACCCAATTGGATAATTAGGACTAAGGAGAGCTTTTCTTTGCTGTTATTTAAGTGACCAGCGTTTGACTCTTCTTTCACCTAATGATAAGTGTAGATAATGTGAATGGTGTAGCTCACAGATTCAGTAACGGCCTACTCATCTGGTCAAATCAGATATTTATTTATTTGATTGTTCGCAGAGAGTGTAGTGAGTGAGCCGCGATGGATCCGTCGCGGCGGCAACGCACCCAGACCAAGGCCACTGCGGAGGAGCAGGCCCTCGATCAGATCGCCAAAGAGGTCAGTTCCACTTTTACTTTTTAGATCCCACAAAAAAATTTAAAAAACGGTAAAATTTCATGCAGTAATCTTATAATGTTATTTTAATGTTCTTTTCATGTATGTATAGAAAATCTTATAATCTTATAAAATTACTGTACCTAATATAAGTAATTAATGCTGAGATTGTAAATAAAATTATGAATTAGTGTATTGTTAAACAATTATTTAAAGCAAAATATAGACTTTAAAAGTTTCCTAGTTTTGAGTGTAAACTGTGTTATTTTTGGCATTCATGTCCATTCAGAACCATTCATAATAGCTAGGCAAATTTAGCATACACTCCTTCCTGCAAATATAAATAGGTAGTTAAGGAAAATATGGTTACTATGCTTTGTACTAATTACCTGAATGTGTATCGGATTTCCTCAACTTAGTGCAGAAATGTTTTTATTGTATTGCAAAATAAGTGCATGACACTGTTTAATAAGTACTGAATATTTGTCTCATTCTCATCTTTATCTTGCACTTAAATTAATCTATCACTTGTATCTCTTATCACCTTGTGATAAGATTGTTAAAGGATTGGTAATGTTATTTTATTACCTACATAATTATACCTACTTTTAAGTCGCCCTCACCCAAAAAAAACTGACTAAATGGCCTTAGTAGTGCATAGCTATGCTAGTACTATTAGTTATTCTGTGGCATAAATGCATACGATACATTTTACGTTTTAATGTGTGAAAATCGCGAAAGTTTAAATCAATACATTTTACGTTTGTTGTGCGATGTAGCGATGTATTACACACTGTACGCGGTTTTGTATGGAGGATGGCTGATTGCAAGCGTACACCAAGCGTAAAATGGCGCGTAGGTGCGTACCTAAATTTAAAATTATCATTCCCAATGCAGTCGGAGGCATAGATACGCATCTATGCAGCTATGCCTCCGACTGCATTGGGCCTATTCATTTTAAATTTTGTAATGATTGTTAGGTACCAATAAAAATGCTCTACCAAAGCTAAGGAATACTAGTTTATCTACCCACATATAAGTCCTCTATAATGCGTTCAGAAACTGTAGAAAATGACCAGCATTGCAGCACGACGACGTCTTCTCGCCGACAGCGCCACCCAACCACCACCACCAGTAAAGTAATAGTCATTACGACATCGATTTCGATGTCGTAATGCCTTTTCGATATCGAATTCGAAATTTGAAATTTGAAAACCAACGTAAATTACAATCATAGTGAAAAAAAACGGATCACTCACGTACATAAGTCAAGTTCAGTTCGACATTTATAAATAATAATGTGATAATTTACAATTAAAAAAAAAACAGATTACGAAACGTCAGCTCGGTAGGTTTGTCTATGATTAAAAAAACAGTCAAATTCGTGACAGGTATGGGTATGATATGCCTTCGGCTTCTGAACCCATCTTAGAGTACCTATAATATTGTGTAGTTAAAGTAATGTATGCAACTTCACATAATTAGGGCTTAAAACACTCGTGTGATCCTATTATGAAACTCAGCTACGCTTCGTTTCATAAAAACACTCGTGTTTTAAGGACCCTCATTATGTAGCAGTTGCATAAACTACTATTACGTATTTAGTTTGTATTGTACATTGTTGTCTTTAAAGTAAAAATGCTCTCCTCTGGGTGGTTTGTTTAACGCTCGTGCGGTTAGAACACTCTCTCTCACATTGAAGATTAATTACAAATAAAAATTCGCTTTTTTACCTAAACCTAACGCAACATTTCGAATCATTCTTTTAGTCAGCTTGGGCCTTTTGTTTATTTCGCTTTACTTCGAACTGACACGTCTCCAAAAATCATGCATTTGATTGAGCGATGTTGTCTTGTCTCTCAATCACAACCAGTCAGATGAGCGAATTTACGTGGTACATACATTACATCTAACCTAGACAAACCCCACCAACTCAGTTCCGCCTTTGGGCTCGGGTATCTTCACTTAAACTTATACTCAAATGGAGCTAAGGTCAAACGCCTAATTCGCATAACACACTCGTCTGGTAGGTACTCCCACTAATCCGCCAGTAGGTCAATTATACACAATTATAGGTATCTCCTACCTTTGGATGGTTCTACCGTATCCGTAAAAACTTAGTTCATAAGCAATTTGCTTTGATTGACGCTCTAACGGCGGCTGCATGTCCAAACGTCGCGCGTGCGCGGTGCACACTATGCCGGCAGCATACCTTGGGATAGGTGCGACAAAATAAGACGCGATCGAAATAGTCTTCCGCATGGCATCTTCTGCGAGTTGTCCGCTATCCTGCTTTACTGTAATCATGAAGTTGACGCTCTATACGTACTTCTAGCGCAAACATAACCCATAAGCTGTGCCATTTGACAAGACTGAAACTATAAACTTCCTTTTACCATTGTTCTGACCAACCTAGATAACATTTATGAACTAAAACAATTACTTTGCTCACCCGCGACCCGTTTGTGAGTAAAGTAATTGTTTTTAGTTCATAAATAGGTATGGACCTCCGCATTAAAGTAACCCCTGATTCAATAAATTACTAGATAATATTTCCCTACATAATCTCACTCAATATTATGTAGTGTCTTGACTGTTACTGTTAAAAGATAACCAGAAGTTTTTTCATAGAAATAAGATTTGAACATAAGTTTACCACGCTTAGATGTAAAAACACAGATACCTAATAATATCTAATCCGTGCAATGTTTTGATTGCAACAAGCTTGCAGCTCACCATCCATTCATAATAAACAACCGAAGTGTTTTCCCATTTGGATGCGGCATTACAACTCCAACACTGTCATGTGTTGGAAGAGAGCTATAAAATGCGATGTTTGGCGATCCGGGGGCCCGGGATAATGTGTGGAATCGCGGATCTATGTAAATCCTGTCACAATCAAGAGATCATCCACCACAGGGCTTGTCACAGGGTTATCGGTGTAGGTGTTGCAGATAAAAAAGCACAATAATATACAACATTTCGTTAAATGAAAATTAACTTTCGAACACCTTTATTTGAACAAAAAGAAATGAAAGGATTTTAGCTTTTTTTTCCAGGGGCACGAACGTAGAGGAACTTTGTACCTGCGATCAATGTGAAGAGACCAAATCAATAGAGATTTCCCCCCTTGGTGGGTGTTATAGCAACCAAGAGGGGTTCGACGTCCTTTGATAGATGTTGGATTGAAAGTTGTATTTATGATGTTTCGTTTCGACAGCGCATTGTGTGCAATGCAATGACAGAATCAGAACCATCAAAAGATTTGTTTTATTGACTAGCTCAAAGCGATTCTGCATTTATGGCGAGCTAGTAAAGAAATAGCTACTTAGTTCATTTGTAGAAATTCAAGCATTAAAGACTTTTGCAATTAACATCCTCGCTCAGTCTCACAATAGTTTATAACGACCTAATTACTCGCTGCTGACAGCCCTATCCAATGCGAGCTATTTGTGCGCAAACGCATGCCGCCCGCCGCGCAACAAAACGACACCACTGCGCCGAAATAGATGCGCTACCACAAGCACAGCTATTTCCATTAGATCTGGACCTTCTTTGAGACGGCCTCAGATTTTAGAGATGCCAATCAGGTAAATGTGGGAAGTGGTAATAATGATTCATGATCATGTTATGTCGTGGGAGACTTGCCCAATGAGTGAAGTGCTTGCATTTGTTTCCCTTTCAAAGTTAACAAAGAACCCTTGCGAAATGTAACTTTATTATCTATACATCTATACAGTTCAGTACAGTACAAACAGACTGTTGTCACACTTGTCACTAGAAACTTTTGTGTAATGGAATGTTAATGGAATTTACAATTAAGTACGTGATTGATAACCCGCATGTGTGACACGACTGAGACAAGAGACGATGATGGCACAATACCTCAGCGCTAATTCCAAGCTATTAAATTACAGAACTTAATCGTTCGTTGGAACAGATAGAGCAAATGCGACAAACATTTTGTAAGAGCAAATTACTTACATCGATGCAACGCGCAAATAAACTACGTAACTAATGGGTTACTCGTAACCTAGATCATGTTCGCTGTTTATTCTTTACTTTAACAGTCTACACGCAACCTCTATCGGCTCAGCCTGTCACTCGTCAACTCTAAATGCATATGTGAAACAATGGCCGAAAACTAAGCTCCTAATTAGAATATTTCAAGAATAGATTATGGGGTGGAAATATTTATGTGACACCGTTTGTTTGTACACGCGGCTCCATTGATTCGAGATTTGTCGCTTTTTGAGAGCTCTTCGCGGTGAATTGTATATGTTTTTTTATATTTGATTTCTACTAACCTACTACTAATACCTAAGTCCTAATAAGATTTATGGCATGTAGCCACCCTGAATGTTTCTACGCCAGATTGTTAGGTATCAGAAAATTGTAGCAAAGTGCTTTTGGTTGCATGCGTACAGAAAGTCGAGATATTTCCGATGTTTAGTGAAAGTAGGACTTAAATCTTAGTTATTTAGCACATGAGCACATGGGGCCATTAAAGTCTACGCGAATATTTTTTGCGGCGCGCGGAATTCAAATCTACGTCGCTCACCTTTCACGTTATGCTTGTGTGTGACAAGTCTTGTGAGTCTGTGAGAAAGCTGTATTTGATTAGCTTGATTGAACTGTAGCAATGTGTGTCAAGAGGCAATCACAGTACCAGCATTGATTGATAGGAGTTGATGAACAAATGGTTTAGTAACAAGGTAAAGGCTCAAACCTTCGATCAAATAGTAACTAGATAACGGGTCACGAATAAAAACGAGGTAAAAATTTAGCACCGTTGTGGTGTCAATTTACTATTAGTTATTTGATCTGATATAATAATAACTGCAAGTGAGTTGTTTATTTGCCGGTGCCGTGCCGTTTTCGACACTAATCCATCATCTAATTGTAATTATTGATCGAAGGCTCAAACAGTAGTAATAAGCGGTAAAGTTGATGTCCAAAAGTAATTAAGAGAGCCTTTATTTAATCGAAATTACTTACCATGAAATTACGCATCATAAGAAACTAACTAAGAGGCTTAAGGAATTGGAACGGAAACATCTAATTGCTTGTACGGCATTTAAAATTGCGAGCAATCAACGTTGCACGTTGGTCTCAAAGGACAGTCTGCTGATGCTGACATTATTTTTATTGAACATTTACGCAAAATGTTCTCAGTAGGCAAATATCTTAATGACTCTCATTTGTTCATTAAATGATTATCAGGCATGGGCATGACACTAGCTTGGAGGTTTTTTGAAACTCTGGAAGCATACAAGTATAGGTATAGTTACTGGGAGTACTGGGACTAGTTATTAGCAAAATCTTTAAAATTATATTATTTTGGCCTTCCTCCGAAGGGCAAAGTTCTAGAGACATACAGGTTTAACTTTACATAGTAGTGGGACCTTATTGTAACGTATCAATTCCTGGTTTATTTTATACTCTTGATGAGATGTGTTATGTACATTTAACCAAATTGAAACACCTCGTCAGCTCCCACAATTCGTGTTGGTTGTAAAACGGGAACAGTTGTCGTAGTGTGGGGTAAATAGGGTCACCGGCCGGGGCGTATCGATCCCGTGTCCCAGTTTCCAGCCGTCGGCCCGTGCCCCGGACTCCGGGACCCCGGCGTCCCCGGCCCTTCAGGCGGCCTCCTTATGCTAATGTGATCTACACTTGTAATGCCCCGAAAAAATTGAAGTCTTCAGCAATAGTTTGATAAGAATGCAAATAGACGATTTGCTTCCGAATTTATTATGAACTAAAAAACAATTACTTTGCTCACCCGCGACCACTAATGACAAATAGTTATATCTGTGCGGCAAATGTATGTTTCCATGCAACACCTCCGCCTCCACTGCTACACGAATCAACACATGCCACACAGACCCAACTATCACCACCACCACTATACTAAACGCTGACGCGTTTCGGCACTCTCCACGAGGCCATTTACGAAGCACAACAACAACCGCTCAACATGCCACCACTTCCACTACTGACATATGTAAACCATGTACTTAACTTAGTTAATGACAAAACCAACGTACCCACTAATATTTTATAAATTCCAAACTACCCTTTTATGTAAGTCCTAAACTACCCTTTTTTAAGAAATGAATTCCAAACTACCCTTTTTATTTTTATTTTTATTTTTAATTTACGCAAAAAATGTGTCATAGTAATAATGAGAACATGACTTCTCTTTTTACCGTACTCGGTTAAAAATAACGGGGTACCTGGCAGCCCTGGGAGCCCGCGCAAAGACATGAAAGACTCTGCTTTGCATGCGACGCTGTTGGCAGAGAGAATATTAAAACGTTGCTGTTAGTGAGTTGGAGACATATACGTGTATGTATAATGCCTGCTTTCGTACAATTTAGAGGAAAATAAAAACCAGCTAAGAGCGTGTCGGACACGCCCACGGGAGGGCTCCGTGATACATAAGCCGTTACGAAAAAGTATTTGCAATCTAATTTTAATAGGTGTTTTTTTGACTACTTTTGCTCGTTAACCTGTAAAGCCTACTTAGCTGTTATAGTTTTTCTTTTAAGTTTCGTTCCATATACAACAGTTTCGCTGGTAAGGGGAGCTATGCCGCGGACAGACAGCGCGGACAAAGGGATTGACATGGTGAAAGTATAAGGGTTCCTTTGTTGACTACGGAACATACTGACATATTTTCCATTTTCCTAATTACTATAGACCATGATCATGATCAGTATTGATCTGCAAACTGCCTCTTGAAATCCCATGCTGCATATCGATAAATTTACAATTTAATGCTCAGCTACGATTGATGGAACCCTTGAAAAGTTTTCGTCACGTTACTTAAATCAAAAGGCCAGCCAGCAATTTTAATTATAACCTGCTGAAGTTTGATATAATATCCAATTAGGCAAATTAATCACTTTGTAATCAATAGCGTTTTGCGTCAAAGGAAAGCTCCTTCATACTCATACTAAATCAACATTACTTTAAATCTGCATGGGTTGCGTGCGTGTACCGTATATGGCACTGGAAAGGTTTCCGATGTCGTAATGATTCCGTGAACAGTTTTATAGAATATAGATAGGGACGAGGCAGACACACCTAGGTACCAAGTGGGCACAGGCTGGCTGAAGAGGCTTGACGTCAGCACAGCATCGATCTGTCTGCCGGCGCCCCTACCCCCTGCCTCCCGGCTGATGCAATTCGGTTAAAGTTTGCGAAACAAATGCTACTATCATTTATTCAGCATACTTAAGCAGGCTAAAAAAATACTAATTGTGGTTTTGAGCTAAGTCTAAGTCTACGGCGTTAATGCTGCAATTTGAAGAATAATTTCAATAAGCTTAGTTGTAAAAGTTTATCTGATTGCAAAGAAATTTGCATAAGTATGTTTAAACCTGAAAGCGACTCTTCTGGTTTTATAGTATTGAAAAAATATAGTAACTTAAATAGTTTGTTTCGCTCCACATTTTATTACAGAAACTACTATTCCCATTCTCCAGGTTCAAAAGTCGTGCGTAGATGCATAGATCTGGGATGCGCTCTCCCGGCGGGGCAATGCGAATGCCTGCACGCAGCAGATGTAGTATCTTGCTTCCGGATTTTTGTATTATACGTTCAGCCTCCAGACTCGACCTTCTAGGCCAAAATTTGTATTTTCCGTTTCTTAACTAGTGCTTAACTGTTTATCAACACTCGCGTGCTGTTGTTTGATGTTACAACCGCGTGCGATATTTTTCAAGACGTTCACGCTGCTTGCACTTCAATGTTTAATTTGAAACAATGCGCGCGATGTCGGATTTTGCAACCGGTTAAGCAGGAAATGTGTGCGGATGTGACAGCTTATTGCGTAATTTTCGTCCTAGATCTTCGAGTTACCTCATTCATTAAGACCACGGTTCATGTGCATTCCCGCGCCTGTAATATCCCTCTAATAGCGCATTGCGTTACCGTTTTACACGTTTAACCTGATTTAGTTTTATAGCCCGTGTATTAGAGATTTTACAGTTATTGAGACACGTTTGACCTACATTTCTATAGTTATCATTATCTTAAATTGCGTGACTTTATTTTTTGTTTTTTTTTACTCGAGCACGAAGTAGCGTTGCAAATTAATGAGCTGTTCATTGTAAAGGAGATTAGTGCAGTTGTTTTGTGCGGCATTCTTGTGCACAGACGGTGCTAGGGGGTAGTTCCCTTTGGGCGGGCGGCTGGAGGGGCGCGTGGGCGGCGGGGGGAGGCTCCAGCGTCAACGACCGCCACTCGGCAGTCTGCGAGCGATCGAGAACACCGTCCCATGGTGCAACTTAGCGTGCAACTTTCGATATTTCGGTGCAAGTTTCGTTCTGTTCACTTATTTTTTGTGCTTGCGGCCCATTGTGCCTTAATATCTCGTTAATTGGTGTTAATGTGCATTCAAAGGCTTGCTGACATTAGTGACTTATGAACCATATTGGTCTTAATGTGCTACAGACAGTGTTGATGCTAATTGGATTATATTTTGACACGTGTCTGCGGCTGTTCCGGGCATCACGTTGATGGATAATCCTTGGTGCCGGCACCGGAAGCGCATTGCGTGAAGTGTTGCGATCGAAAATAGACGTTTTTATTTGTGAACAATGCACCGTTGAGCGTGGGTGGCTTTTGGTGGGCTTTGTAATATTGGACAATGGTGAAGCTGGGTCTGGCGATGGTGGTGGGCGTGGCGCCGGCGCTGGTGTCGTGGTGGCGCGGCGGGCCGGCGCCGGCGCCGCTGCTGAGCCCGTGCAGCCCCACGGACTCGGAGAAGCTCCCGCGCTGGCCGCAACGCTCGCCCTCGCTGTCGGACTGCCTCGAGAGCAGCAGCGACGAGGAATCCGCCCGCTCCATCGTCTGCCACGTTAGACCTAAACTAGTGAGTCCGCATCCTAGTGTTAACTCGTTCTTGTTAGACTTAATTAGCGAGTATAAACGCTTCAATTATCTACTCTAGTTGCTGAACTACGCCTTATAATTATGTTGTCAGAGTTTTTGCTTTTCTCTTTGTTAGTTCACAAAAACTGTGCAGTAATTTATGTTGCCCAGTCAGAGTGAGCATGTTCAATGCTAAATACGTAGTATTTTTGTAACAATCAAGCCTTAATCAAAACTTTAGCGTCATGCTCAATTCGATTTCTTTTCCTTTTTGAGAATTTTTCACGATTTATGTATAAAGATTGCACCTCAATCTTAGGTAACTGGAGCTTTCACTTTTGCTGATACCGATGTTTTAGTTTAAATACGAAGGCGTTATTGAACAGGGATTTTAATTGTCGGTTGACGACCGCTTTATTGCAAGATTTGCAAGAGACAGCGAGTCGTGAAATGATAATCAATTTTGGTATTGTCGTATAATATGGCGCAGCTGAATCACGCGGCTAGCTCTAGCTACGACTAAAATTAGACTTACTGACATAAAGGAACGTACCTTCTCTGTCATTTGCATATAAACAGATTGACAACACAATACCATACATACGTGTGTCGTCGGTCACATAACTTGACGACAACTCGGAAAGATTCACATTCAAATCGATGAACGATTAGCAGTCGATTAATCAAATTAGTGAAACTATTGTGAAACGGGACTTCTTGATGTATAACTATGAATTAGTCATGACGAATTAGCAATGCGTGCCTACACTGTATCTCTATTCGTGTTGTTAAATTAATGTATGAATATTTTTATGCGTATAATTTCTGAGTAAGACTACAGAAAAGGTAAAGATCTTTGTTATCTTATGCTAATACGTTTTACTTTTTTTAATGGTACCAAAGCACAGTGTGTTTTTCGACCCCAAAAAGTGACATCCTCTTTTTATTAATCAAATCTATTGCTTGTATCATTACAAAGGCCAGACGAGATGTCCAGAGTGCCGATTTTCAATATTTAAAAAAAAAAAAAATTAAACTTTGTGTGACCTTCACGAAAGGAAAGGGAAAATTAATTCTTGTAGAAAAACTACAGCCAGTTCATCGTTGACTAGTCTATTCACATTTAAGAGCAAATGAAATCGGATTTATATGCGCGTTCAATCGCCACATAAAACAATGCCACGTTAAACGATGAACTGGCTGTAGTTTTTCTACAGGAATTATTTTTCCTTTTCCTTTCGTGAAGGTCACACAAAGTTTAAAAATTTTTTTTGAAAAAAATATTGCAAATCGGCACTCTGGACATCTCGTCTGGCATTTGTAATGATACAAGCAATAGATTTGATTAATAAAAAGAGAATGTCACTTTTTGGGGTCGAAAAAAACACTGTGCAAAGGCATGTTAACTTATTGCGGCAATTATTACAAATGAAATCGCATTCAGTACGTTTCACATGGATTCCGTGCACATCGCGAGGTAAGACGGATGCTCGAGTTAGATGTGATACATCGATAAGCTTAAGCAAACTGAACCCAGTACATGACGCTTTCGGAAGTGAATTATGAAAACATAACACAACATTACTTTTATGGCATTACAAATCGCCGCAATAAAATTGAAACTGACAGCTGATTGTCCACTCGAATTTATTTATGTTTAAAAATAAATCACATCGATCATTCACCTTTTACTATTACGAAACGGCGCCTGCGCCGGTCGCGCTGCATCCGCGCGTCGCAAAATGTCATGATATTTGCGTCGCGTGCGCATCGCCCGGCAGATACCGTTCGTCGACACCACGCAGTTAATCGCCCGAAGCGATTAGTTTTTACACCAACTCGTGTTGGTCGCGTGGTATTGAGAATTAGGTATTTAGTTAGCAGGTACTTTTTGTACGCAAATCCGGTTGCTCTTGTAGCATAGTTTTTAATTGACTAAGTACATGCACCCGGAACCACGAATTCTTTAAACGTCATCACAATAATTAGGTGCGTGCGTTAAAACAAGACCGGCAAGCAAAGAGTTTGCAATAATAAAAGGTAATTATTACAACAACCTGAATGTACTATACGTTGCTTGACTCACTTTACGATCTTGAGGATCTGCATCCCTGCAAGACCGTGCTTGACTAACATGAATAAAGTAGGCGTCCGCTTAAAGCCTAGCGGAATTGCCTAGCTACTCATGCATATAATATTCGAAATCCTCTGTGCTGCCTACTGCAGGCTCAGCCTTCGCAACTTGCTTGCACAGTGTGAATTCGTAGACGTTGTAGAGCACTCATATCTTCAAACGAAAACCTAGGCGAATCACTAAACTATCTCTCTATGTCTGTCGGTGCTGACAGCGGCCGTAGCCTTAGAATGCGGAATCGCATACACAAGAGTCTATTCAACTATTATTCACTCACCTGCAGTTGTAGCAGTAAGTGTCCTAGTGTCCTACGCGCCTCGGTACGGACGGGCCGACGGGTGCTCCGCGATATCATCTCCGTTTCCTTGTCCTTTTTCACAAGTATAACAGATCTCGATCCCGTTAATGTTAAGCCATCGTCACATCGTGTGTGTGCGTTTTTCCGCCTATTCTTGAAAGGTATAAAGTTTTTCAATGATGTAAAACAAATGATTGCGATCGTCCTCAAATTTGAAATTTTCGTATGCTTTTGCGACGTTTTAATTTTTAATTGATTAAATTTTAATTAGTGATGGTGACGTCTGTCTTGTGACCAACCGCCGGTGCAATACGGTTAACACGTTGAGGTTAATACCTACTATGATATAAATCGGTTTAATCCTTTTATTATCTAAATTATTTTGGTTTAGGATTTTATACGGGCAAAGTGTTTACTATTTAAAATTTCTTACTTTCGTGTTTCATTAAACTGGGCTTCTATTCGCGACATGCATATCTTTATCAAATCTGTTCAATCGTGCCGTAAAAATAGTCTGAACCTACATCCTAACATAACACGTCGATTTCTCTCTTTATTCACGCTCACCTATCTCGATCAGATAAGAATACCTAATCTCAAATGCAATAAGCACGTATATACAGCTGTAACTGGCAGCCATTCGTGGACCGTCGCTATTGTCAGCATTGTGTGCGCGCGCGCCCGTGACGTCCTTGCCCCTTTGTGTTGTGAGCTACTGCAGAGTTGTTGCTCGAAGGTTGGCCACTGTGACAAGTAGTATACGGAACCGGGAGCTCTGTTCATCACTTTCTAAAGCACTATATTGGCCGTTTTGGAAATGTTCTTCAAACGTAGCTATCTTGGACCCATTTATTATTTTAACAAGTTCACTGGCTATTAATGTCTCGGGATTGGGAACAAATGAGTAACAGAATGAATACCATAGTGATCCCTAGACATTTTACAATAGAAATAGAAATAGAAAAATATTTATTCAACGTACACAAGAAGTATAATAAAAAACAATTAAAAAGTAAACAAAGACGTTGAACAGGATCCCTCTCAGCATTGTGCCGCAGCACAATACACATGTTAGTGTGTTATAATTTGTATGAACACGTTACAATGTCACAATTATGATTGTGAATGTAACCTACACTTTAGCGATATTTGTTTAGTTAGGTAGTTAATTGTACACATGTTTTGTTCATCCTGTGATAATGTCAATGCCACAGCAATACCTACTGGCACATTTATTTCCGTAATGTTATGATAATAGGCTCGGTAAATTCATTGTATTATCATTCGTTTCACATGGTTGTAAAGCCAATGTAAATTCATTTGTAAGAGTTAACTGATATGCAAAAATACTTATGATATTTTTTAAGTGACTGCTGGAACTGCTGGCATTGCTTAGTTATCGCTTATGTTACAGACTCGCTAACTTTATGGTACTTATAAAATATGAAGGTTCCAATTGTACAAGTACATCTTTTGACCCAATCTGCAGAAAAATCGCGAAATTGCGAAAAACTAAGAATGGACTCGTTTACTCGTTATAAAATTGTCACACCTGTAGCTAACTTTACTGGTTTGTTCACAATCCCTGTAAGGCCCTAACAGCTTTACATATGCGGGGTGACCTAGTTACACGAGGCAACAATACAATGAGCTTTTGCTAAGGGTGACTGTCATTCATGTCACATGTTTAATCCTAAGGCTAATGGTGTAATAGAGTGGTACGACAGCACCATAATGGAAATTGGAATATTGTCAACTCACGATCTAAAACGACGAGATTCAAAAGTTTCCTAACACTATTAATTTGTTAATATCAAGTTCATCTATAATTTATAATATTGACCCCTGACTCCAGCCTGGCAGTGTTGATGGCATCCTACCTGTTGCAATAACCAATTGATGACTAACTTGCTCATGAATGTGCGGTGTAAACTTCCCGCCTACCGATTATATTTCGACACTTTCTACATAATTAAACGTCGTTTAATGTTGCAATGTTTCGTGAAATGCACTTTCAGCATTTCTTACAAGTTTTTATAGGTACGGAAGTTCCTCATACAAATCGAATAACCAATTAACCTGATTATTGGCCGTGACTTAGATTCTCGCTAGTGTACATTTGGGAAATCTATAAGGTTCGGTGGATTGATTTACTAACCGAAGAATTGGAAGTTATTTACTTAGTAAATAGAAAATATGGATTTTCACCAAAACAGTGTTTTTATACTCAAGGTACATTTTAGGAATCATGAGCGTGATAAATCACACACGCAACTGTAAACAGTTGCACCTTATTTATTTTGGACATAAATGCGACTTCTTTCACAAAAAGTGAAATTTTAGGTTAGACAAGTAGTAAACAATATAGAGTTTATCAGTTTACTACTGAAGACAATTGAAGATAAATTCTGTTTACGTTAATGCATGTCCATAGATCACGTTACCATTGTTCGTAGAGTCGGATCAATCGTTGTTTATATTTAAAATATTAAAGAATAGGTGACGTAAGTAACAGTGGCTAGGTTAGTTCATTAGCTACCGGCGATACACCTTACCTTACGCGACAGGAAAACTAGCGGCGGGTGCAGTGATTCACCTCGAGCCAAAACGATATTAAATTAAAGTCTCAAGTCGTAAGAAGAAGCGTGTTTGCTCTAGGGTCCGTCTTATAGCTAAATGTCATGAGAGTTTTTTTTTTTCGAGGAGTCTGTAACATGATCAGGTGGTTTAATATCATTTTCCAGAAATTGTCTAACAATAATGTAAGTAATGGCTAATTTAATTCTCTGAATAATTTCTACGTAGAAATCTAAACTGTCAATAAATCCAGTTTTACCAACAACTGTTTCTTAAACTCTGCTGCTTATGCGATTCACCTTTTATGTATCTTAAAATTAAACTCATTCTTTGTTTTGAAATTGGTTTTGATGAGCAATGTCATTAGGGTTCCAACTGTTCCAAGAGTTACACTGACACAAATCTTTGTTACACTTCGTCACAAATCATGCACTAAGACGTATTTCGTAAGACGTAGTAAAACGTATTTCGGTTTTCCGCTAACGCGTTCGCTCTCGGCTCTGCTTCATTACGCACGTAACGGTGCGATACGATTACGACAGCGATAGCGATGCAGCCCAACCACGACCGCGGGCGACGCCGACAGTCGGCCGCCGTCGCTGCCGCAACCACTCGCGTCGACGCACCCTCCGTGTTTACTTTACACTTACGCCACGCGCAAAACTAAAAACTACGCGTTTTTTTTTTGCTTAAGAACAGTAATTTAAAGTTCGATTTCTCAATGAGAGTGAAAATAGAAGGAAGTGAAAAATTGCTTTTATGCATAATAACAATATTATTCTTAATATCTGCAAAGAATATTGGTCAAGGAGTGATGATTAATGAAGTGTAGAAAATCAGCGATAAGGCTATTGATAAGTGCGGTGCTGAAGTTTTCATTATCGCGCACAATTGCAGTGAAATTAACTAACAATATCGTAAATATTTAGGAACACACAAACGTGGACAATTAAGCCGCTGTTGACGCACAGCAAACGGGGGAATGCATAAACGTGGAATTCTTTGATTTCCCCGAATACTCCATACAATAGGCGCGCGTACACAATGACGCTCATCATGGGCAATCAATCCAAAGGTGTAACGCCTGACAATAGCGACGAGGAGAGCGGGGACGCGTTCACAGACGGCGACTTCGGGGACACCGACGAAGAGTTACACGTAGAACGTAGCGATGGCTCTAACACTACCCTTATCCCTGTTAACGAAACTGTAAATGCAGAAGTCATGGATATAGTTCGCGGCGCTCGTAATGGTTTCGATGAACACGATCACACCAAAGTTAACGGACATAAAAGCAGTGATAGTGACTTGGAATGTCGCAGCAACGGCGAGCTCGCGATGCCTGACGCGCGGAGGGACTCCCACGGCGACCAGAACCCTTCCATCGTCGGCATTCTCGGTGGACAGCAGGATCATGTACGTATTGCACACTTTTGCCAAGTGTCCCCTGCGTGACCATTTCTGCGAGAATTTTAAGGCATCCCGTGATTCATCGGTGTGTCGTTGACTCTTATACCTGTTTTGCATTGGCCTTTCCTGCTCCCTTGTCAACTTAGAAACTATAGTACTTCAGCAAACATACCAACGCAACAGGGCTTTATATATGGTCAATAAAACCTACGAGGCGCAAGGCCGTTTACTATCTTATCTCTTTAAAATTTCACTTACGTGCGTTTCGGAGGCCGCAGTCTCCAAATAGTTTTCTATGAGATTGCTGTTTGTTTTACGCACCAATAACCAAGGTGTTGGCCGCGGTTACTTCAAAATGCCGTAAATTGTCCGCACGTATCGCAAGTGTTTCGTGATCTGCCAATTTGAATTATGGTTGAGTTAGTTCAGCAGTGTCTGTTGTAAGTCATGCGGCATCTGTGGAGCGACACAGCTGTGTGAGTTGCGGTGAGACGGCCTTGCCTTGTTGCGAACCTAAGCGGATAGAAAATGACATTTCCGGAGTCTTTGCTAAGCCTGGCAACCAGAACAGTCATCCTATACGTGAGTTTAAACAATAATAGTCGTAGCAGAAACTTGTTATTTCAACTGTGCCCTTGCTAGCCTTATTATGGTAATAAAATAGTTATGAAGATGAATTATAGGTAACTAAAGAACAAGGCAGTATAAGTGTAACGTCAACTAAAAACACTTGTGTTCACTTCAATGCGACACTCCAGTATCCTCATCAAGTCAACTCAGTCTACACGTGATTTCATTCCAGCTCCGTCTTTATGTGTTCGGTTCATTATGGCTAAATGTTTAAATCTTAAAGCTGTATAGTCAGTGGTTTCAACATGTCATCGCCAGAGTTTTTGCTGCGGGTCGCCGCCAGGCTCCTTCTGGTTTATGTGAGTCATCACTCGTCACCTATTTGTTAGACTACCTAAATCGCTAATGGTTGAGACCATGTGCGAATAACCAGTGATGTCATATTCATGTCACGTATCAATATATTTCATTGTATATCGTAAAGTATAGCCTTCCTGTTGAGCATAAAAATTCCCGGGCGGGTTCTTGCATAAATTCAGGTTTGTGTAGAAGTAAATAATGATAATACCTACAAATTGGAAATTTAGTATATTTTATAAATGTCATTGCTTTGAAAAGGTTGCAAAACACATAATTATGTAACACTTAAAAATGCAATGCAATCACAAAGTTCTCACAACCTTTTTCATACAATCGGTTCAATAGTTGAAACGTCTCTTTCAAAAGATTCTTGTTGTGAATGGCAAGTGAATGCTAATGAATCTGTCGAAACATTTTTAAATGATACGTGTATCTAACCGGCCAGCGAACATGCTAATCTAATATCTCATCGAGCATTTACAAGAATCTCATTAGGTTGCCGCGAAACAACTGCTAATGTGAAATATTGAGAAAATATTACTTTTCGATGAGATCATGAAGTTCAAACTACCGATAATACCGCACATAAAAGGATCGCTATCGTACCTACATAGACTAGCTCGTAACGTGAAATATTGCTTCTCATTTCAGTTAAGTAATCCTTCCAACAGCATCAATGTCTAAATAGGTTCTTTTGAGCGTCTTTGTTTTAGCTGACCTTAAGCTGAACTGATAAGCTTGACGAATCTTTATTTTTAACCGACTTCAAAAAAAGGAGGAGGTTCTTATTCAGAGTTATGTAAAGCATGGCGTCTTCAACGATCGCCTCATGCTCATGCTCGCTCACATGCGCCCGCGGTGTCCGCCGCGGCATAAACAAACATGACAACCGCGTTCGTATTCGTAATCACACGAGCGGTCGGTGACAACTCTTACACCGTCCACTAATTATCATAATTTATGTACATACAAAAATCTTTCGCGTTTGTACAGCAAGATGTTGTGAACTATGCACGCATAACTTAGTCCAAATTCTTTCTTAAAATAAAATGAGTCTTAATTACCAAAATTTCGTTAACACTCTTAGAGTTCTTTTGCGTTAAGCTTATTATTTTTCTGTACTTTTAAACTTATTATGATCCCAGTAATTTTATCACCAGTTCAACCGGTCCAGTACTTAGGTATAATAGAATTCTTTCGAACATTCAAATATAAATAAATATACAAATATAAATAATTTATTTGCAAATAACACAAAAACCAAAATAGGATCGGTACAATATATGTAGCTTATATTTAAGTACTTACTTAGGTGTTGTGTTACTATATAACATGAGTGCGATCAGACAATGCTCCTTACTCCCCGTACTAGTTAAAAACTGTATCACGGTGGAGCAGGACCCGTCATCCTATTTGTTATGTTACAATTTCTGAACTCTTAACTTTTAACTGAGGTTATAAGAGAATCTATGTTGCATAGTAGTGTTAACATTGCATCAGTTACTAATATAATTAGTTGAGGGTAAGAAGTTGCAAGTAAGTACCTACATCGATTAGTAATTAAATTACGGATACAACTCGCTTAAACGTAAACAAGTAGTATATGCAAAAGCTCTAGATGAAAATGCTATGTTGCTTACAATTATAATGTTTATTACTAATCTAAGTCTAACATGTTGGTCTATAATATATCTGCATAGTGTATGTGTATGTAAGTAAGAATGTGTCTATATATTAGTGTGAGTGTGTGTGTGTGTGTATGTGTACGAATTAGTGATGCCATTCGTCACCGTAGTAGAATAATCCCCGTGAATTTGAGTAGGTATTATTACTACACCGACGTATGGCAGTAACTTTAATTAATACACTTTAACAGTAATAGCATTAACTTTTGGTAGGTATTACCGCAGTAGGTATGTGAAGAAAGGGTAACGTAAGGTATTGGTGCGCTAGCGACAGTTGGGATTCATCATCATGTCATGATGTCAGCCGAAAGACGTCCACTGCTGGTTGCACAGTTGGGATTAGCGCCCTGTAACTGGGGCAACACTGTTTGTGAACATGTCTCGTTAACAGCTGGCTATTTGTTTATACTGCACCTGAATTTCTTTAAAGCGTTACCTAATCGTAAACTGCATGACTGGCATGCCCGGCATTTATTGGATTTTAAATTAATTTGTTTCGCTTAGCAATAAATAAATAAATAAATATCATGGGACAATTGACGCCAACTGCAATAGCAACTAAGATTTTACCCTATCAAGATAACAACAAGCAAGAGTTATTTGGACGGCTAGTTTAAATTGTTTTGACTAATTCAAACTATACAAACTAGGAATTAAGCCAAACTCCGACTGTGATATCTGTTCGGCCTTGAACCATACTGTAGCAAAACATTAGTCACACCGACCGTTTAACACGGAGCTTGGTGACAGCGTGTCCTTAAAGTTCTTCGCGAACGCCCAAGATGATGTCACCCCGAGCCGCGCCATGCCATGTGGTTGGGGAGCACTTGACATGTGCACAGGGCAACGGTCCTGCCTCCTCTGTCTAGGAGACAGAACTAAATGCAAAGTAGGTAACTAACTTTCAGTCACAAAAATATGAAACGTTTCCAACCTACGCGGCATGAAGGATCAAACTGATAGTTCTGACAAGATTCAATGTCAGATGTTAACGGTGCAGCAACTTGGTGAAGGCACAAGCAAACAGCGGACGACTGTTTACGATGTTATCGGGTGAAATTTGCCTAATTTCCCGTATGTACTTTACCTGTTTACCACACCATAATGTACACAATGACTGCAATCCCAAAACGGACTTGATATCGTTATCACCACCGTTGATCACGCAGTTATCATCAAACGGACGTAAAGGATATTTTTTAAGAATAAACAGTTCTAAAAACACAGTTTTGTTTTGAACAATGTTATTTTATCGAATTCCTTTGTTCGATAACAAGCCGATAAGGTAGTGTGCATAATGTCTTGTTCCATTACCCTGTTCATCCGATATCTGTTTGTGTGTTGTTGATCCTTCATTGATGGACCTTGGAAATATCTTTGTAGTGATCTAGTTTAATAAACCTTGCATTTTCTCTAATTCAATTTAATTGTTTTAATTAGGTTTAAGGCAGCGATGAAAGCAATGATTGACGCTATAATATTTGTTTATTCGATTTTCAACGGATGCAAATACCTAGCGTAGCTTTACGTAAGACATTCAATAACAAAACCCAATCAAACTTGGCTAATGTAAATAATACTTCTTACGAAATGCAATTCCACAATTCTCTTTGAACTAATCAGGATTGTTCTCGTCTATTTCAGTATTGTGGTTAACGCATGGCTGACGCCTTGTTCGAAGAATAGCTATTGTTTTAACATTTGCTATCGAGTCCACATCCCGTCACCCGCATTTACGCCAACTGTATATTAAAAGCCCCCTATACCAAATAAATTTCGCCTGCTCACTAATCTAAAAATATTCCCTCCGTTGTACGAATTTGTTCCATTTAAAATTTTACACCTTGATTGATCTTCCTGCCCCAAAATTGGGACGACCTAATTTTATTCTCGGAAAGAGTACACAATGTAAAGATTAAATTTATTTGATTTCAATGGAACCAGAACCGTTTATACAATTCAACCAACTTTCGCCACGCGTTAACACGAATCTTTTCCGCACGCCAAGCAATTTTAATTGACATTTTAATTGGAATACCAATACCTAGTTTTGTGCGTAAATGGAATTGTCCCGTCTAGTTTTATTCTTTATCTACACACATATCATAAGTCCTCTAAAATGCGTTCAGAAACCGTAGAAAATGACCAGCATTGCAGTACATCGTCGCCTCCCCGGTCCTGCAGTAAAGTAATAGTCATTACGACATCGAATGTCGAATGTCGTAATGACTTTTCGATATCGAATTCAATTTTTCGAATTTGACGACCAACGTAATTTACGATCATAGTGAAATAAAACGGATCACTCACGTATATAAAGTAATGTATGCAACTCCACATAATTAGGCCTTAAAACACTCATTATGTAGCAGTTGCATAAACTACTATTTCTAGCGTGCGAGTAGGCATTTATCATATCGCTGTTTGTGAGTAGCCGTCGTCTGGCCGCTCCCGAGAGGGTGGCCCAGCTCCGAGTATTGACGCAGACACTCATAAACATGAACACTATAATATGTCAACATTTACTCAACCGTTTTACCACACGCTGAGAACCGCTTTGCAATTTTAATATTATTGAAAGTTAAATAACATTTCGAAGCTATTATCTGCTGTGTAATGATAATGAATGTTTTTTTTTTAAAGTAGTACGTCTCGTAATACAGCGCACAGATTTGGCAACTCTTTGAAATACGAATCGCGCTAATCGACCACGATATTTTATATATAATTTAACCTGATTTCCGCTCATAGAATTTACGTCTTACATTTGCCGTAACGGATCGTATTCTATTCGTTTAAAAAGTGAAATAAAACCGTTTTCCGCCTTTTGTGGGCTGTGCTGCAAACTCACAGTCACGTTTTGTTGAACGCGCCCTCAATGCGCCAATCGTTAATTATTATTATTTAATTGAATTATTGTTCAATTTAACAAGTCCCCGAAATCTGTATTACGTTCTTTAGGTATTACTCCGCATGCGCGAGGTTCCAAAATAAGGATAAACAAAAAAGCATGGCGATTGCTCCACTATTTCTTAGCAGTATCTAGAGATACAACCCTTGACAAAACCTTTCCCTCCTGAACTCCAATAGTTAGACATGTCTAGCTGACGACCGAATAGCCTAGTGGTTAGAGACTCTGACTATGAAGCTTGAAGTCCCGGGTTCAATCCCCGGTCGGGGCAGAAGTTTGTATGATGAATACGAATCTTTGTTCTCAAGTCTTGTCTTGGGTGTTTTATATATATTTAAGTAATGTATTTATCTACATCATTATGTTCATCCGTTGTCTATTATCTTTAGTAGGGTTTGCGTAGTTTGGGACTTGGTCAATTGGTGTCAATTGTACCATGATAATTATTTATTTATATTGTTGCAGGCGGAGCAGCGCCTGGCGGCGCGGCGCGCGGCGCGGGCGGAGGCGCGCGAGATACGCATGCGCGAGCTGGAGCGCCAGCAGCGCGAGCAGGAGGACCATGCCGACAAGGCCTACGACATGTACGCCGGTACGTATGCACACGCACAGACCAAGTCCCGCGCACGACAAGGATCAGGACCTTTCTAGCTTTCCGTTACTCTTTCATTTCCAATCATCATCATCATGTACGTCAGCCGAAAGACCTCCACTGCTGGACATAGGCCTCCCGCAAGACTCTCTACTCAGACCGGTCTTGTGCTTTCCGCATCCAGCGCGATCCAGGTCGTCGCTCCATTTTGATGGAGGCCTACCCACAGCTCTTCTCCCGGTCCGCGGACGCCATTTCCATTACGTTGGAATTTTAATTTGACTCAGTTAAAAAGTTAGGTCCGCCGTTGGATCATCTGGAAATACAAAACATTAGTAAAGTATATGTATTTTCAAAACAATAAGGAAGGTTTATGGAGTCCGAGTCGTAAACAAAACTCTTCAAAAGATAATTTGATCTGAAAGTGAAATCTTGATGACATGACTAATAAAATAATGGTGCTATCAAAATACTACAAATGGAGCGTCCCACACTGAAATCGCGTGTTGCGTGTTACAGAGACGGTGGGGCGGCGCGGGACGCCTCGGCTGGCGGGCCTCGCGCCGGCGGCGCTGCACTCGCCAAGGCGCGCCTCCGAGGACTCCGCCGACGACTCCTTCAACGTCAAGGACCTCAGGGTAAGCTCCACCTGGCCTGGCTAGACGGACGATCAACCAAGATTATGAGAAGACGATTTCTGATAAACTTTGTGAACTTTACGTGTGAATTTATCTTCTTTCTTTTTACGTTTTGTTTTGATCCATCTGGTGGTCCAAAGGTTAGTCCCTGAGTCGAACATTTATGTTTCTGCTGCATCTTTTTTATTTTAGCATACTTCCCTTTCCAGGAAATGTTTACAAATGAAAAACCCTTGCAAGCTTTCGGCGGTAGCATTAAGTTTGTCAACATATAATTCCAGCACGATCTGAAGGAAGTGGAGGAGAAGTTCCGCAAGGCGATGATCCTGAACGCGCAGCTCGACAACGACAAGGCGGCGCTCGGCTACCAGCTGGAGCTGCTCAAGGACCGCATCGAGGAGCTGGCGGCCGAACACGCGCAGCTGCAGGTGAGCACTAGCAACCTGACGCAGCTGACAACACAAGCGGCGCGCGGCTACCAGCTGGAGCTGCTCAAGGACCGCATCGAGGAGCTGGCGGCCGAACACGCGCAGCTGCAGGTGAGCACTAGCAACCTGACGCAGCTGACAACACAAGCGGCGCGCGGCTACCAGCTGGAGCTGCTCAAGGACCGCATCGAGGAGCTGGCGGCCGAGCACGCGCAGCTGCAGGTGAGCACTAGCAACCTGACGCAGCTGACAACACAAGCGGCGCGCGGCTACCAGCTGGAGCTGCTCAAGGACCGCATCGAGGAGCTGGCGGCCGAACACGCGCAGCTGCAGGTGAGCACTAGCAACCTGACGCAGCTGACAACACAAGCGGCGCGCGGCTACCAGCTGGAGCTGCTCAAGGACCGCATCGAGGAGCTGGCGGCCGAGCACGCGCAGCTGCAGGTGAGCACTAGCAACCTGACGCAGCTGACAACACAAGCGGCGCGCGGCTACCAGCTGGAGCTGCTCAAGGACCGCATCGAGGAGCTGGCGGCCGAACACGCGCAGCTGCAGGTGAGCACTAGCAACCTGACGCAGCTGACAACACAAGCGGCGCGCGGCTACCAGCTGGAGCTGCTCAAGGACCGCATCGAGGAGCTGGCGGCCGAGCACGCGCAGCTGCAGGTGAGCACTAGCAACCTGACGCAGCTGACAACACAAGCGGCGCGCGGCTACCAGCTGGAGCTGCTCAAGGACCGCATCGAGGAGCTGGCGGCCGAGCACGCGCAGCTGCAGGTGAGCACTAGCAACCTGACGCAGCTGACAACACAAGCGGCGCGCGGCTACCAGCTGGAGCTGCTCAAGGACCGCATCGAGGAGCTGGCGGCCGAGCACGCGCAGCTGCAGGTGAGCACTAGCAACCTGACGCAGCTGACAACACAAGCGGCGCGCGGCTACCAGCTGGAGCTGCTCAAGGACCGCATCGAGGAGCTGGCGGCCGAGCACGCGCAGCTGCAGGTGAGCACTAGCAACCTGACGCAGCTGACAACACAAGCGGCGCGCGGCTACCAGCTGGAGCTGCTCAAGGACCGCATCGAGGAGATGGCGGCCGAGCACGTCATGGTTTTTGAGTTTTTCTCAATAGGCTAGTAGGAAACCGGCTCTCAGCAAGTTTAAGCATTAGAAGACCAAGGGGTCGGAGATCTGTCTAGAGGGCGAAATACCACTGCGACTTTTTACATAAACGCAGCTGATGTGAGTGTATAATATGGTGAGGGGCTTCTAAACGGGCTATATTTTTGCTGCAATATGTGGAAGGCAATTATAGGAGTCGTCTAGCTTTCATAATAATAGTCAGACAGCAAAAAGTGCCCGTTTAGAAGCCCCTTAGAAGAGAAGACGTGCGGAGCGTGGACTGCAGTGGGGCTTTGCCTAAGGCCGCGACACGTTGAAAGTCTCCTCTACTATGACTTTAGGAAATTATTATCATTAGTTGATTTGAAAACCAGCAGATTAATATTCTCGCATGAATAACTCGGAGCGTTTATCTGTAATTGTTGAAGTCTTACTAAAGAGTGTGATTTATACGTCCAACTTTCATAACCGGTCTACTGTTCCCCAGCGCGAGCACAAAGAGAAATGCTCGTCGCACGAGCGGCTTAAGCGCGAGCACGCGTCCCTGGAGCGCGAGCTGGCGGCGGCGCGCGACGCCGTGCGCGCGCGCGACGCTGCGGCCGCGGCGGCCGGCTTTGCGTTCGTGGACGCCGCGCCCGCGCTCGCGCTCAACAACAACCCCGCGCCGCCCGCGCCGCCCGCCCTGGCGCTCGTCACGCACCAGAACGAGCAGCTGCTCAACGACGCGGGCGAGGGGACACTAGGTAATACTACTGAGGGCTCATCATCATGTCAGCCGAAAGACGTCCACTTCTGGATATAGGCCTCCGCCAAGGCTTTCCACTCGTACCGGTCTTGTGCTTTCCGCATACACCGCGGTCCCGCGATCTTCGCCACGTCGTCGCTCCATCTGAGGGCTACTGGGCGCTATAGCCACGATCGCTTGTATCGAGTGAGTCTATCTGTCAATTTCCACCAATCATAGGTCAGTGGCTGGTCTCATTGGTGGAGAATGACAGATATTTTAGACCCTCTGTACTAAATAAATAAATATCATGGGACAAATTGACACCAATTGACCTAGTCCCAAACTAGGCAAAGCCTGTACTATGGGTACTAGACAACGGATAAACATACTTATATAGATAAATACATACTTATGTACATACTAAACATCCAAGACCCGAGAACGAACATTCGTATTCATCATACAAACATCTGCCCCGACCGGGATTCGAACCCGGGACCTCAAGCTTCATAGTCAGGGTCTGTAACCACTAGGCTATTCGGTCGTCAAGGTCGTACTGGCGATCCTAGCGGATTTTTGACTCGCGGTAGCCGGGCTCGTTACGTTATCATCTTCAGATCGTATCGCTCCACTGTTAAATGTAGAGCTTCAGCTACGATTGCTGCTCCCGCGCTCTTGAGTAAATACGTCTCGTTTTTCCATTGGCCACAAAGGACCTGCAGTGAATAGTTTCCATGTGACAGAAATAAAATAAAGTACCTGCTCAAAATCACACTCTACTGTTCCAAAGTGGCCATAGCCTCCAACAAATTAAATATTGACCGAGAGTTAATCCTTACCGACGTCAATCGGTTCTACGACAGATAACCAACCGTAGAACTCCTCAAGAACTAACTGCACGTTATTGCCGTTTAGCACGAAGTAAGTTGAGTGTTGCCCGTTTGCAGACGTGCGGTTGCAGAAGCTGTTAAGCTCGAAGCAGAGCCTGGAGGGCGAGGTGCGGCGCCTCAAGCTGCAGCTCAGCGAGGAGCAGCACAACGGCGTGGCGCGCGCGCACGACCACGAGCTCGAGACCGAGCGTGAGTCGCGCGGTCACACCTGCCATGCAAGACAAGTCCTGCAAGTTGCAATACGTTGCGGCGTTCGATCGCCCACTCAAAACTCGTTCGCTTTACGGCCTCGCATTGTAGTGCAACTTGTATGATTTTTCTTGCAGGTCTAAACTGCTTGTCAGTAATCTGTCGTACAAGGTGGGCCATTTAGACGGGTCAGTATGCCGAACTCAGAAACTATGAGACATAGGATAATATGCTGTAAGGAACCATGGTATCTATTCATGTATTTTTAAAATAAAACTCATCCACAGCGAAGCGTCTTCGTTTCAGCTTGGACAAAAATGATTTCGTGTCTACAGTTTTAATTTCTCAGCCGGTTCGATAATTATTGATATTAATGATAAAGTTTTTTATGTAAATTCAGTTATTGGGAACTTTAAAAAAAAACAAATAATTTCATAAATGAGCTCTAGAGGTTTACAGCTCACAGAGCCATTAGTCATAGTTATGGTTGTGTTCCAGTGGAGGCGCTCCGCAAGTCGACGGCGGAGGCCAAGGCACGCGCGGCGCGGGCGGAGGCCGAGGCGGCGTTACAGGCGGCCGGCGCCGCCCGCCTCGCCGCGCAGCTGTCGCGCGTCAAGGCGCAGCACGACGCGCGCGACGAGCACGAGGAGCAGCTCAAGCAGGAGCGCCGCAAGCTGCAGCGCGAGGTGCGTGCCGGGGACTATCATACACTAGGACGCGGAGGCTGAGCCTGCTCGCCGCGCAGCTGTCGCGCGTCAAGGCGCAGCACGACGCGCGCGACGAGCACGAGGTGCTTAAATACGCGAGGCTGCGACTGACGTCACGATCCCACATACGCACCAGCAATCACAACGATTCAGTCCAGTATATATTTTTTACAGTGCCATTACTTCACGGTAATCTAATACAAACCTCTAGCACGGTAGTGCTATTATTGCAACTCGAGAGTTCGCTGCCGACGGCTGACAGCCAGTGCCACCAAAGCGAGGTCGATTGGTGTCCTCGACTCTACAAAAAACCAACCTCTTTTCGCAGGCTGCGCCCCTTGAATTGAACAAAATACTTGTGCCACCGTCGGGGTAAATTTTACGTTAAACATTAATGACTACTAATAACCAAACCTGATGAGAGTTCCCACGCGATCTGTGTTTCCCTTTACAGCTTTGTTTGTTTTCAGGAAGTCGTTGACTTTTGGGCCGTTATCAAAAATGGCGATAGTTAACGGTACGGTTATACGCGTGACCCTCTCCGCTCGTCTTAACAACCTCACTCTAACGAGTACACGTGCACTAAACAACCAAATGTAAACAGTGATAATTACGAGTGGGTTTGACTTAATTGAACTATAACGTGTGGATGTTAGCGGATAGACTGTGTGTTTACAACTATAACTAAACTCATTAGTAAAGAATAGAATAGCCAAAATTAGTTGTTTCTGTGTAATTCGCTACCGAGAGTTACTCTGTATTGTCACATAAGTCCTTACGTGTTACTATTAACTGACAAAACCCGATGTATAAACACATGTTCAGCTGCAAATACGAGCTTAATACAGTCCCCAGTAGAAAGACCATTCGTGCACCTTGACCCGTTGTGACAAGGTTCACATTTGATCAGTTAAGCGCTGGCGACTAAACCCATGTTACGCATGATTAACTTGTAATCCCGTTTCTTGTGTCCAGTGTTCACTAAATTGTGCCGTATGTGAAAGTCCTTATATACTAGGAGTTTGAGTCCCGAATTACAACTTTATATCTAGGAAAGTAAATTCTGAAGGGTAGGTACCCTTCTAGTAGTGGTAGTGATGCTGCGGCAAACATGTTTATGTTCGATGTTCGTCGCTCAGTGAGTCTCATTTGTAAAGGTTAATTGAGTACCTATTAAAAAGTCGCTCAAAGCGACTAAAGGAGCCACCGCGTCTAGTGCACTTAGTACTAGCCTTGCTGAGACGTCCGTGTACCTACCCAACTGCTTTGCCCTTAAGATAACCTGTTAACCCGTTGTAAATACAAAACTAAATACGTGTCTGCTCAAATACTCTGCAAAGGCGGTCGTGGCAAAGACACATCTGACTCGCTCCGGCGCGCGAAATCAGAGCGAAACGTCTGTACTTATCTTTGTTACGGCTGCCAGTGTAAGCTATCTGAGTGGATCGAATGTACTTTTTGATTTATTTAGTTACTTTTTTTTCAGGCGAGAGAAGCTCTAAACAGAGTAGAAGAGCTAGAGACAGAGAACAGCCATCTCACGAAGCGGCTCGACAAACTGAAGAACGCGAAATCTGCGCTGCTCAAAGAGCTGTGACGCGCCGCGACCGACGCCGCGCTGGACAACTTGTGAACTAACTACGCTGGCTGCCGGCCCGCCACCCCAGTATGTGTATAATAACGAAACATGCCGTCTGCTACTAACAAAAGTATTCAATTCGGTTCAATATTTAATAACTCTATTCATATCAATATTATTGTCAACTCCGCCAATGTCAAAACACTCGCCAACGAAGTCGCAAATACTTGTCTCCGTGAAGGTGGAATTGGAGGCTAAGGACCGCAATTAAAGGCCTAACTATAAGGTATCCACACTGCATCTTTTATGGCAGTTCGATGTTGGATTTGAAATATTGTTATGTTCGGTATTCTCTTAATCTCAGTTATGCATTTCGTCACAGAAGTCTGTGCATTTCAGTTACGATATTGGATTGCAATTTATCGGCATTTTTTAATTTGATCGTTGTGTGTATTATTAAAAGTCTACCTGGTTCTCCAAAGTTAAGACGGTTTATCCAAGAATTCTTTCAAATCTATCCACTACCGAATAAATTTATGTGATTTTCTAATGACATACAACGCAGTAAAATCGCACTGACGACGCTGCGTCCATAAACACAATCTAGCCACTCATTGTGGCCAATCCTCGTATCACTTAGCTTTTGTATTTATTATAACTACGTAGTTGCTGCAATATTTCGAGGGATTGTGCAATAGCACCACTCTACAGTGCAGTGACGTCACAGTCGTCCAGTGACGTACCAGTGCGGTTTGACTGTTGTTACACAAGGGGGCGCCACCGTCAGCCGCAATCTGATTCCATTGAAATGAATGGTTTATGTAGCCGTGTAATATAGCGTAGAACTTTAAGAAACGAACGCTGCGCCGTCAGCCGCTTAATGTAAAATATTGACACGTGAAGAACACCCCTATTAATTTGGTTGTGTTGTATTTTATTTATACATCGCTTAATAAATGTTGATTTTTGTAAAATAATCATGTCTATAATTAATTCGTTTAAATGATAATTATTTATTTGTAATGCAATTGAAATTATGTTCGTATTTTTCTGTATATTTTCTTTTCTATTTAAGGATAATGATAGCTTGCCGATGTTATTAGCTTTGCGTACTAATACAAAAATATTTTAATACTTGCCATTGGTATCACAAATTCGTTTTATTTTGCAATATGATAATTTATTAGCATTGGTTTCGAGGAAAATGAAGGTTCTCTGAGTATCAATACAGGGGGCAGACGGGCACATCGCCGCAAAATAACTTAACTGAGAATTTGTATGAAAATAATAATTTCCACCGTTCTTTACCGTCAGAGATTGATTTTGCTTCAATCTTTATGTCCGTGTATTTTGCAAGGCAGTCTTGCATGTACGGTGCTTTGCGTACTGCACCCCTGTATCGATGCTACGAAATTTACGTTTGTTGACGGTTTTAAATATGAAAGTGATTGCTCAAAATTATACCCACACATATGTGATAGCCGAGTATTTGGGCCACACAGGGCGGTTCGTGTTCTATTCGAGTATTGAGATTACATTCATTATATTGGAAAGTTACCATACCTACTCTTACTAATGTCATGAATGATCTATTTAATGTATAATGATAATGAGATAGATGCTTATAGAGGTGCGGTGTTTTATATATTTTGATGATTAGAGCAATTGTGTCAAGGATGAAGTGTTAATGTAATATAGTTTTAATTCGATAGTCATGCTCACGTAACTTAACAGTGCCATCGCGCACCAAATTAATGTATTAGTATACAATTTACGTGGTATTTATCAGTAGATACGAAACGATGCAGTTAGAGGTCGTGGTCACACTGCAGTTTTTACAAGCTTGTGCTTCAAATTAACTGCAATGTGGTCGCGGCTTTAGTGGTATGGTTGACAGAGGTTTTCTAAGGTTGAACGATATTCAAATGAGTAGTGTATAAGGGTGAACCGCACGAGACCAGTCGACGTAGGTTTAGGTAATCGACTTTTGTACGCGGCGTTATACAATTGCACATGTATTTAGTGGCGCAGGAGAAATAGACCCGCATTTCTTCATAAATTATTTTGAAGTCTCAAGCGCTGGATTCGCAAAACCGCTATTCTGTCAACTTTGTAAATGTACGTTATGTTTGAACCTGACCACCTACGAAACGAACACCGTCTGGAGACTGATTGTAGAAAAATCCAGGGCCGGCTGTCAGTCGTGGGTGAAATCTGTCGTTAAGTCGGGTTTAAGTTTAGGATAAAGCAATGGTTATTAACAGACTGTAGGCTCAGACATAAGTCCTCACTAATTTGTAAGTAGGATTATCTGTGAACACCCTCGCTGGCGCGAAGTTGGCTGCCGAAGTGCAAATAAAACTCAAAAATGAAACTAATTATTCGGCAACGAGTTTCATGGCAGCGCGGGGCCGTAAGCGCGGTGTATGTATCTTGGTGCTGCATTACTAATTTATTTTGTTTTATTTTTAACTAGGACTGACATAAAGCGAGACTTGACTTGATATTGTATAAATTTGGATACTTTGAATAAACTTCGCTCTGAAATCGTAGTTTTTTTTCATTCATGGGTAATTACTCCGATCATTTTCTATTCAATAGGGTTGTTGACTGATGTGAAAATAAAATCATTTTGCATTTTCACTTATCTTGATATCCGAAAATACTCATAAAAAGCCGATGCCTCACTATTACTGCAATGAAAACGATTTTTAATTTAACAAAAACTAATAAAAGGAGGCAGTTATAAAAAGGTACCCTGTGAGTTAGATCACTGAAAATGATGAGGTCATAGTTCTTCATTCAATACAAACTTCATACTAACGGATCGTTTTGACATTTCATAAAGAATTGCTGATTTGACTAAGCGGAAACAACCCTATTACCTAGATCAGGAGTTCCCAACTAGGGGGGCTCCCAAGGGGGGCATAGAGAGATGTCAAGGGGGGCGGAAAGCGTTTGCATTTTCTTTTTATTTATTTTTTATACCACTAAGGCGGCAAACAGGCAAGAAAAAAAAAATAAACAACATTAACAAATAAATAACAATTCAATGTAATGTTTAATTTACACGCATAAAATTTATTGTAAAGTAAAGAGGGGCATGAAAATATTATTAATAGTCCGGGAGCCTCAACAAAAAAAAGGTTGGGAAACCCTGACCTAGATAAAGGGTCACGACCAAAGTCGAAGTAAAAATATGGCACCGCTGTAGTGTCAGTTTATTATTAGTTCCGTTAACGTCCGAGGTCCGCAACCGGACCTGGGACGTTTGGGAATAATAATAACAATTTTATTAGTAATTACTTAATTAGTAAACTTAAGTCACAACAGCAGCCGTATAAGCTATCCGCTAGGGTTGGAGTTGGACATTTTACAAACATGTGACCCTAGCGCAGAAAAGAGTAACTTCGCTTTATAGCTATCTTTTGTTATTTTAGGGTTATGTACCTCAACAGGAAAAAACCGGCCAAGTGCGAGTCGGACTCGCGCACGAGGGTACCGTAGAAAGGATTTAACGCTTTTCCCCAGTGTTTTAAGAAGTCCAGTGTTAGCAGAGCCCTGCTTCTAAGCAAAATGTACGCAGCGTGGGGTCATCTTATATTGGTCTGCGAAATCTACAGACAGACATAAAAATTTAACATTTTGAGACTTTTTGGAGTGGTTGTGCTATAAGAGCTACCTTCATACCAAATTTCAAGTTTGTAGGACAACTGGGTACTTGCCCTTTAGGTTTTCTCAGTACGGCGATTTGTATGGAAACCACCTTTTTAATGACTGTATCTTTTGATTGCGTTAACTTAGGTTGATTTTTTTCACGGCTGATATCGCTTGTTTGACTACTCGCCATTAGATGGCAGTAAAATCCTAAGCAAAATATAGGAACGGGGCTTCGCTAATACTGGACAACTTAAAACACTGGGGAAAAGCAGGGAAATCTTTGTACGGAACCCTCGTGCGCGAGTCCGACTCGCTCTTGGCCGGTTTTTTTTATTTAAATTTTCCTTTATTATTGTGATAAATGTTTTTAAAACAAGAAGCTGGTGATCGAGGCAGTACATTATTAGTTATTCTGTGCCAGTACGGACTATAATTTAAATTAGTGTTTATTTGTTTGTTTTGGTGAAAATACTCCAATATGAACCAATAAAAATTTGCAACGTCTATCACTTATAATAAGAATAAGTTATGCTACTATCCGCCCTAGCTTGCCGTAGCCTAGACTTATGCATAACTAGCTTATACCCCGCGACTTTGTCTTACCTATCCCGTGGGAATTTCGAAAAATCCCTTCTTAATGCACCTCTAGGATACTCAAGGTATGTTGGCTAAATTTCAAGTCTCTAGGTCCAGCGGCTTAGGCTGTGCGTTGTCTGTCAGTCAGTCAGTCACGGTACTGTTTTATAGGTATAGATAATCAGTGATATTACATATAATAAGGAAATGAATATACCGCGCCAGAGTAGTTTCATAAAAGACCCTATTGACCACTTTGACAGTTCAAACAACTCTACGAAAGCGTTGACCGCCAACTATGCAACCGCGACTATTTTCAAACATAGTACTAGGTATCTTTATTCTGTAATATCATTGATAATAACTTAATTTTACACACAAAGTATGATAAATAGAGGAAGTTTTCAGAATATACGAGAGAAAATGAAACAACACAATTTTATACAACCAAATACTCTATTGGAATTTAATTCTAAAGACGTTGCTGTCATTTGTCGAAAACTTATCAAAAGCAAGTTGTTGATTTGATAACACCTTAAAAGCAACTAACTTAATTAAGTCTTCCTAAATCAATAAGTTGGATAAGTTCAAACTCTGATCAAGGTCAAATGAGATAAGTCACACATTGACTCATTAGTCATAATCATAAGTAAATATCATAATGTGAAACAATGCAACAAATTTTTAGATGCATAGGTAACCATTATGGAGAATCTTTTTAAGTGTTACTTAACAATGAACAGGTCTTTGATGGCGAGAATGCCTTCGTTTGTCATTAACCTAGTATACTGTATATAACCAGTCCAACATCCAACAACAGTTAGTTGCACCTACATCCAAGTGGCTATCCACAAATAACTGCCTGGGCACACCTTCAGGCTAGAGCAAAAATCCAATTAATATGGCCTTAGATATTTGAGCAGTACATTTCTGAAACTATAGTAGAAAAAAATCTTTATATATTTTCCAGGTGGCAACAAATAAGCTTGCAAAAGTTTTCTTTTGCTTAATACCTAGGAGCAGATTCTACAAGCCTTGCCAAACTTAAAACAATGTTAATATTGTGGCCAAGCTTTTTACATTTAACAAAAAACAATCAGACCTCAAACATTTTCACATTACAACATAAATGTGTACATATAAATATCTACACGCTAGCGTGCTGGTTGGGAGTGAGCCCGCCGTGCTCGGGACTGTGTTTCTGTTTTTTTCTCTTTTTCTCCTTTTTCCTCTTTTTGCGTTCCTTGTCGTCGTCGTGACGCTTCTGTTTTTTGTGTTTCTTTTCATAAGTATCAGGGTTGGAAGAGTCTGGAAATACAAAAGCATTATAATCAATTAAGCAATACACTTATTTTTACTGTTTTTACTTTATTAAGAAAGTTCTTGTACAAAGAGATACTGTTACATAACTTAATGCATGTGTTGTTATTTAAAAAAAAAGGTAGTAATTAATTCTATTCTATTCTAATAGTCATTTAAAATAAAGAGTTAATAATGAATGCTATTATAAAAATAAAAACATAATTTTATTTAATTTTCTATCATAATAATTAAAGCAAAATTTTAAACTTTAACAACTTTCAGTCAAAGTCAAACATGATTTTCAGATACAAGTTTTTTAAGCAGTTTCAATTTGTATTGGCTATGTTAAAGAAGTTACCCAGTGTTTTATACATCACAATTATAAAACTATCAAAGTTTAAAATTCAATATCAGATAAACTGATAAGATATTTAACTCATCTTTCCTTATAAAAAAAAACTTACCTTGCAATGGAGTATCCTGACCAGGAGGTGCCCCATCCTTATGTTTGTGTTTCTTGTGCTTGCTCTTATGCCTCTTGGGAGGTGTGGAGCTGATGTACCGGTACTGCTCGGGAAGAGGGCCAGGGTGCAACCGGAACCCAGCCAGCTGTGCACTAGTTAACGGCAACAGTTCCTTACCACCTATAGGCCTCTTGGCTATTACAGACCCCAGTGTACTGTTGTCCTCCTGCCCTGGCCCATCAACAATACCAGGCAAATTTGGTAAAAAGGATGATAGTGATTCTTTAAGCTTCTTGCCATTGAATTTACTGTAGGAGTGCTCAAGGCCATAATATGCCATTAAATTTGTAGCCCCGGTGAGTTCACATTCTCCTATAAATGTAAGTTACATTAAGTACTATAAATATCACAACAACTTTACTATAGTGTGCAGATGAATAACATCTAGTACCTAGTTAAATCTAGAAAAGTCACATCATCAAGAAGTGGATAATTTACGCATAAAGCAGTCATACCTGGAGGCTCTTTCATCAAATAGAAAGGTCCACTGTGGACGATGGAAGGATTCTTGCCGAGTTGAATAGTGGTCTTAAGGGTGCCAGAAGAGTCCTGCCTCGACACCACAGGCGACCTGCCGCCTCTCGGCGAGGACTTTGGCGAGTACGGCTCCACCTTTCTGAACTGGTCAGACATCATCTTATATTTGCATTATACTATAACAACCATAAAAATCATGAAATCACTTACTAAATAAAATTAAACTACAACGACATACTTCTCCTGTGAAGCGTTTTGACAAATCTGCAAAATGCAAAAAAAAAGTATTTTTCCACAGATACGAATACGAAACGAAATCAAGCGTAATCAACTAGTGATGTGCTTTAGTGCTCTGGTATCAATATATTTCAGATACCGTTTTAATTTTTAAGTGTAAAAGCAATATTTCCATGCTAATAAATTAGTAGTTTACTTTTTTAGTCTAATTGCACATTTTATTCAAATCAGATACACTTATTAGCACTCAAGTATTATTGTCTATGCCTAAAACCACGTGTTCTAAGTGCCTTTGTGTAACCTCTCATTTCATAAAAAAGTTAAAATTTAAGAAAAATAAACTTAGTCTATGATTCATGAATTAACTTCTCGTAACGCGCTTCTTATTTCTATCCAATGTATTGGGAAATAAACAGCAGAACGAAATTATATTAATTCAATTGTGCTTGTTTACGTTATGTGAAATCTGAAAAATGGTTGTGCAATGTGTGAAAAGTGGCGTAATGGACCTACATGAACGGCTTTGATAGGAGCATTCCTCGCTCTGCAAAGTGACGCCATTTTACGGGAATGATCAGCTCGCGGCTGCCTCATAATAAGCCTGATGTAAGGATCGCTTCGCTAAAACTGATGCATGGAAACGAATCTTTACTGTTATACTCGTACTGGACGTACGATTTCAGAGGTATGGTTTTTACAAACTTTGTTATCGTCGCAATGATTATTTAAAATGTTTCGATTCCGCCTCGTTTATACGTCTTTTGTTTCTCAGCAGTCAAAATGAGCACGTGTTTTATTTGTTTCAGAAAACTATGGAAGATGGTAATAATGCTAACATAAAAGACGATAAAACCACATTAGCGTCTCCAGCAAACTGTCAGGGCGAGCGTAGCTCGAAAGTGACTGCTAATGGGCACGAGTTCGCGGGCGAGGGTTCGGGCGCGCCCGGCCGCCCCACGCCGCGTCCGGAGCCGCGGCGCGCCAGCACCGACGCCGCGTTGCTCGACAAAAACAGAAAGCGCATCAACCCACTCAGAATACATCTTGGCAAGAGGCCTTTTGTCGATAATTCCCTACAGTATTGTGGAGCAGTGAAAAAAAAGAAACCACTTGTAAACAAACCTGTCGAACCGAGTATAGTACCCAGAAATAATCTGCCTAGAGTTCCTAAACTAATACCAAAACGATTGAATCACCTGCATAATGCTATGCCTCCAGTGGATAACAGTGACAAGGATAATGAACGAAACAAACCTGTGCCCCGGCTGGTGCCAAAGAGCCAGTTGGCGCAGTTCAAGAAGGGGAAGGTGGAGAAGGGAGCTCAGCTGAAGGAATATGCTCAGAGCTTAGGACTACAGCCAATGGTTAAATTCAAATGCCGAAAATGCTGTTCTATGTCATTCAAGACTCTGGCAATGTTAAAGGAGCATCAATTAGTTTGTCGAGCACAGGCCAAGGAACCCGCACTAAGTCCAGAAGCAGCTCCAAACTCAGAAACTAATGCTGGAGGGCCATCAAGAGTGACAAGGAAGGTGTATCTCTGTTCAGCTTGTGGTACATATTATGAAAACTGGAACCTATTTCTTCATATGCGAGAAGTTCACAATAGACACATATGCCTGTTTTGTCTTGGAATGTTCTCAAAAGCAGAGAAACTGTCTGCACATCTGACTAATAAGCACAATGTACAAGAATTCAACTATGAAAGTAAGGAAGATTTTTTCAATGTTTACAATGGGACTCTATATTTGATGTGTTGTTTGTGTGATGAGATCTGTAGTGAAAAAGATGATTTCTTCAACCATGATTGCAACAATATCAAACCCAAACCTGTGCCTGTACTTGTCAGCAAGAGTTCTATGAAACCTAATAATGTCAAATTGCCTAAACATAATGACTTACCTCTTAATGGCTCCAGTACAATATTAAAAGATTTGGCAAAACCAGTAATCAACAGCAATTCTGACAAGAAACTATTAATTGATGACAAACCAGAAACAGTGACATCCCATACAAGTAAAGTTGTAACAAATGCAAATGACATTGAGCCAGTGAATAATGACACTAGTTTTAGCTCAGAAACTTCAACTTTAGCTAGTAAAGATACTAGTAAAGAAACAAAAGATTCTGGCATGGATTTGGATAGTTCTGGTACTAAACTCACAAGCCCTATTCAGCCAAGAGAGCCCAGTCCTGAAATTCAAAACAATGACCTCCAAAATGGAGATGACAACTCTGATAGTTCAGAAGAGAGTGATTCCCCTGTACAAGAGAATGATTATGATTACAAAGCCAGTTTCATTCCCACTATGTCAAAGCATGACGAGCCACCTCCACCCCCAGTTGAGAAGGAGAAGGAAGGTGGCATAAAACTTAAATTAAGCTTGAACAATGCAAATTCACCAGTTATTATAAATTCAACTGTTGATCCCACTGTAGGGCAACACAGCGCCCACAAACCACCAACCAGAACTAGAAGACCTCCAAAACGTTATGAAAAAAATCTGCATGCAGAATCCTCAGTTTCTGCAAAAAATCCCAGTATAAAGATGACAATTTGCGATAAAGCTGATAGCCCATTTGTAAAAACAACAATATATGAAAATAACCAAGAGACAACATTAAAAACAGTTATGAATAATAATTTAGAAAATGTTACTACTAAAACACCAGAGTACAAGCCACCAGAGAACACAATCAAAACAACAATTTATGATAACAAATTAGAAGAGGAGAATGCCATGAACAGGGTACCCAAGCTTACTGTAAGAGTCCCTAAAGAACTCTTAGATAAGGACTCTTCGAGTGATTATTCATCAGACAGCGACTGTGGTGACAAATTGACGGTTGATGAAAATAAAACAATAGCTGACCCTCAAGATGAGCCCAAAGAAATTTTGAAATCAGTATCAATGGCACCAAAAGAACACATACCACCAGTTGAAACCATGAATGAGGAACCTACTGCTCCAACTGAAGAATCTGTGCCAGTTGCAGAAGAGTTACCTGCTGAGGAACCTGTACCTAAGACTGAACCAACTGATGACATTAATGTTGAAGTTAGAGCCGACGAACCAGAAGTTGATGAGTTGCCTCTGATTGAATTGAATTTAGACAGGCCTCTAGACAAATATCCCCTAAAGGATTTACTGAAAGTGTTTTTGGCATCTACAATTTACAACTGTGTATATTGCAATCATGTTCGCAAAATAGCAGTGAATTGTGAGCATCTGTGCCTGCACATGGTGGAGCAGCACCGGTTCTCTGCCACGGTGGACAGCATTACGGCCGAGGAGTTGCTGCCGGAGACCATCACGGCCAAGGTGCGCGCGGGAGCCACCGGCCTGCGCGACCTCTACATCAGCCTAGACTCCTATGACAGCGAGGAACACTGCGAGGGCGCCCAGTTCGACCACATCTTTGAATGTTTTCAGTGTTATTTCAAAACTCCTGTCCATAAAGATCTCTATCTACATAATAGGAAAATGCATCAAAGAACTATTCTGTTGTGTGTTATGTGTAAATCTAATTTTTATAGTTATAGTGAGTTACTGTGTCATTTATGTCCTGGAACATATGATTCTGAGTATGAAATTAAGTTTAGATGCTGCTTGTGCAATGTAGATTCGATACCGTCGTCTTTTAGGTTAATGGTACACCTTAGAAAAATTCACCATGCATGTAATGTATGTCTAGAATTCTGTCACAGTCAGGCGCGTCTCTCGAACCATGTCTGGAAACATAAATTGCACCATCTGTGCTATCGCTGCGGCATCGCATATAGGAATAAACCAGATATAACCAAACATTTATTTTGGAAGCATGGTACAGAAAGTGTCATGTGTAAGAAATGCTTGCAGAAAAAATGGCCTCATGTATACCATTTTTGCACACCTCCTGCTGTATTTGTATGTGATGAATGTACTCTTCAATTCACCAGAGCTGTATATCTGAAAGTGCATAAAAGATTCCATTCTGGAGAAACTCCACATGTTTGTACAGAAGAAGGCTGTGTGGAAAAATTTGTGTCCAAAAAATTACTGATGAAACATGCAGATGACCATATTAAAAAGTTATTCATTGAAGATCTGAATGCAGAGAAAACTACAAAGGCTGATGACACTCCTGCTGAAGCTTCTAAAGCTCCTATTCCTGTAATAGATTTGGTTAATGATAAACCTAAAGAAGCTGGAAATATTGATAAAAAACTTGAGCCTAACTCGGAACTATTATCTAAAAAATCTAAGAAAAAGAAGCTAAAGGACAAAGATGCACTACTGCTTGATGTAAATTTACCAGCTTTAAATCTCTCTGAAAGCGATAGCAGCGACGAGTCTGACAGTGGTGGCCCACCTGTAAATTCTGCAAAAGAAGATAAACCGAAACCGGAGATTGAGGATCCTGTTATGTCTATGACAGGTGATACTGTTACATCTAATGAAACGCCAGTAGATAAGGTTGAAGAAAAAACAGAACCTGTTGAAGAGAAACCAGATGAACAGAAGGTTTTGGAAATTTGGGATAACTTCAAGAAGTACCAAGCTAAAGTAGAAAAAGAAAAGACACCACCATTAGTTCCAATCCGAAAACATGTGTGCGAATCTGATCACGATTATTGTTTGGTGCCTAATGATTTAAATGGTGATGAGGATATGTTCAGTTTGGATAAAAAGAAAAGCAGAAAGTCTCCTAAAAAGAGACACGGCGAACTGTCGTCGTCGAGCAGCAGCAGCAGCGACAGCGACTCCAGCTGCTCCTGCGGCTCCAACTGCAGCTGCTCGTCCAGCAGCGGCTCCGAGTCCTCCAGCTCTTCGGACTCCTCATCCGATGAATCGGGTTGCGAGAAGAAAAAGACCAAACAGATACGAAAAACACTACCCAATAGGAGACTCAGTAATGGCTCTAACGTAGATGTCATGGGGATGTCAGAGACGCCCGTATTGATCCCGGAGAAAGTAGAGCCGCCTATCAATGAAACTGATTTGGAAACAGACGAAAGTGAATCAGATGAAGAATTTTATGACGAGCACCCGCAGAAACTGGCAAACAAATTGCACGCGGAGAAACGGAACCAGCTGTTGCTGCTGGCGTCGGTGGCCACGTCCGAGGGCGGGTCCGCGTCCGGGGAGCCCAGCCGCGCCGCCACGCCCGTCCGGGAACACGTCGAGCTCAAAATCGAAAGCGAAATCAAAGACAAGCAGCCCAGCAGTAAAAAGAAAAGCAAGAAGAAAAAGAAGTCAAAGTATTCTAGAAAACATGGACCCATTAAAATTAACATTCCTAAGGACGTTATTGCTAAATCTGAGCCAGAGCCACCCCCGGCGCCGTTAATTCCAAATAAGATCACTATATCTTTGCAATCTAACACTGTACAAATTCCTGCAGCTCCTACCCCCTCTCCATCTTTTACTCCCACCGCTGGCGTCAAAACGAGCGCCGGCACGGCTTCTGACAACAAACGTTCATCGAAGAGAAGACGAGTACCGAACAAATTTTATGGGTACACCAGCGACGAAGAAGGAAATCATCAACAGGCAGCGACGTCTGCGTTGAAGCCGCAGCTACCCCCGAAGCTTGAGTGGAGAAAGGAGGACTTGCCTTCACCTGTCACTCATAAAGCGAAGAAAGAAGTGCCTTCAACTACCCTAACCCAGAGAATTTACAACTACCCAGAGCCCGCCCCGATCAGGCTGACCGCGCCTATACCGGATCCTGAGCCACCACGAATCTTGATGAATACTGAATCTATGGATTCGAGTGACTCTGATTCGAGCTCGGAAGGGGCGCTGGAGATATTCCAGCCGGTCTTGGGGCCGGGGCCGGCGCCGGCGCCGCCGCCGCCCCCGTACCTGAACTCGGGCACGTCGAGCCTGCCGTACGCGTTCCAGCGGCCGGCGGCGCGGCAGGCGCGCGAGGGCGAGTCCGTGTACTGCTACTGCCGCTGCCCCTACGACGAGGTATCGGAGATGATCGCCTGCGACGCGGATGGCTGCGCCATTGAGTGGTTCCACTTCGAGTGCGTGGGCATCATGGTCCCGCCCAAGGGCCGCTGGTTTTGTCCCGAGTGTAGGAAAAATCAAAGTCTTGCAGGTTACAGATAAGTATGTTAGGATGTAAATATGTAACTTTACCTTATTGTTATTCTGTATATAACTTATTAATGATGTAGATATTTAGCTTTACCTGTATTGTATATCTCTGTAGGTAGCTTGTGTAAGTTTTAGGTTATTAGGTCTGAAGAATTGTATCATTGTTACAAAAAGTACATGTTATGCTTGATACCGGCTGTGCGGCAAAATCTGTAACCTGGCAAATTGTTAATGACATTAACCAATACAGCAAAATGGAAATATAAATCCGATTTTTGATACCAATACGCTTATTTTCTTTTTTTTAACCTGTTTCTTAGTTTAATTTATTGAGTTCACGAGTCCAGGTCTAGGGGTGTAAGTATTCAGAAGAAGGTAAGTATGAAGAGTCGCGATATTTATTTCTGAACCAACTGATAATAAATATTACGGCGCATCGAGAAACGATCGAGAAACTCCTCCTTTTTTTGAATACGGTTAAAAATGAAATTCATAGCATGACATGGCGATACAATTTTACATTTCGTGCCGTGGACTTAGGCGGTGGACCTCTATTCAAGCAAAGAGAGGTTGAATGGGAAGGAAACTTTCTATTTAGGTAAAAAATTTAGGTTTAAAAAAACATGTTGACGTAAATTATTCAAATGTCACTTTTATTCGTAACAGGGTCACAAATTTTGTCAAAATTTCTCGAACCAAGGAACTAATCCCGTTATTATTGTATGGAATCGAAAAAACATCATTCAACATGGATCTTTCTCAGATTTGCCTTAGCAAGAATACGTGCAATAAGTTTGGTAAGCCTGCCTGTTTTTGCTGTACTTTAATATACCCTCTAGGAGTAAAGAGCTCGCAGCACAAGCAGACAGTGGGGCGATCTAGTCAGGCCGACTGGCCGCGTGTATTTTCCACCTCTTTTTAGGGTTCCGAAGCCAAAATGGCAAAAAGGAACCCATAAAGTTTCGTCATGTCTGTCATGTCTGTCCGCTGCATAGCTCAGAGACTATTGGTACTAGAAAGCTGTAATTTTACACATTATCATGATACTCGGGACTTAATCGCGTAAAAACTTCGCATATTCAAGGAGTCCTGAGATGGAATGGGTACAGGATGAACAGACGGCAACCCAGGCGGAAGGCTAGGGGTAAACATCCTGATGTTTGTAGGCAACCGGCATTTATGCCGTATGTGAAAGGGATAACGGACAAAGTCGGTACAGTACTAGGCAAGTACTCTATAAAAACTGTGTATACGCCGCTATCCAAGATCACGAGCCATGTCAGATCACCAAAAGATGTTGTACCTTTCCAATCACCGGGCGTTTACAAGATCGACTGCAGTTGTGGGAGCTCTTATATAGGGCAGACGAAGCGCACCATAGCTGAAAGAGTCAAGGAGCACATCGCAGCTGTCAAGAATCGTCAGGTGAACAAGTCCGCTATTGCCGAACATTTACTGGAATCAGGACCAAACCACTGGATTGAGCTTCATAACCCCACGATCCTCTCTACTGAGCGGCATTTTTATAGTAGAATTGTACGTGAAGCAGTTGAAATCAGGAAACATAGTAATTTCAACCGGGAGGATGGTTTCAAGCTTTCATCTTCGTGGAATCCGGTAATCAGTATGTGTAAGCGTCATCAAATATCGTCTCATAAATCGCCGGATGTTGTGAGTGTTGTGTGTCGGACTGGTGGCAACCCTGGTGAAAAAACTAATAAAAAAGACCAAGTGCGGGTAGTTCGAGGAACCCGTGCAGCTAGGAGATGTTGATACCCGCCTTTTCAGTCCCTTCGAGACCATGGACGCAACGTCGCGTCCGAAACGTCGAGGTATTTAAATTCAAATTTAAATATAAAAGTTTTTACGCGATTAAGTCCCGAGTATCATGATAATGTGTGAAAATCGCGAAAGTTTAAATCAATATATACAGCTGTAATTTTGCATTGATATACATATTAATTAAGCCGAAAAAGTGCTGGGATAAAATCCTGAAAAATATTTTTTTTTGGGGTACCTCCCCTACACCTAAAGTGGGGATGTTTTTTTTATTTTTTGCCCACCCCATAGTGTGGGGTATTGTTGAATAGGTATTTCAAAAATATTAAAGGTGCTCAAAGATAATTTTTCGATTACTTAAGTTATTCGTTTGCGAAATATTTAGTTTTTAAGTGCTCATTTTTGTTGGAGTTCAGTTTCCCCCACCAGAGAAACTTGTATTTGGAAATGTGGAAAAAATCAGAGCAGTAGGTAGTGCATAATAGTGAATTTAATAGAAAAACTATCAGAGATAAGCAGGCTTTATGGGTTTGGGAGTAATAGTTGTATATATACTGGTTTCGAATAGGTGTGATGAAAATACCTTTAAATTAGGTAAGTATATATGCCAGGGCTTTTTCGTAACGGCTTAGGAACCCTATCCTGAGCGTGTCCGACACGCTCTTGCTCGGTTTTTCTATATCCTAAACCTACGCCCCCTCACCGCACGTGAACGACAACGCATGTCGCGTCTTGCTGTGCTAGCAGTTCCGCTTCAGTATGTGTGTGCAAAAGGCATGCGATCTTTGTACCTAAATTAAACATTCGATTTCATTGCTTGCGAGTGTGAGCACTATCCATATAGGAAAATTTTCCTCGGCCTTATTCAGATAAATCAGATAATGTAGGTTTTTGGTAGGTCAGTTTAGTACAAGGTGCTTTTCATGCTAATACGCTTGCCTACTTAATTAAATATAGTGTGGGCGATTAGAGACTTGTGAATTTCATTAGTCATCTACACATCTAGTAGGTACCTACTAGTGATGACACATCATAAGCGCGTAGGTTGAGCGATATACCATATATACCCCTGTGTAAATTTATTAATCATTTGCATTGCATTAAATAATTGAAACAAATATTGCCAGAAAAATGGATGGAAAAGAAGAAAGGATGTACCCAAAACCAGCGAGAGATCCCGCCGTCTGCTGCCCACTCGAATTGTCCGACGAGTAAGCAATGCCGAGTGTCGTTTTGTTTAATTATTCGGCTGTATATTCGGTGGGCAGCGGGGCGACGGTGGATCCGCGGCAGCGATATAACTTATTTGCGATATATGTACTTATGTTATGTATGAGATGTTTTGAGTGGAAGGCAAAGACATTCCGCTTCCGGCCACCACTGCCCAGCGAAAATGCAGCCTTTAGTTCTGGCTGAATACGGATAAGCGCGCGAAATTGTAAAACGTGGAGACATTTTTAACAATTTAATTTACTTAACACTAAATAACTACCTAAGTATTTAGTTGGTACGCTATACCTTTAGTATATTATATTCTTTGACGGTACTGTCTGTGTACATTTACTATAAGTACGAGTGCTTGCGCTGTCTTACCCATATTTCGACTACCTACCGGATAGCCCATAGTGTTTAGAGACCCTGACTATGAAGCTTGGTTCGATCCCCGGCAGGGGCAGATGTTTGTATGATGAATAAGAATGTTTGTTCTCGGGTCTTTGATGTTTAATATGTATATTTACCTAAATATAAGTATGTCTATGTCCGTTGTCTAGTACCCTAGTACATGCTGTGCCTAGTTTAGGACTATGTCAAATTTAGTGTCAATTAATTGTCCCACTATATTTATTATTATTGTTCTCCCTTTTTTACGAAGCACTATTGTATGCAAGTAGGTAGGTAAAATCGTCACACATAGATATATTACATGATAGAGATAGATTCCGCTATGTTATAAATAACACAGTAATGTGTACTCTCAAGGAAGCATACCTAAATAAAATAAAGGATGCAAGAAAAAACGCGGAATAATAAAAGCGCAGTTCTGCCTCACCCCGTGGACCCAGGATGAACCTTTACATGTATATTTTATTTTCACCTTCGGGCTCTGCCTTGTTATTATTTAGCGTACATTTGCACGGACCATGAGTACCTACTTACCTGTCACTATTTTACTTACAAAGTGGTTGAATTGGTCTTATTTAGCACCTTATTACGGTTCTCGGTTTCTTTCTAATAAGCACTTTGCTGAGAGAAAGCTTTACCATAGCTACATACCTACTTACCTATTAGTTCTTTGCAACAGCGGCGGCATCGTTAGTTGTTGTAGGTAGGTACCTAAAGTAAGAAGCGGGTTTAGGTATTTAAATACAAATAATGTGGGGATATTTTTGACTTAGCTTTAGCGTTGCCAGACTTCCCGTATTTCAGGCATAATTTTAAACGTCCCGCCGGGACAGACTCTGCCTTGCTCGATTAAAACATGCACCGCGTCGCGCATGACTCCGACGGCTAGCGGTGCGCTGCGTACACACGAGAGCATGAGGTGTGGGTGAACGAAGTGGAACGAACAGTGTCCGTCCGGTTCAAGCCGAATGCCTCCGATGATGTCGACCATCTCCTTTAACATATTACTAGGTATTAACTAGCAATAAAAAAACGTAAAATATATGATTTTCGTAATGTCCCGGGGAAAATTTTAAAATCCCGTATTTTTTTGGCAAAATGAGCTTTTGTTCCTTACAGGATCAAAAAAAATCTGGCAACCCTAGAAGATAGCCGTACAGCTGGTGTCGAAGGCACAGTAGAAGTGACATCGACATCGTTAGATTTAGCAGGATGTCGTGGCATATATTAAAAATAATACACTTTTAGGCTTTTCAACTAATCCTACTTCTAATAAGGATATATAAAAAAAACGTAGTTTATAAAACCATCTTGATTAGGTATAAAATATTGATAAGTCAAAGACGCTCGTTTGACAACAGATTACGAAATAATAAAAGCCGCAGGTTCATCTTTACTGGACTACAAATTAAAGTCATAAAAATTAAGTAGCTATACCTACCTGAACAGCTTGGAAAATCTGTTTCGCGCCATCGAAGCTCTGAAAAATTCCTTCCTCACATTTGATATTGGTACCATTCTGTACTAAACGAGTGTAGCAGACGGTAAAAAAACATTCAAAGTTATGGTAATACGAAACGATCGGAATCCTTAATGCTTGTTTACTCGGCACAGAGCGAGGTCACATGTTTGTAATAAATCCTTATTAAAAGGTAAATTCATGAATTATTCGCAATTTTAATAAATATAATTCCACCTTTAGATTGTCACGCACATTATATACTTTCCACCCAATCCTACGGGACTCAAAACTCCCAACTACATTTGAGCTTGACGTTTTCCTATTTAGCTCAGTAAAATTAGATTTCAATGTATTGGAATTTTGGCAAAATGAATGGAGATGATTTTTCTGTGGGAATAGTTTCTATGCATGAGGAAGTAAAAAAAACATCAAGTGTACCACCCCCTCCCTTGGGTGCGTCCCCCCCCCCCCATACGGACCAGAGGGTCGAGCACGACTTTACGAAAGCTGCGTAACGTTACGGTTATCGTATCGAGATCGAGAAACCTCTTACTAAATTTTAGTTCCAAATACGTTCACGGGCGGGCGCTGTTCCAAACGTCATACAAACTCGACAACGTTTACTATTCGACTTTACGTTACGCAGCATTCGTAAAGTCGTGCTCGACCCTCTGAAAATGTCCCGAATCGTGGTTTTCTTCAGTTTTAAAGAGAATCTTTCACGATACATGAAAAGTGTTTATGAACAAAATAATACTCGTTAAATTTGCCATCAACCTGTAATACGTACAAAAACGATATCTCTTTAGGTTTTTATGCTATCGGACACTGAATATGAGCATTTTTAGTAAATTTTCTTTTTTTTTTGTTAATACCTCGTTTTCTCAAAAAGTACGCAATTAACGACCAAAACATTTACTACGAAACTAAAGAATGGATTATACTCTTTAAAATGAGATATCATTTATAAGTAAACTATTTAAAATAAATTTTCTATACTGTTTTGAATATTCATTTTACCACATCAGGTACTTTTAACATGAAACCACCGTGAGATTCAATCATAGTGAAATAAACGGATCACTCACGTATATCAGTCAAGTATAGCCCGACGTGTTTTGGACTAATCCGTAGTCCTTCCTGTGGGAGCACATGCTACGCCCGCGGCGAGACTCGTGCGGCTGCTAGGCGCACCTGACGGCGGCTCATAACTACCCTCGTTTTCATCGTCATTTTTACTATTTTATTTACCCCTCACTACCTCGGAAAGCCGTCTTTTATCCTTTAAAACAAGCAGGTAAAATCGCATTTTATCCACTAGTGGGGAAAGTAATTTGACCTTAAAGTGGAGCGTGTTCAAGTAGCTTTTGACAGATAACAAAACGTAAAACGCTCATATTAATGGTTCATTCGATATTAATTATCGTTAAATAAATGACAAATGGTATGAGAATTTAATAAAAAACCGAATTTAGCTTTATTTAATGGTCCTTAAAATTCTATAAGAAACATTTGTTTTTTTATAATGATGTTGCATGTAATTCTGAGCGCACAAGTTGAGTAGATGCAATTTCAAAACGCATCGTCAGAAATGTAGACATTGTCAACAAAAAAATTCTCACCGACTTCGACTCACGTAAAAATACACAACTTCCAGAGTTTTCTGTTATAAATCGTAAAAAAATTAGGGATTTCAGTGGTGAAGATTTATTGTCATGAGCTGTTTTTTTGCATGTTGCGCTTTCCTCGCTACAGCGAGGTGAAAAGTTTTGTGTTACACACGGGTGCAAATGTATTTTACTTCTCGTGTGTCGAAACACTCGCTACGCTCAGGATTCTATTTTAGAACCACTCGCTTCGCTCGTGATCAACTATAGAATCCTTTCGCTTGCTCGTGTTTCAATTCCCCACTCGCAGGTAAAATACAACTTTGCACCCTCGTATGACAAATGACTATTTTGTGTTGAATACTGCGTCAGGTTTACTAATGTTTCGTCAAAAAACGTTTGGCAAAGTGATCCATATCCCAAATGTTTCATTTGGTTAAAATGGTTTTTTTCAGAAACTGTAAATATTTCAGGATTTTTATAAAAGCAACCTAACCTAATCTATAGGGTTCTACGAGATAGCCCTGAAATAAATCCTGAAATATTTACAGTTTCGGAATAAAAAGCATTTTGATCAAATGAAACATTTGGGAAATTAATCAGTTTGCCAAACGTTTTTTGGCCAAATAGAAGGACATCACTGACACAGATACAGCGAGTTTGAACGAGCCTTTACATAGTGATGTGGTTAGTGTAGTTGTGCTACTTTACTTTTGACAATAATAATAACCAAACCAATTTAGAAAATTTGAAAAACCCCCGATATTGTCATTTCAAAGTTCAATATTTGGAGGGTGAACCGATTTTAATGAAACTTAGGTTAGAACCATCTCGATTAAACTAGCTTTCGATTGAAAAAAACTGCATTGAAATCGGTCCACCCGTTTGGGAATTATGATGCCACAGACAGATACACAGATACACATGTCAAACTTATAACACCCCTCTTTTTCGTCGGGGGTTAAAAATGACGATGAATACTAGGGTAGTTATGAGCCACCGTCAGCTGCGCCGAGCAGCCGCGCGAGCAGAGCCCCGGCGCGCAGTTTACGTCTCGCCGCGGGCGTAGCGTGTGCTCCCAGAGGAAGGACTACGGATTAGTCCGAAACTGACTCCGATACTCGACTGACATACGTGAATGAACCGTTTATTTCACTACATCAAGAGCAGGGCTCTGCTAACACTCAACAACCTTCCAGACTCGATTCCCGTGATAGACGGAATATTTAGATACACACCTACAAATTTGTACGGAACCCTCGGTGTGCGAGTCCGACTCGCACTTGTCCGGATTTTTTTGTTAAGTGTTTCATAACACCTGATCAATAAATTTAGTTACTTTATCACGGGAATCGAGTCTGGAAGATTGTTGAGTGTTAGCAGAGCCCTGCTCTTAAGCAAAGTGTACGCGGTTATACTTTATACTGCTCACTGACATAAAAAAAATGATTTTCAGATTCATCTGATTGGTTAGGCTATAAGACCTATCTTCATACCAAATTTCAAGTTTCTAGGACAACTGGAAGTACTTAGTTCTATAGCAGGTTTTGATTTCATAGCAATTTGTATGGGAACATCTTTTTTAATTAAGTACTGTACCTATCTTTTGATTGCGTTGACTTAGAAGTTCGAATTTTTCACAGCTTCAAGGGACTGCAGGCTTGAGTATTTGATATTAATTTCAGCATGCTACCTCTACGCGTTCCAGAGAAAAAGGATCTTAACAGACAGACAGACAGGCAAACAGACAGACGGACTTGCAACAAACTGAGCCTATAAGGGTTAAATTTTTTCCTTTTGAGGTACGGGACCCTTAAAATGCAGTAAAATTATTTTAATTTTAAGTTAATTGAGTAAAAAACTAGCCTAACCGCCCTTACCGTTTAAGCACCTATGTGATAAATTCAATATTCAAAATAGCATAGAAAAGTTAATTTAAACAGTATATAAATAAATGATACCTCATTTCAAAGAGAATATTCCATTCTTTATTTTAGTAACTTTTAAAACTGAGTTTTAACAAAAAAAAAGAAAATTTATGAAAAATGCCAATATTCAGTGTCCGATAGCACAAAAACTTAAAGAGATATCGCTTTTGTATGTATGAAAGGTTGATAGTAAATTTAACGAGTATTATTTCGTCCGTAAACACTTTTCATGTATCGTGAACGGTTTTCTTTAAAACTAATGAAAACCACGACTCGGGACACTTTCAGGCTCGATGGGGGGACGGGGGGGACGCACCCACGGGAGAGGGGGGGACACTTGATATTCTTTAACTTCCTCATGCATAGAGACTATTCCCATAGAAAAATCTTCTCCATTAATTTTGCCAAATTTTGAGCTAATTTAACGTAGCTAATTAACCGACTTCATATATATAAATATGTTTTTTTTTTATTAATTACTTTATCAATTGTAGACCGATTTTCAAAATTCTTTTTTTATTCAAAAGAGTATACTCCTGAGGTGGTCCCATTGTCACCAAGTCATGATCTGATGATGGGATCCTAGGGAAATCGAGGGCAACCCTCAAATTTTACAGGCACATACTATGTGTTTCGTATGTTTTCTAAGGTTATTCAAGTATTTGCGTCTGGTAGTCATCATCTCATGATGATGAGCTGATGATGGAAGGTACAACTCCTTAGCGGTTAGGAGTTGGAGGATAATTCCGAAAATGTTAAATCATTATTCGAAAGAGTATACTCCTGAGGTGGTCCCACTGTCACCAAATCATGATCTGATGATGGGATCTCAGGGAAATCGAGGGCAACCCTCAAATTTTATAGGCACGTATTTCATATATTTTTTAAGGCTATTCAAGTATTTGCGTCCGGTAGTCATCATCTCATGTTGATGAGCTGATGATGGAAGGTACAACTCCTTAACGGTTAGGTGTTGGAGGATAATTCTGAAAATGTTAAATCAACGTAAAATTGTGAAATAAAAATCTTTTAACAAAAAAGTAAAACCGCCTTCAAAAAAAAAACCTTAGAAAAAAAACGTAAAATAATCCTCTAAAATAATGATAAATAAATAAAATAAAATAAAATGCGTTTATTTCGGACAACAGAAACTAAAGCCTAAAGTTTTATGGCCTAGCACTCGTCGGTCGGTGCTTCATTCAAAGAATATTCCGCTCGCACCGCACCGACTTCATATTTCTGCTGCTTAGTGCTAGGCCATAAAACTTTAGGCTTTAGTTTCTGTTGTCCGAAATAAACGCATTTTATTTTATTTTATTTATTTATCATTTAGACTAGCATCATGCAGCCTCGTATCATTAAATATATGTAGGAATAATAAAAACCCTAGCTACTTAAAATATTCATTAGGGATCCCCGTACATACGTAATACGCATCATGGAGGCTTTTTTTTTGCAGCTTTGCTTTCTGTGCCCTGTCAAATAGAACCATGTCACAGTACATATAAAAGTCTCCATATTCAGTTACTGTAGGTAGGGGCTAGCTAAACCGTTGGCAGATGTTTTCGGGGTGTGAAACAATAGTAGATTATTCAACGAGGGAGGAAAGGGACCAATTTCTAACGAGATATTTTGGCACCCGAGCATTGCGAGGGTGCCAATAATTAGAGTTTGAAATTGGCGTTTTCCCAGAGTTAAACACCTTGCTTTTCATCTCGACTATAAGGAAAGTAAAAAAAAAACATAATTGTAACAAAAAAATTGTACAAAAAAAATTTTGATTTGCTCCTCCGCGACCACAGAACAAAACACAAACAATGCTTTCGCACCAATTTCACACTTTTTTTAATGTGTTTTTTTTTCTAAATTGATCGCTGGTCAGAATAATTATTGAGCTAGTCTTTATTTAATAGCTTTTATTTACTAGGTACTTTACCTTATAAATTCAATCAAGTAGTTAGACAATACCTATTCATTTATTATAACAGTACGTATTTTAGTACACATTTTTTGTAAAACAAGTATAAGTTATAATTTTAAAATTAAAATAGTAATAGTCTGCCTCTATGTATAGGCTGAATTCACAATCCCCATTGCCATTTAACGAGTGTATTTTTTATTAATGTAAATTACTTTTTCGTATTTATTTTTTCATTTAAAACGTGTAATTTACTCAGAAAAAAAACTACGTTAATGTTGTATTAATAATTATTGGGTATCTAAGTATGTTTTTTTATAATAAGCAACAATAATGAATAATAATAAAAACCTACGAATTGTTCCATAGGCTGTTCTATAAGCTGAATAGGTGTCATAGTCATAGCCATCCATCCAGCGCTTGTTTTTAAATTTTTTTACTCCCTAGGGGAGCCATGCATAACTTTCCTCCCGTATGTTAGATAAAGATATGCCTCACTTTCCGAGTATGAGAGATGAAAAGAGAATGAATATGATCACTATCACTACGTTTTGTGTGAACAATGCCGAAATTTAAGTATGTTATACAAACGATGAGAGTACACATTTGACGTATTTTGTTGTTTTACGTATACCTACTGAGTAGAACGAATAAAAAGAGAATAGGGTGGCATGATGCGATATTGTCGCGCTTGTGTATTGTGATGTATTGCTTTAAAGGGTCGGCTGACTTGATACATGTGTTTAAAGATGGTGTTTTGCAATTGGAAACTCACGCACAGTGTGTGATTGTTTGCGTGATGTGTAGTGTTTTTGCGTGTGAGCATTAATAGCAAGTGGTGAGGTAAATAAAAGCGCACGAACGATAGCATTTCTAATTTCTATCCTGTTTTTATTAGTTCAGTGACATATGTGAGTATAGGTACTATAGATAGGTATAACTTACTATGAAAAGTCACCGACACTTCCGGCCAACGCCGCGCCGCAATGAAACGAAACCTTCAGACTCAGTCCGCTGATTTTGCTATTTATAAATTTCAGGAAACATCCGCAAAGTCGCAAAGCCCCCGACAGTGACGAATCAAGTTATGCAATCAACGCACGAAGGTAAGTGGTTATTGAATCTGAACTGGCTAGGACCAACCCGCTGCTTATAAGCCCCTATGGCAGTGGTTCCGAACCTGGGGGTACCTACTTAATTACCCTCAAAGGGGTAAAACTGTGTTTCTTGAGGGGTACCTACTTAATGAACAAGAGCCTTGTGATATCTCGTCATCGCTAAAATACAGCATAACTTAGATGGACATCAGGAAAAGATGATGATAAGGTAGGTTCCTATTATCCTAAATAAATAAGTATGAATTCTTTAAGCAAAACGGTCGGAATTATACCATCACTCCTATACAAATACCAACTTAGTACCGTATATATTTGCTATGTTCTGCTTGATATTTTTTCCTCTAAAGACTTTAGTAATACTATTTAACTTTCTGTGAAACATTTGTATAAATAACATAGAAGGTATTGTTTTTTCATGTGATGTGATAGTATAGTAGTGAATACTTAGTGATGCATGATGTCGTGATCATGGATTCAACACGGGGAATGGATCAAACTTCGTCATAATCATAACATAAGTGACTTGCATAAAGTTACACATCGGATATTTGCAATGACAAATTAATAATATTAAGTAGTTTGTTTTATACCTAAGTCATTTCAATTTATTTGTTATGTACGTATTACGATTGAAGACAATCTTATTTACCTAATCATTGAAGACATCAGAAATTATCTATCTATGACCCATCCCATAAAGGGACTATAAGTATCTACTAGTAAATAAATTAAATAGTGCCAGGGCCGTGTTTTATAAAGCTAAGCACAAGTTACAAGCAGAAGTCTCTTTCTACCAAAAGGTGATAGAATGAGACTTCCGCTTGTAAATTGTAATTTGTAGCTTTGTAAAACACGGCCCAGGTTCTCCGTTTTTATTGGTCACTTTATGGATAACATTTTGGACTAGACAGAATTTATAAGGGTGTGGGTTTAATAACACGCGTAAATGTATTGGCAACTTGTTTAATTTAAGTAGGCAGTGCCTCAATTTGAGGCTAGCAATATTTAGGCACATAATGGTGTGAGCAAGTATTTGTAAGTTATCTAGTTAAGTATAGTTTTTGGGTGATTTTTTATTTATCTCTAAATGAAATCGTTAAAAACTGCATTTGACTTGATCAAATATATCCATAGCTCACGTCAGTCTTCAAGTAAATTGTAAACAATTTCAGTTTTTATTTATTCAATAACACATAATTCGGTGTAAAACTTATAGAAGGCTCTCTTTTTTTCTCTCAAATGTGTGAAGTTAAATTTAATCACTGGTTTCACAGGGGAATGCTAAGCATTATACTTACGCATTACTTTATGAACTTGCTTCCGATGAAAATACTACCCGTAAACTAAAAGCTTATCAATTTATAAGCATGGTTTGCATAATTTTTGTAATCGTAGCCAGCGTAGTCCGTTACCACGGCAGCTCAGTTCCATCGTACTGCAGGAACTTGCCGCTGTCGGCCTCCCCCAGCTTGTCCACGGTCTCGAAGATGCTGGCGATGCTGGTCTCCACGTCGAGATGCGCGTTCTTGCCGCCCATGTCGGTCTGCACCCAGCCCGGGTGCATGGCTGCCACCAGGATCTGGTCCTTCTTCAGATCGATGCTCATGGATTTGGTGGCTGCGTTCAGTGCCGCCTGCAACGGTGGAATCACTTGTGAGGAATGGAAACGTGAAAGGAGGCCGCTACTGAAGCGCTTGCTGGTGCTCGTCGTAGAACTATACCCTTCCAACGCTGACATATACATATTATAAGTATGTATATACGCATATTACCCACTGTCATTGTCGATTACGATATAGGTCGCGCGACGAATTAAGATCGCTTGTCAAAAGCGGAAGGGGGATGCGCAGAAGTCAATTCTTAGGTCTATTTGGTTGCGCAGAGGGGTGAGGGGAGGGTGCGCGCTGGCGCCGACACGTTATTGGTAGATCAAGTTCCTCTTCCCCTCCGTCGCTTCGTTCACGCGTCACGTGTCTCTTGAGTACTGTTGCGCACTGATTGTTTTACTGTATTAGTAGTAAGTACGTTATGATGTCGTAGTTAGTGAAAAAATGCCCAAATATAAAGTTTGAAAAATGGTTTACGACGTGAATTGTTATGTTAAAAAGGAAACTAATTAAATCATGGGTAATTAAAAGCACTTAAAAAATACTACCAAGATTCTGAATAAACATACTAGCAAAATAAGTCACAAGCAAAAACGAGTGTTATATGTTAGGTGACTAAAGGTACAAAAAAATACGAAATAAGAAAAATATATTTCCAAGAAATACACTCAGAACTTAACAATTTTGTGCGCAATTGTACAGATGCGCCAAATTGCCCCCACCAGTTTCGCCGAGCGATCTTAATCCATCGCGCGGCCTGTACCAAAGAGTATAGTAATGTATGTTACACCGAGATTCAGGTCTTTATTGTTTTCCTTTTGAACTGATGAGACAATATTATAGGTATATACTTCTTGTATTTAGGTATATTATTATCATTGACCCCTGCTACTACACAGGTAGGTATGATGGGCGTACAGACTGTAGCATACAAAACACGACGGTTCCTCTCCTACCAATATCCGTATAAGCTTCTTATGAACACCTCCATAGCCTGCCCAGCGTACTTTTGTAGTGACGTCCAGTGAATTTTGACAGTGATGAGTACTTTTTGATATTGCATTATGCACGAGTCTCGGGACCAGTGAATATGACACTTCTGCACGTGTACCAAACGACGTTTGCGAATAAATTACAAAGTGAGGGCGGGCCGCCCCATCACCGCCCGCCGGCAGCCAGGTGGAGGAAGGCGGAGGAGAGCCGCCGGCGCCTTGGAAAAGTAAAAAGCACTAGTACGAAAAATACAACTTTCCGCATAAAACGTAGCTACACAATGTACCACTTTTTGAGCAACTGTATTAAAAAGTAATAATTTATATAAGCAGAGTAGTAACGTGTGCCAGCACCTTGGAGCACCGGTACGGGTAGAAGCCGCCCTGCTCGTTCTGTGCGATGGAGCCGAGTACGGAGGTCATGTTGAGCACGGCGGCGCGCCGCGCGCCCACCGGCTGCTCCTTGTTGGCTTCCGCCGCCTGCTTCAGCAGCGGCAGGACGCTCTGGAATACACAAATCGAACTCTTGAACACACCCTGAAGATATGAAGGGCGCTTCCGTGCTCTTCTCTTGTACGTCTATTCGTACAAATGGTCTGGAGAAAAGTTGGACATTAAGACCCTCTAGGCCTCTACTAGCATTCTGTGCTTTGACTTATCACGGTATTGACGAGATGTGGCGAGCCTCAACAAAATCTTCTAAGTAGAGTACCTATACAATAACCCTTAGTACACATTCAAACGCCATCTGTGTAATCGTGGAAGAAACTGCCCAATAAAGGTGTGACCAGACGATCGATTATTGTGTGATTGTACAGCTTGAAGCTATACTGTATTTATTTTCTTTTCAATTTAGCAACTACTTACTAAATTAAAAACTATAATAGTTGTCAAGAAATAAAGAATTTTTAGAGTTTTTTTTAGAGTAATTTGCTCACCAGATAGAATTATAGCCCTCAAAATATAAACCCCTCCAGTGCTGCTGCCTCATGCAGGACTGTACACTCAAGATCCTATTAGCACAGAATACATAATAGTACAAGTAATACTCAATCTCATGTGGCCGTACCTTAGTGAGCATGATAGGCGCCACGGTGTTGACGGCCAGGTTGTCAAGCAGCTGCTCGGCCTTCACGAAAGTGAGCGTGGTGAACTTAGTGGCCATGCCAGCATTGTTGACCAGCAGGTTTAACCCGTCGGCGCCCACCACGCTCGCGATCCGAGACGAGAGCTCATCGAAGCTGGCTGTGTTCGTCACGTCTGGAAATAATATATTGTATGTAAAAAATAAAAACTTGTAATAAAACAGCTTTTATGCCGACTTATCTAGCTTTGACTGTGTATATATAATAGAGACTTAATCGCGTAAAAAACATATTTTTACGCTATTAAGTCCCGAGTATCATGATAATGTATTGTGTGAAAATCGCGAAAGTTTAAATCAATATACATATAATATAACAGCACCACCTGCTTTAATCTGTTCTAAACTTTATTCCATTATGGTTGCCTGGTAGAGATCGCTTTGTAGCGATAAGGCCGCCCATTGCTACCTTGCATTTTCTTTGTGCCTTTTTTCTTGTTTTGCCTGTTATGTTGTGTTCAATAAAGAGTTATTGTATTGTATTATATAATTATTTAATATTAGATATGCGGTTCTGGTACTTACTCCTGATACTGACTAGCCTTTAAATACTGCATCATGTTTTGATTTATTGAGAAAAGTTCGTGCCCTTGCTCATCGTGCCTCTAAACTGTACTGTAGATACCTACTTACCTAAGTGTAAGATGTGAAGATGTTTATTTTCTAGTGCCAGTTTTTTAAGTTCCTGAAAAATAAAATAATAAAGATTTTAAACGTTTTTATTTTTATTATCAGATTTATCTGGTACATTATGAATGAGTCCCAGTTAAATTTATGCTGATTCTAATCTTTTCTTCACAAATATTCCCGAGTTTAGATTAGAAAATATTTGAAAGATACCTACCGCGCCGCTAACAACGTAACAACTCCGATGAAGTGATGCGATAACCGATTGTAAATCGAGCATAAAAGAATAGGGATAGATTTTAAGTACCCATCTCTTCGTAGAATTTCCTGGCTATATTGTTATGATAAAAAAAGTTACAAGTTTAATTCGTGTTGCTCGCTGGTCATAAAATGTAAAATAAATAATGAATTATTATATTTTTCGATTGTGAAATCGCTTCGGGCATTCGTCATAAGTGTAGCGTCACGTCACTACGTTCCTATTCAAATGGAATGGTGGATCTGTGGATGACGTCAGGTTGGACAGGCTGTGGCTCCGGCTTGTCGTCTCTTTCACACGCTCATATAATTTAACTACAAAAAGCACTCCATCGGAGCCTTCACATCGCATTCTCATTGAAGTACTGGCGAAGTATTTAGACGTGTTGTATTTACACTTAAAGCGTTTGTGATAATTATTTATTACTGGAGTTCAAAGTACTAATAGAAGAATGGCACCTATAGGTAAGTTTTATCACAGATTTGGTTGTACATACCTCGGATTCCGTGCGGCAAGTCGCGAATATCGTCTGTGCCTTGTTGTGTTCAATGAGATATTTTACCATTCCGAGACCTAAGCCGCGGTTGGCCCCGGTAATTAGCACTGACTTCATTCTGATAATTACTTGATCGGTCAATTTACGAATAATACGTTAAATTCTCGAGCTACCTTCTCACTCGCTATACAAAGTTCGTCTGTGTAAAGATAAAGAAGGGATTTTCTTGTCTCTGTCACTATCGTTTACGTCAACATGACAATACTCAATAAATTGCTGAGGGTGAATAATTTTGCGAAGTCGCTTTATCGGTCAGAGCAGGCCGTGGTGATACTGCGGAGATCGTTTAGCAGCAGTGAGTATATATGTTCGCATAATGGGTTGACCTTGGCCGTCCAGCTAGCCGCCTAACCTCTTCTCGTAGTCATAGTTCATTGAGCATCCTATTTTTTATTTACTGTTCACGTCATTCTTGATCAGTACTATTAACTTCTGCTGAGGTATTCTCTGCCTTTTGGTGTGCTAACTGGGGGACCAAAATAGAATACAAATCTGGTATGGTGTCTGGTATTCATCTGTAATGAGATTGCACAATCCTTAGGTAGTTTTCCTAAGTTGATTCTAGAATTTATAATAGGTATTCGTGTTTGGGTGTTTATGGAATGGTTAACTCCGACTAACAGGTTATTTTCCTTGTATCTTGTTAACAACTTTCCTATTGAGGTATTGAATCATGTGGAAATATATAACAATAGGTATAGTATTAGGTGATTTATTGTGGTTATTGGTGTCACCAGGCGGCTGGATCTGTTGTAGCCGCCACACCAAGTCCGTTGCTCCCATTGACAGTTTTAACAGAGGTAACAATGTGCCACCCATGTTGCTGGGGGAAGTTGGTCTGTACCAGGGATGTTACAGTAGTGTGTAGTGGTGGTGGATTGGGAGATCTCGATTTTATATTTTGGTGAAGGTGGTCCTAGATTTGGCATAGCAATAGCACAAATTTTTTGTCTCACATTTCCCACTACCGCCATTTTTGCATGATTTCCGCCCACTTCTAATTTTTAATGCCAGAAATGCTACCAGCAAATTTTCAGAAAATTGGCATCCGACTAGATTTCATTGTAAACTTTGTTAAAATTAACAAAATAAAGTAAAACAACTCAAATCTAATTAGATTATCAGCATTATGAATTTGGAGCTAAAACTGTAACATCCCTAGTCTGTGCTTTCACTCCTTTTAATGTATGGGCCATATGAAACACCTTCACATAACAAAGCAATACATGTCATTAGCCATGTGACGTTTGTAGCAAGTACTGCATAACATTACTCACTGAGTGTTTCACTGCACACCTTTTAGATGGAACTTTTGACTATGACTTGGTGGTCATTGGTGGAGGATCGGGAGGCTTGGCCTGTGCCAAGGAGGCGGTGAACCATGGGGCAAAAGTAGCCGTCTTGGACTTTGTGACAGCATCACCTCAGGGAACAAAATGGGGCCTTGGAGGCACTTGTGTCAATGTTGGATGTATACCGAAGAAGCTCATGCATCAAGCTGCGCTGCTAGGAGAGAGCATTCATGTAAGTTTATTAATAGGTATTTACACTTTAGTTTTGAGAATGAGTGTCTAATGTATTTTTATAGCTTCATTGTGCTTTGTTAAAATAGAACTATTTTTGGTTATAGGCATTGGTAAGTGGCGACACCTCTCGGCTCCCACTCCTCGATCCGGCTCCACACCCCACCCCAACCTTTGGATTATTCCTGAATGTGACTGGTTTACTCCTTCCTTATTCTTTTATGCATACTTATTTTAAATCCTTCTAGCCTTCTTCCTAGACATGCATATAGTGTCATTCTATGGAACTTGCTAACTATGTAAACAAACCGCCTATTGAAATTGAATCTGAATGATGAATTTACTACAGCGGTTTGTTTACATAGTTTTTTTTTTTTTTTTTAATTATGGCTTTCACCCTTGCCACTATGGCAAGGAGTATTTTGCCAATGTCAGCGTTTTGACATTACACACGTGAGAAGAGTGTTCGGTTTAGGAATTAGGAAGGAACAGATGGGTGACCTAAAACAAAAAACACGAACACAAAACGGCACAGACAACAACAAAAAAAAAAGTTTGAACAAGTTGTTCTTTTTCAGGAGCGGTTTTTTTTTTAAAGCAGGTGATAGAGACAGAAAAAGGGAAGGGTAGTTGTTAAGGTTATAAACATGCTAAGAAGGTGCTACAGTTTTATATTATGAGAATGTATACATTTTATAAGAATACTTACAAGGGGGGTGTTAATTAAAGAGAGAAGAGATTGAAAGTAGATATGGCGCGGAATATTCCTGGGTACAACATCATATAGTGAAAATCTTCATTTGGAACATAGTTTACATAGCTAACAAATTTACATAGTTAATAGTTAACAAGTTCCTTAGAATGACACTTAAGACAGAGTTTGTATTAAAGGTGTTAAGTACATAAAAAAAACTTGAACCAAGGTGGCTTGGGATGCTTTTTCGATTTTAGATTTATTTCTTTACTCAATAATTCAATATCAATATTACATTATAATACACCTGTCTTATATCAAAATATAAGATTTTTGAGTGATTTGATACTACGTCTCGCTGCCGTTGGGTCGTGCGCTCCCAGAGGAAGGACTACGAATTAGTCCGAAACAAGTCGGGGTAAACTCGACTTATATACGTGAGCGATCCGTTTTATTTCACTATGATTTGGTACTTATAAGATTTTTGTTAGAGAATCTCCAGAAGGTTATCCATCAAAAGGTTTTTCAGCTGGCAACCAAATGTCTCTTCACTTTGTAATTTTATTTCGGCATTCAGACGTTTGTAATAGGTTTGCCCTACAACTCGTGGATTTTTTCCTCAGAGTGCCATGCGTCGGGGGACCGTCCTTGGGTGTCCTGTGGTACGCAATTTCTTGCTGACCGTACATACTTAATTGCTTCTAAAAACTTCCATGTGTCTGTCATTTTAAATACATTTAACCTATTCATACCATCCTCTGCCTAATCCAGTTAATCAATGAGGTGATTTTATTTTATGGCTGCATTGCAAATACTGGAACGAAGGTGAAATCATTCATTGAATAGAAAACGCCTACATGCAGTTATTTCACCATGTTTATGCAAAACTTCTTGATGACATGTGAGATATGAGCATTCATGAATTCATTTCACAATTGTTTACAAAAGACTTCTATACTTATAGGTAATCGTGGAATTGTCGTTTGTTACATATCGCTAATCGCCAATCGTGCACATGATATGATGTCATTGTTGCAGTGACATGCAAAATTTATGGTGAGACATTATTTACTTACCTATTTAGTGGTTTTTTTATTCTAAAATTTACTTCTGCTGTTTTTATGCCTATAAGTCTCTAGAGAAATGACTTTGCATTATAACCGGGCAGTTTATTAATGTTGTTTATTATTGAATTATTATGTTGGTACTGAATTGAACCCATGCCACGCCAGCTTACATCGTAACAGCTGAGAGGGAATGTCTTGGGAATTATAGGTATCAATTCGATACAGTTAAGAATTAAGGCATCCTGTGTAAGCCATCTACTCATAACCTAACCAACTTATAAAAGTTGAAAAACTCCCGACATATTAATTTCAAAGTTCAATATTTTAAAAACGGATGAACTGATTTTATTGAAACTTAGCTGAGAACCGCCTCGATTAAACTAGCTTTCGATTAAAAAAAACCTGCATCGAAATCCATTCGCTTGGGAGCTATGATGCCACAGACAGATACACAGTTCAAACTTATAAACCCCTCTTTTTTTGTCGGGGGTTAAAAACGATACTGGGTTTAAAAGTGGCCAGACCAACGAAAATAGCGAACTACATATACAAATTGGGGGTACATAATTAAATGAAGTCTTCCATTGGATGAAACGACTTCCTTTCGTCGTCAAGACGGTTGGAAACAAGGTGGTAACTTGGGAATTTAAACAAAATAACAATGGTATATAGCAGACATTAAGAACAGTAACAGTAGTCTTGTATAACTGTGCTTTACAAAGGCTAGTTTGATAAATGATACGTGCACCGATGTATAAAGAAAATACTCCAGTTGTTATTATTTTCTTTTATCCTTTTATTTTTCCTCGTCTGGCTCCTGTCAATCGTACAATCCAACCAACTTAATATTTTTTTTTTGGCGGGCCCCAGGAGACAGTACTGCCATCATCAGTTTATTTATTTTTTTAATAACTTCGGTCATTTTTGCCATTTTGCTTTTAAAAATCATAACATTCGGCCATCCGACACCGTGCCGACTCCTGGCGCACGACTTAAACTTCAGTTAAAATCATAAAACATGAATAGCTTATAGTATAACAGGTTAATCATAGCACATTACACTATACCTAGTAAAGAAAATAATAGCGCAATACTTGGCGCTTAGTTAACTTTTTATACAATTACAAATAAAATATAACAGGTCAATCCTAAGTAATCCTAACGCGCTATCTAATAATACACTACACCTAGGTAGTAAAGAAAATAATGGCGCGTGACATTGCATTTAGTTAACTTTTGTTACAATAACAAATCACGAATAGCATAAAACAAAACAGGTCAATCATAACGCGCTATCTAATACACTACACCTAAGTAGTAAAGAAAATAATGGCGCATGACTTTGCACTTAGTTAACTTTTGTTACAATTACAAATCACGAAGATCACAAAATATAACAGGTGAATCATAATACGTCACGCAAAGTTATTTATACAAAGGAATAATTTGAGCTACATGGTGTTTTCTAGGAACAAGTTTTGTACTAAATTAATGTACCTAAATCATAACGAATTATATGCTTTAGTTAACAGAATAAGGCAAGTCATAACATAACTTTTATGAATAAACTAAGTATAAAAATAAACCAGACAAAACAATCATAACATTCTGCCTAAGACTATAAAATAAGTTTATACTTAGGTATTTACTAATCTTTATGCCAACATTTATTTTCCTTTCGGAAGTCAATAATCTGCGCTACTAAGTTATTTGGCTTAACATAAATTTTAAATAAACTGTTACGCTTATTCTTTTAACAAAGGTTATTTTATTTAATTGTCACTGTCAGTAAGTCTACTCTGGCTACTACTTGTGTCACTGTCATGTAATTCGAGCGTTTTTACGTGTATCCAAGGTCTAATCCTGTCTGCTGCGATGACAGTCTTATAAGGCTTGCTTTTTTTATTAAAACCTGGGACGTCAGCTATCCTGTATCGATCATTACCTAAGGTTTCTGTTATTTTGTAAGGGCCTATGAATTTAGACAACAATTTAGTACTTTTACCGCAATTTTCAAAGTTGTTTCTTGAAATTTTGACTAAGTCGCCAATGTTGTACGTAGCAGCTGGTATTCTATTTTTATCATATCTTAGTTTCATTTTAGATTGTTGTTTTTCTATGTTAGAACTAATACCCTGTCTTAATTCGTCTAAGTTAGTATCCGCGTCAGTAATCACGTCCAGTTTATTAGCTAGGTCGTCGCGCATTCTTAAGCCAAACATGGTTTCTGCTGCAGTTTTCTGTGTTGAAGCATTAACTGTATTATTAATGCCCCATTGCACTTTACCCAAGCATTCGTCCCAATCCCGTTCGTGGCCAAGAGAGTTCTGAGCTGCCAATGAATTTAATATTGTCGCATTAAACCTTTCTGCCTGTCCATTGGCCCTGGGACAAGCGACGGCGTTCAGTATATGTTTAATGCCATGGTTATCACAAAAAGTTTTAAAGTTAGTCGAGGTAAAAGAGGAACCGCGGTCTGACACTATTCTGGCTGGAATACTGAAGTCGTAAAATATTTTATCTAGAGTTTTAATTGTAGTTTTGGTTTTAAGGTCTCTGACAGCTTTTACGAAAACATATTTGGTAAACGCGTCGACTACGGTTAGTATGAAAGAGTTCCCATTTTTACTTTTAACAAATAGGCCAAGATGGTCCATGTGAATGGTATGGAATGGGACGGAAGCCTTTTCAATGGGATGTAAATGACCAGATTTTTGTCATGAAGCCGAATCTTTGTTATAAGCGCATTCTAAACACGCCGCGACATATTTTGTTACAAATTTCCGCAACTTCGGAAACCAATACTCGCCCTGTATTTTTTCAAGAGTTTTGCTTAAACCTAAATGGCCGATATCGTCATGATTGGCACGACACACCTGCCATCTAGCGTTCCGTGGTACGACCAGCAATAACTTATCGCCTACTTTTCTATGTACCGTATGGTTTTTAATTGCGTAGTTTTTACGAATATCTTTACTTTCTTGATCGTCTTGTGGCTTCAGGACCTTGAAAATGCGACAAATTTCGGGATCAACTATTTGCAGAGAAAGCAACCAATTTTCTCTCGTTATGTTGTATACGTTGACGGATGGGTTATCCTCGGGTTCCGCGGGTAGCTTAGTGTTCCGGCTTAAGGCGTCGACGTGCAACATTTGAACGCCTGGACGATATTCAACATCGAAAGTGTACTCAATTATTTGTAACCACCACCTTGCTATCCGTGGAATGAGATCCCTTTTTGTTAATGTGGTACGTAGAGCAGCACAATCAGTATAAATTTTAAAATGGATGCCTAATAAATAAACTCTAAACTTTTTCAGCGAACAAACGACAGCAAGAGTTTCTAGTTCGTAGGAGTGCATATGCTTTTCTTCTGGCGTGGTCTGTCGACTGAAGTAAGCGACAGGCTTTAGTACACGTGTATCGCTTTGCCACTGCATCAGAATGCCACCTACCCCCAGAGAGCTCGCGTCTGTATGGAGTTCAGTCTCAAGTTTCGGATCATAGAGAGCCAAAACTGGATGGTTAATAAGCTTTTCTTTCAAGAGGCTGAATGCTTGTTCCTCCTTGATGGACCATTGCCATGTGGATTCTTTTCTCAACAGTGATGTCAAAGGACGTGCAATTTCGCCGTAACCCTGAATGAATTTACGGAAGTAACCGGTTAACCCTAGGAATTGCCGAACCTCATGCACGCTTTTAGGCACAGGAAATTCTTTAACGGCTAAGACTTTAGCTTTACCTTACTGGATACCATCCGAGGATACCTCGTAACCAAGATAATTGACATGAGTGTCGAAGAAACGGCATTTAGCAAGTTTTAACGTAAGTCCATGCTCTCTAAATAGCAGAAGAATTTCTTCCAAGCGTTGGAACATTTCTTCGACATTCCTAGATGGAATGAGAACGTCGTCAAGGTAAGCCAATGCATATTCAAATCTCCTGTTTCCCAGAATCTTATTTATCATCCTTTGGAAAACAGCCGGTGCATTGGCAAGCCCAAAGGGCATTCTCTTAAACTCATAATGCCCGTCGGGCGTGACAAAACCAGTCAGGTGCTGGCTATCAGCGTGCATGGGGATCTGATAATAGCCTGACGCCAGGTCAAGAGTTGTGAAACAACTGCTACCGCTCAAGTTAGATATCTGATCGTCTATTATAGGTAAAGGGAAACGGTCCTTTGTAGTCTTATTATTTAGTGCCCTAAAATCGACGCAAAGCCTTTGCTCGCCAGTTTTCTTTTTTACCATCAAAATGGGACTTGCGTAACTAGAACTTGACTCCTGAATTATATCATTCTGCAATAAATCATCTATTGTCTCTCGTACCTGTTCACGTTCTGAGTGAGACAGTCGATACGGACGATACACTATTGGTTTGTTATCCATTAATTCTATCTTCATTTCTACATCGACCGCTCGACCTATCTCACTCAAATTCGTAGCAAAACAGTCGCGATAATGTTGCAAAAGCGTATACAGACGATCCAATTCGGCAGCGTCTAGTCCCGGGCCTACATGAATGTCGGAATTCTCGAGTGGCTTTAATGCACCAGCATCAGTTACTATTCTGTTGACTTGACAAACTTGGCGTTCGGTGAAGGGAATAGATCTAGCTATAATAGTGTTTTGTTCGATTTTTTTTTTTTGTGACAAATTTGATACAACTACTTCACCTTTACCATTTTCGACATGATAAGCGCCCTGAAGCAAACGATATTCCCTACCAGGTTCTAACGCAGTGTACCCCTCAACCAGAATATCCCCTGTATAACTGAACCCTACATGTATTGGTACAGCACAAGTTTTTACAACATCTACCGAACTGGTTACGTACAACTTCAGGCTACCTTCGTCAGTATTAACGACGTTGTCACTTGGACTTTTATAGAACAGCAATGATTGATGACTTTTGAGAACCGTGACAAATGGAAGCTCAGTAAAGTCTTGTCCTATGATCAAAGGTGTTTGCAAATATTCATCATCTACAATCAACGCTTCAACAGTTGAATCTACTTCATCAACTTTAAGATTAATTTGGGACTTGTACAGAGGAACAACGGTTGCTTGACCAAATCCCTTCACTACCGGAATACCATCAAATTTTTTATCTAACTTCAAAGTTTCCGCTTCAGCTTTACGCAGTAAAGTACATTCACTGCCGAAGTCTATGTAACCTACCAAGTCGTGATCATTTACTGTAACAGTCTTGTAAAATTTGTCATTGCCCTTAGTCGTTGTATCAATCTTTAAAGTATTTTTTTCATTACTACCACCAGTACGTTTTGCATTTGAACTAGAGACGGTTAAGGGTTGTAACCCGCAGCTGTCATTGTCATGTCCTATCCTATTACAGCGTTTACACTTGACAATTGCCTTTGTACATTTGTAGTACGGGTGATCTTTAGATCTACAGTTATAGCAAATGATAGAACTTGAGACCGAAGAAATGTTAGAATTGTTTCTCACACTTGAATTACTACTGTCTCTCGGAATGCGGTCACGTAACTTACTATTACTGGTAACGAATGGCTGCAGTTTCTGTGAACATAAGAAATGAAGCAAATCTTCTGGTTCTGTACAATTAAGCGCTTGCGCTCCGTTCCTAATGGACTTGTCGGAGATACCATACACAATACAGTCAACAGCCTTTCTACTTTGGATTTCGCAACGGGTAAGTAAGCCTAGTTTATCATAAAAATACTCCCGCATGCTCTCATCATTACGGGACGTGCGATTTAGCATTTCCTCTAAAAGACGCGCATAATTTTCCTCACTCGGAAATGCCTTTTTCAGCTTTGACTGCCAATCTTCCCAACTATAAACGACCGTAGGCAAAGCCTCAAACCACTTCTTAGCCAAACCAGAGAGCTTCTGTAGAGAAAAGTGTATAGTTTGCTTTTCGTTCCAACCATATATGATGGCACACTCATTTACTTTACGCAACCAGCAATCAATGCTTTGAGTTCCATTAGCTGGATCGAATTCCGGTATTACATTGTTCATGTTGTTGTTGCTGAAACTCGCCTTACTATTTTCGCCTTTCCAGGTTAGTAACATTTTCAGGACTTCTTTTGTTGACAACCTGCCTGAGATCTTGCGCTGCCCTTGTGTCGCACTTTCATTAGTAGAAGTTGAAGAGGATGATGGGCTCCTTCGTCTAGTCTTCCTTTTAGACCGCTTTCGTCTGGGAGGTGTACCAGGCGGAGTGCCACCTTCTGCCTCATTCACTGAAGCAGGCTCATGTCTGAAATCATACAATATGCTTGCCAGTATGCACTTAACATTCAGTTTTTTTTTTTTTTTTAATACTGACTCAATAATGTATGACAATATTTATAAAACATTGTAACATGAGTTACTTTGATCACTCATTAACCCAAATAATTATTTAATTTTATTATAGGTAGGTTGCCTAATCAAAATAATTTGTTTTTTTTTGTTTAATTCCATAAAGTGACAATTATTCTATACATTTTTTTTTTGATAACAGCAGTGAATCAATGATAGGTACATATAAAACATATAAAAATAAAACATGGTTATCCGAAGGACATACATTGTCCATCCTTTACCCAGCGGGCAAATCCACTCAATCCATTGAGAAAAAAAATACTCTGGTAATCATGTATAAAGCAATAAGTCTTTATGGACTGATGCAGACATGCAGTTCACTCAGCAACCAATGGAAAACCTATCCATTCAATAATCCAGTGAACATACAAATTGCACCACTTCCTTCGGTAATAAGTAAGTAACAATTCATGTAATGCAATGTCTTTATGGACTGATGCAGACATGCAGTTCACTCAGCAACCAATGGAAAACCTATCCATTCAATAATCCAGTGAACATACACATTGCACCACTTCCTTCTGTAATAAGTAAGTAACAATTAAAGTGACTCATAAATAATAATCAACAACATCAGCATTTATACTTAAACCTCATTTTTTTATTTGAATTTTTTTATGCACTTAACTGTAATTTAAGTACAAAAAGCACATTTAATAAACATGCCTATGTTTAAAAATATTTTTGTACAATAAGTACAGTATTTTCATACACACATGTACTTACCCATATTGCAAAATATACCTACATTTTGTATTAGCTGTACTTATTAAATTTCTTAGTCCTCCTGTAATATTAGTAGAAGCATACTGATTAACAAAATATGTACCTACATACATAACATTAGTAATGTTATTAAATACATTAACAACAATGCGCGTTCACCTATCCAAAAGTCGTATACCTAGGGTATCCTGTTTTGAATATGTAGTTTATATAAAATCACAACAATTTATGAGTTGTGGACCGACTCCAAAGATGCAATTACCTAGTACAACCTCATTGTGCCGCTATACATCACATACAGTAGGTATACCGTCTACACGTAGTGTCGCGGTACGGCAAGTATTAACTGATTATAGCAAAATCTTATTGCCAAAACATGATCCATTGAGCATCGGCGTTAAGTATACTTAGATTCATTGATTCATTCAAGGCGACGCCAGCTGTGGTTCAGGTTAGTTCCTTGTTATACTTAATAAAGAATCCACTCCAAGCATCTTCATGTACTAATGAAACAACCATAACCACACTGATTGAAGTGGGCGCAAATATCCTGATTTCTTATCAATATAGTTTCATAAACATACTTAAGTACCTTTTTTTTCCTTTACGGTTCATTTTCACTTCTGAATTATAAAGAAAATACTCCAGTTGGTATTATTTTCTTTTATCCTTTTATTTTTCCTCGTCTGGCTCCTGTCAATCGTACAATCCAACCAACTTAATATTTTTTTTTTGGCGGGCCCCAGGAGACAGTACTGCCATCATCAGTTTATTTATTTTTTTAATAACTTCGGTCATTTTTGCCATTTTGCTTTTAAAAGTCATAACAGATGAGGTGAATTCACAGTGCGAAATCCAAGAAGCCAAATTCCAGCGACTTTCAGTGTTGTCTAAACAAAAGTTCATATTGTTGTTTGGTCGATACGGGAATATCGCAGCGATTTGAGCAATTGTACACAATTTTAGCTGCATTGCGAATTTACTTGATAAAGTCATTCATGGTATAATATAGGTACTTACACAACCGGCTAACGTCCGTAGCTAGGTCAGAGAGAAGACATTTCTGTTGTACCTACGTAATTCGATGTCCCTTTCGGATAGGCAAGAAACGTGGTAGATCGTAAGAACTGCATTATTTTGCCGACGTTAGTTTGACTGCAAACTTGAATTAATTTTCATTGTTGTGTTTATGAGTAATTGTGTATCTAGTAGTGATGCAAGGTCTCCATTGTTAAGACTAGGCACCGTAATTTTCGTGCGTGCTTTTACAATGAGTGCATCTATTCATTCTGTTTTTGGAGCGTAGTCTAAGGAACGTGTAGGAGACTACCAGTTCCACGACGTTAGCTTCTGTAGCACCTTTTCACAATAAATTCGTAGTGACTGCCGCGGCTTTCGTTAGTATTAATTAACGCATTTACTGAAAGAAAGTTCCATGGTGGTAGGTATAGTAGCTTGGTTTTGAATGTGTCCAATGTACTAAAACGGACTATAACTTTGTTTACTAAAAGCCCAAAACACCAAAATCACCATATTGTAAAAAGTCGTTACAGCCACCTAGGAAGTTCAGTTGCATATCGACTCTATGCTATGACCTGATCCATACTTTCAACGTCGAATGCAGTCCTGGTGGGCATGAAATGCAGAATGAATCTATCGTCACATTTCTATTAACGCAATTTAAATTTTTGGCAAAGGCCCTAGAGTTGAAAATCTTTTATGAGGAATAACATGGGCTACTTTTTATTCGGGAAAATTGTATAAGTACCTAGTTCCCGCGGAATAGCGATAACCGAATTCTACGCGGACGAAGTCACGGGCAACAGCTAGTTTCTAATAAGATCATTGCACTCGTGGGAAATTATCGTTTTCACCTTGGTTACGGCAACATTATGTTATGAGTTTGGTGTAAAATTTGAGGTTGATTGCCCCTTATTTGGAGTTAACAATATTAGAACACAGAGAGAAGAGATAACAGTATTAGAGTTTTAGAAACAGAGCTAGTAAAATTATTCCATGAGGATATTTTTGATAAAATAAAATAAACCGAGCCCCCCAATTCCTCGGAGCTCGCGCGTGGACTTTGATTTTATCAATATTATTATTATTTATTTACCGCCGCGTTTTGGTCAAGTACCTTGATAGGGTGATAGGTAACGAAAAATGTATTGTCACTGCCATTTCAGCCATTTGTTTTCGAGTATTTGATAATCGCTCGAAATAGAACTGTTAAAACGTCATATTTTTATGTAGTCCGGAGACTATTTACATAATAGTACATTCGTCGCGTAAGATGGCATTGAGTTGAGTTGTGAATAGATTTGCTGTGTTGCGACTTGCGAGTTACCTACTCACCGTCACCGGGCTCCCCGCCCAGATCCGATCGATATTTAATATCTGTTTTTTTAAGAAGCATCGGAAAATTAAAGTGTTTTACTTAATTGTTTTTGGCTTTTCATTAATCGGATCTCATTCAATAATCAGAGCGTTGTCCGTCAGAGCGAATATGATCGCCCGCAGGTTCACTCATTGCTCCAAACAAGTAAAAATTAGTCTTTTCCGAGCGTACTGTACGAACTTCTACACAAGCAGCTTGTGGGCGGACTATGCTCATAAACGGTACAACGCTCTGCGAATTCAGTTTAATAATGCGTTCAGAGTGCAGGTGGGGCTGCCTAAATTCTGTAGTGCGTCAGGGATGTTCGCGGGTAGTCTGCTTCTACGCCACTATGCGCAAGCAATCCACATCCCTGGTGCGCAGAGTGCGGGCCAGCCCCAACAGCATTCTGAATATGATTGCGGATAGGTTAGATGACCTATATTAATTTGTATAACTGCTGCATGACTCACGTGCGCAGAAATATATAATTTAATTTGATTTTAATTGTGAATTTTGTATTTAATTTAATAAATTTTTGAATTGAATAATTATAATGATAGGATTAAACGAACTTACCTGAAGTGAAGTTCTATCCTGATTATATGAAGTACTTAGTCCGAGATAACTATGTAGTTTCGTTCTTTCTTGCTACTTGAACGCGACGTTTAAAGACACCATAAAATACAAAAACAGCATATGTCATTACGTTTAGAGGTATTAAGGTAGAGCACTAGGGGGATAGTAGGAAAGCTACTATCCGTGAGGAGGGTGGGAAGCTCCCTTATCTCGGGCTATGTACTGTGAGCGGCGGGAAGGGGTCAAACCTAAGCTGCCTACCTTTGCAAGGGAAAAACATTCAAGTCCGTCCTTATATGAACTAGTCATGATCTTATTGCAACGTAATCAGATTAGTCAAATGCTTAAAAGCAGAATTCATGGCAATCCAAGATGATGACTTTAGCACCTCAAAAACCCTCACCCAAAACGACGTGCTAGGACTCAACCTAATCTAATAAAATACAATTCATTGGTACAAAATAATCGAATTATAAAACAATTGAAACAAAATAATTATCAGCATGTGCTGATGATATCCTCGGTGTTAATAGTACATGAAATAAGAAATTAGTGTTTAAAGAAATCTGCTATTCTACACACTAATCCTTAAGGGACTATAATTGGATCAATTATTTGAGGAGAGATAGATAAATTATATTTAAATTACAAATTAGATAATTAAATGCATATATTTTCCTTCGAAAGCAAGCCGTCCATGTTAAACACCCAGACCACTAACCCTTGAATTCACGATATAAGTTTTAATCATGCCACCTTAACTACGTCTAAAAACAATAATAAAGAGGGGTTTATAGAACCATATGATGTCCTCGTAGTGTTATTATAATTAATTATTCGGTATTGCCACAGATCGGGCAAATGAATTTGAGCATCATCATCATCATTGATGAGAGGTTTGTTATAGTGTCTTGCGAAGGTATACGACTTGCTAGACCACCCAACAGCCTTTAAAATACTGTCTGCTGTGAGACCTGCGCGGTATGCTCGCGAAGAAGCTGCGTGACGGGTCGAATGTGAGGAGAACTTCCCAACATCTATACCACTGTCTTTCATTACTAATTTGAGCCATCTACTTATTGTTTGAGTAGACACTGGTTTATGAGGTTTCTTTATAGTAAGAAACAATTTGACATAGTCTCTGTTTTGTCTTAATTCGTTAGTTACTTTTAAATATTCTAAAAGGGTCTTTACAGGACAAATATCTAAATTATTATTGAAAAAAGGTAGAGACAATTTTTTCATGAACTTTCCTGGTGCTGAAGTTTTCTGAATATCTGTTAAGCGGATCTCAATGCCTTCTTCATTTTGTTTAATGTTATTATAATTAATCAGCGAAAGGGTCTGGACCCTTTGTCCTGTAGTTAAGGCCAATGTTAATGGCCTTAACTACAGGACAGTCTGTAATGTAAGTTTTCTTAAATCTAGAGTCTCTAAAGGATATCAGTGTTTGATGTAAGACAGAACAATGGCTGGGTCCCAGGTACTCGAGTATTTAGGTATACATGGTCGTAGCTCATAGACTCCCTTAAACCAGCGTTTTATCCTGTCATCATTACCTATATGGCTACCTATAATTAAAGACAAAGCTGATCTGTGACAATTCAAGGCCCTAATTTGTCTACCACTGATTGAAAAACTCCTTGTGATAATTCCCATTCTGTATCCTGATTTGAACTACGACATTCATAATCTGCCTCTGAATTATCTTTAGATCTAATGTAGGAGGCATAAATCCACAGATGTCTTGCTTCACACCATTTCCAAATTAGCCTTGCAAGATTATTTAACTGAGGAAATTGAACAGAACCAATTCTGTTTATGTAGGAAATGGCAGTAGTATTGTCAATCCTTAGTAAAATCTCACATTGTCTCAAATTACTTGCAAAGCATCGTAACGCAAAATATGCTGCTAATAGTTCAAGATAGTTAATGTGATTTTCCTTTTCCTCTATAGACCAACTTCCCTTAGCACTCTTCCCATTACACACTGCGCCCCAACCAGACAAGGATGCATCTGAGAAAATCTCTAAGCAAAAATTGTACTGTTTTATGTGGCAACACCTAGTCATAATATTATTCTTCCACCATGTGAGATCTGTCTTAGCATCCCGACTAATAGTCATAATGCTGTCATAATTACCCCCCGACCGTTCCAAAGCCACAAACTTTGCTCTTTCTAAATTCTTTGTATAAACAAAGCCATAAGATACTGCCATACATACTGAAACTAAACTTCCTAACATCTTTGCAAAATCTCTAATTGAACAATAATCTAAACTTAAATATTTCTTAATTATCATCAACAGTCTTTCCCGCTTGGTATCTGTAGGAGCTAATTTCATATTTATAGAGTTTATTTTAAAACCTAAAAAATCTGTGACATTAGATGGAATAAAAATACTTTTTTCCTCGTTTAAGACAAAGCCTAAGCATGTAAAAATTCCATTTAATTGATTTACATTATCAAGGCATTCATTGTAAGTTGAACCTAGACAAATTAGGTCATCTAGATATACTACTATACGAATGCCTCTTTCCCTGAGATATCCTATAACTGTATAAATATCTTTTATGTGTAGGGTGTATGGGGCATAAGTAGTATGCATTCTTTAAATCTATGGTACACGTGAAGTCTCCCTTTGTTAATAATTTGCACAGTGTTCGAATATCTTCTAGTTTAAAATGAGAGTCTGATACATAATTTTTTTTTTTTTAAATTGAGTATAAATCTGTGAGTATCATCTTTTTTAGGAATAGTAAATATACTAGATAAAAATTGACCTTTAGCAGTGTTACATTTAGATACAGCTCCCAGTTTTAATAGTTTGTCAATCTCAGTACTTAATATCTGTTTCTCTGCCTGACTGAAATTATTATTTTGTGGGCAATTATTTTGAGTGGGCATAGTAATAAAGGGGATTCTATATCCTCCTATCCACTCCAGAATATTGGGATCTTGGGTAATCTTTGCCCATCAAGCTTTAAAATGAAACAGTCTGGCTGCAAAACATCCCTCCGAGTCTAAGGATACTTGGCACGGCCCCTCAACGAAGGACCCGCCTGCCTGTTGTCCTGAGGTTTGTAGGGGTGGCGGCTTTGATAACGGTGATGGGCTCCTCCCCGAAGCGATCCTCTTGCTGGATGAGCCTGGTTCGAGTTCGGACGGCGCGGGGCAGCCTGAAAGTTTTTTGATTGCGATGGCTTGGCTTGTGTATTTGGCTTGGGCTTAAGGACATTAGAAGCTCTCTTTAATGCTGAGAATGATTTGACTGAGTCATCAAGGTTGGTGTATAAAAAAGCCTCTCTTGTTTTGCTTTAAGCTCTCCGCAATTTTTTTATCTAAATATGGATTTATTAATTTCCTTCTTATCTCTGTGTATTGATAATGTAGGTTACTGAGCACCCTTGAGACATCGCCAAGTTTCTTAATAATGTTTATTTTATCGAAGTCCTTTTTAGATAAATCATGAATGGCTTGGCACAGACCAGAGATAGCCAAGCCCATTTCCTGCTGTCTTTCTTGTAACAGGTTGTCCCGTGTTTTGGATGGATTATTTAATACTCCATGGAGCTCCAGATTCAGTTTGGGGGCATCAAGTAACCCGGCGTTTATTGGGACCAGTAAAGATTCTAGAAGTTTATCTTTGTTTTGTTTGGGCAGACTTTCTATTAAGATATTCTTAATAGTATTATATATCTGGTCATGAATCCTCTCTCCATAACCTTTCTCCCCACTGGCCGCCTCTCCCAGGGCTGACAAAACATCATTGTCCAGTTCTTCGTCACAATCACTTTGATCAGAAATGACCTGAGGTTCTATTTCAACATTAGCTCTGGTGTTTGAGCTGAAATATGTATAGGCAAAGGTAAACAGCCTGATAAAAATAAGCAAAAACTTTTGTTTATTTCATACCTAAAAAGTTAGGTTATGCATGTGACAAACATGTCGAGAATTGACCCATCTCTCTCCCACGGACAGAGAACAAAATCGTCACACGATAATGCTATTAAATAGAGTTAATTTGACTCGATCTCAATACAATGAGACGTGTACATAGCTTTCCCACGGAAAGTACGTATTTCATAAATAATTTTTGAGAAAATTTATCTCGTAGTAAAAAACACTTAAGTACAAATATCGAAGGGAGTTGTTTATTTATTTGACTAAACACTATCTCATGTATTATTTCTAATCACTTACCCTCCGAAGAGATTGATGGACCTGATGGTGGAGATTGCACCACCCTCTTCCGGTACCTGTCAAGTCTTTTTTCTAGTTGGAGTATCTTCTCCTTTGTACGTTTTTAATTTTTTGGCATATTGTATAAGTATCTTACACCTTTATATATTTTTTATTTTTCATGAAAATCTTCCGTGTCAAATGCGTTGAGCGCGAAACAACGAATGACATATACTATTAGTGTTACCAGGTGCTGTTTTTGTTTTTTATGGTGTCTTTAAACGTCGCGTTCAAGTAGCAAGAAAGGACGAAACTACATAGTTATCTCGGACTAAGTACGAATATAATTGTACCTAACTGATTTACCTAATACTAAATTAAGATTTTTAATTCAATTGTTACTCACTCAATTATCCATGTTGGTCGGAAATAAAAGCTATTATTATTATTAAGAGACAGGCTTAGTTTTGTAGGTAATTTATCTGTTTCGAGTAGGGTAATATATATACGTAACTATGTCATAATATGCGAATAAAAGCACACCGAAATCAGTTCATCTGGCTAATATCCCGTCCCGCTGCTCTACTGGTCATAGGCCTCTTAACCTCCTTTTAATAAAGGAACTTAGGGAAAGTTGTGTTAAAAAAAATATAACTAGATAGATAACTAGGTATAAGCTATAGTTGAGAAGTTTTGTCCTTTTTAACCTCCGACGCAAAAAGAGTAGTGTTATGAGTTGTATCTGTGTACCAGTGTTTGTTCGTGGCATCATAGCTCCCAAACGGACGGCCCCAGTTTATTCGTTTTTTAACCGAAAGCTAGTTTAATCGAGATGGTTCTTAGCTAAGTTTCATTAAAATCGGTTTCATTGATTTTGAGATATCGAACTTTGAAAAGAAAATGTCTGAGTGTTTTTCAACTTTTCTAAGTTGGTTAGGTCAGTTTATTGGATGTTTTTTTCAATGCAGATAGAATTTCGGTTCATATGTATTTACGCCTAAGGTTGTATAGCTGTGTAGTTAAGCGTAGACTGCGTTCCGGCCATTAAATAAAGGTTATAAAATATAATGTCGAGCCTTACGAGGGCTGTTTGATAAGTACCCGTTTTCTAAATATATTAATATCACTGGCCGCAAATAAGTATACCACCTTTTTAAGCCATTTTTCAGAGGCGGAAAAAAAAAAAAAAAATGGCATTCTTTTGTTTTTTTTTTCTCATTTGACAACGATTCAGTGAAGGCGTGAACTTAAAATTGTTAAAATGGAGAAAGAACAGTATCGGTCTGTAATTAGATTCTTATTTTTGGAAGGAAAAACATGTGATGAAATAAAAGTAAGAATGCAAGCGGTTTACCATGAATGTGGTCCTTCTATGACAACCGTCAGATATTGGTATAGCGAGTTTAAGCGGGGGAGAACAACCGTCTTTCATGAGGATCGCCCAGGCCGGCCAGTTGAGGTGACTACAGACGATATGGTTAAGAAAATTGAAAATATCGTTTTAGCCGACCGCCGAATTAAACTTCGAGAAATCGTTGATGCTGTAAACGTTTCAATCGAGAGGGTACAACACATATTAGAAGAAAAATTGGGTATGAAGAAAGTATCGGCGAGGTGGGTGCCGCGTTTACTCACGGAGGAGCAAAAACGGAACCGACTGACTACTTCGGAGCAGTGTTTGGCCGTGTTCAAACGTAACCCGAAGGAGTTTCTGCGTCGTTTCGTGACCGTGGACGAAACGTGGGTCCACCACTACACCCTGGAAATGAAAGAGCAGTCGAAGCTGGATTTTACCGGATGAACCTGCTCCAAAGAAAGCAAAAACCGTCCCATCGGCTGGAAAGGTCATGGCGACCGTTTTTTGGGATTCGCAGGGTATTATACATATTGACTATTTAGAAAAGGGTAAGTACTATGCCAATTTATTGGGTGAATTTGACGCCGTGTTGAAGGATAAGCGACCCCATTTAAAAAAGAAAAAAAGTACTGTTTCATCACGACAACGCCCCGGCTCATTCGTCCAGAGTTACGCTACGAACTATTGTCTCACCCCCCGTATTCTCCAGATTTGGCCCGATGCGATTTCTTTTTGTTTCCCAACCTAAAAAAATGGCTCGGTGGCAAGCGATTTGGATCAAATGATGAAGTCATTGCCGCCACAGAGGCCTATTTTAATGACTTTCCAAAATCATACATTTTGGATGGTTTATTGAAGCTTGAGTATAGGTGGAACAAATGTATAGAGTTAAAAGGTGACTACGTAGAAAAATAAATGCATATATACAATAAAAAACGTTTTTTTTTCCATAAACGGGTACTTATCAAACAGCCCTCGTATCTGTCGTTTGTACTCGTCTTAAATTATGCTTTTGCTCGGAAAACTATTACAGCTACTAGGCATTGAAAACCTTATCACAGATTCTCCTTAAACAACACCTTAGCTTAGCATTCATGCAGTCTCTACGTTGTAGGTATAGGTACTTCAACAATATGAACCTACGAGAATTAGGGTGGAATTTAAATAAATATTAAGACCCTTATAGTCCCAAACTAGGTAAAGCATGGGTCCTAGACAACGGATAAACACAGTTTGAAGCCCGTTAAAAAGCTGTTCAACGCTGAAAGATGATTCCACCACCCTTACGCAAAAAATAGCTAAATCATAACTGTAAAAATGTTGGAATCAAACTAATCTGGCATGTTTCATTAATCATTACTATTCATTACCAGACAACGCTTTTAGTTGAATGTAAATTGTGTCACGCCAATTTGCTAAGTAATCTGCAAAGCCCACACCGTAACCAAAGCAGCACGGCGGTAACCTGATATACGTTTAGTTTATATTACTTGGTTGGTACCCAAAAATATCAAAAAGGGTTGGTTATTAAGTCGTCCACCCCTAAGCACTTAATGCGCGAAAAAAGTTGGAATTATTGGAACTTTTGAGAGTCACCTCACAATAAAATTGTTGATAATGATAAACTAGGTATTTTATGACAATTAGGTTCAAGGTCATGCTATGGTGTTATCCATGGGTGATTAGCGCCTGTAGATACCTTTTACGACCATTAAACTCAATGATGGAAGTACTAATGGCACTAATGTAGGTACCTACCTAATACCTATACGGTAAATATATTCGTGTCAGTATTTTCGTAATTAAAATGTGTCGATTGTAATCTAATTACTTTTACGTACTGTGAAGCTTTCATGATATTGCTTATGACCTATCTGAAGGAATAATTTGCTGCCCGTTCTTGATTCCGTCGATCTGTCTGAGATTTTTTACTACCTGACCCACTAAATGTAATATGGGTTTCGAAGAGGTTTTAAAGGGGTATTTTGTATTGTATCTAGAATAAAGATAGAAAAGCGCACTGATTGACTATTTGGGCTCGAAACTGGAGTCCGCTTATAACAAAATACCGTTTATATTGAAATATGTACAGTCAAGTGCAAATATATGGGTGCATACACCTTACTCAAAAATATGTCCCATGGCTCCTATGTAGGCGAATTAAGGTTGTGGTGGATTAATTCGATACATATTTTTCCACTTGACCGTACTTCCGCTGCGCTAGCAACGTGAGCCTTCCTCCTACTGAATGATATTCATTCATTAATTCATTATGCTATGAACTGTCTGCTGTATTGATATTTTGGTTTATTTCATTAGCCTGACGTCACTCTGATTGTAGAGAGGTGTTCTAACTTAAGTACCTATTAAGTTGTGTTAAAACTATATTTCTGTTGGCGTTGATATGGTGTTATCATCAGCGCTATCGATCGTGAAAACTGCAAGTCATGGAGCGAGACTGGCATATGTAGGAAATTGACACAGTATTAGTACTATGTCAATTTCCTACACATGCTAGTGTCGCTGAACTTTAGGTATAATGGTTTAGGTAGCTCGGAAACAATCAATCACGTGGTCAATTGGTAGGTACCCTTTGTGCAAGTTTACTTCGACTCCTTTAATAGTGATTTTAATTAATAATGCAAATTAACGTCTTAAACTTTTTTTTGTGGCGCATCGGCTTGGCACACAAGATCTCTCCCGATCAACGCTAATCTATTGACTCTAGTTACCATCAACGCCATCAACTATAAGAAATTTCTCGGCGAAACTCTTCTCTTAGGCAATATCATAGCTCCCCTCCTATAACAATTTAGTTCGCCCTAAATAGAAGCCCGTAGAGTCCAATTCTAACGTTTTGAAAATTCCTTTTCCTTCTAGATACCTGTACTTTCGGCGTCTTTATGTATGTAGATGGCGGGCCGCCCGATACATTTGATCCCTTGCCTTGTTAATGTACGTGACATACGGATATAAGGGCCTATTTTGTAATCTTAAGATTAAAGTTAGTTGTTTTAAAGATAATCTATATTTAATAGTGGTGTGTGATCGAGGTTTAATGAATTTTATTTACTTAAAAGCACTTACAATGAAGCTATAAAAATAAACGTATGTGTTGTCTTCTTGCATTGTATGATATTCAGTCTCATAATAGGCGTGTAACATAACATAACAACAATTCACAATGGAATTACCCCTTATTCAGGTTCAATCACCAACAGGAAATTTATAGGTGTTAATAATGTTATTGAAGTTTTCGTCGCATTTTCCCTTTGACACGCTTTATCAGGCTCCCTGCCCTCAACTGGCTATTCCTGCACCTAGTCTCGTTGAAAAAAGGGTCACAAATTGTCAGGAACGAGTCTAGTTGGTGATCAGATCATGATCAAAGTAAGACTAAAATTGAATTGTCCTAACACTCATTGGTTACGTTTCCAGGAAGCAGTAGCGTACGGCTGGCAAGTCCCCGAAGTCGAAAAAATCAAGATCGACTGGTCGGCGCTCACAGAGTCCATTCAGAACCACATCAAATCCGTCAACTGGGTGACCCGCGTCGACCTTAGAGATAAGAAAATCGAGTACATCAATGGCCTGGGAGAGTTCAAGGACCCTCACACGATCGTAGCCACGCTAAAGAACGGGAGCAAGAAAGAGCTGACCGCGAAGAATATCGTGATTGCTGTGGGCGGCCGGCCGCACTACCCGGACATCCCTGGCGCCAAGGAGCACTGCATCAGCAGCGATGACATCTTCAGCCTCGGACACCCGCCCGGGAAGACGCTCATTGTTGGCGCTGGATGTATCCTTTTTAAATTTTTTAAACAATGCATTTTTCGAGTATGAATGACGGTTTTGAGTACATAGTTCTCATTGGTTCATGGCATTGTAGTAAACTAGATTTTTCTGATGCCGAATTATTCGGTTAATGGTTTTTACTATGGTGCTTATAGTTAAATTGGAATCAATGAATAGTTAAGGTTTAAATTACTCGTTGATGGGAATGTTTGGGAAAAGAGGCCATATAAGGCATTTACACATTTATATGACTTTTTTCCGTGTCGCTGTCACATCGTTATGACTATGAGTAATGCGGTTTGGTAGATTGATTCTAGTTATGGCAGACAGTGACACAGCAAAATGATTACTGATGCCAACTAATATAAATGAGTAGCAAACGACTATGTTTCCATTTAGAGTAACTAACAAATCGATACAAAGTAAATATGAAATAAAAAAAACTAGGACTAGACGTTGAGTTGAAATATTAAATGAGATACTATCTTAAAATGCCATTAAAATACTATTGAATATCTAAAGACTTCTCTGAGCGTCACCAATTTAAGACCGTACTTTAATGATGAATATCCATCCAAGATTACAGCTCTCTTTCTAGTACCAATAGTCTGAGCTAAGCCGCGGACAGACAGACGGACATGACGAAACTATAAGGGTTCCGTTTTTGGCTACGGAACCCGAAAACTAACTATTACTACACCAAGAACTCTTAGAAGCGAAACCCTTAACCGCGGCCTATAGACATCGGGCTGGAGTGCGCCGGCTTCCTCAACTCGCTGGGGTACTCGACCACCGTGCTGGTGCGGTCCGTGCCGCTGCGAGGCTTCGACCAGCAGATGGCGGGCGCCGTGGTCGCCGAGATGGAACAGAAGGGCGTCACCTTCCACCGCCGCGCCGTGCCGCGAGGCGTCGAGAGGATGGACAACGGCCAGCTCAAGGCGCGCTGGCTCAACACCGAGACGCAGCAGGAGTGAGTATGAGACGAGGACGTGGAAAACTATACCTAATGTACTTGTGATAACGAGGTCAACTTTATTTGTTTGTTTGTAGAGGGTAATTTATTGAATCAGGCGTTACTTTGCGGAGGTCCATATTTATGAACTAAAAAACAATTACTTTGCTCACCCGCGACCACTAATGACAAATAGTTATATCTGTGCGGCAAATGTATGTTTCCATGCAACACCTCCGCCTCCACTGCTACACGAATCAACACATGCCACACAGACCCAACTATCACCACCACCACTATACTAAACGCTGACGCGTTTCGGCACTCTCCACGAGGCCATTTACGAAGCACAACAACAACCGCTCAACATGCCACCACTTCCACTAGTGACATATGTAAACCATGTACTTAACTTAGTTAATGACAAAATCAACGTACCCACTAATATTTTATAAATTCCAAACTACCCTTTTTTGTAAGTCCTAAACTACCCTTTTTTAAAAAATGAATTCCAAACTACCCTTTTCATTTTTATTTTTAATTTACGCCAGGTACCCCGTTATTTTTAACCGAGTACGGTAAAAAGAGAAGTCATGTTCTCATTATTACTATGACACATTATTAAAATTAGAACCAAGTCGTAACAAAGGCGAAGAAACCAAATTAACTTGTTCATTAATAATAGACACCATGTTGTTGTACCTAATTATTTCCAATTGTTCCAAAACCGATAGCCGCAAACCCTTATCACAATAATGTAAAATTTCGTACGTATCTGAGTCTAACAACGAATGATTCGTTTCTAATAAATGCTTGGCAAAGTTTGATTTCTCTGGATGATCATGCCTATATGACGAGACATGCTCATTAAATCTAGTATCAAAGCTTCGACCGGTTTGTCCAATGTATACTTGACTACAGTCGCCACAAGTGAGTTTATATACGCCCGACCTGTTCCCTTTATCCACCTTTTCTTTGTTATTACAAAGTCTAGAACGTAAAGAATTAGTAGTCTTAAAGGCAACATTGATGTTATTTGATTTTAAAATATTATAAATCTTGTCAGACAACCGGCCAACATAAGTAATACTAGATCTAAATTTGTTAGTAAGCTGAGATGGCAACGCAGAGTAAAGCATGCTATTCACTATCCGTCCCTGCTTCTTTTGAATCAGACTATTAACCATTGCTGTACTATAACCATTTGTTGTTGCTAACTGATATATAGTATGTAACTCAGAATCATAATGCTCTTTCGAAAGAGGTACAGTTAGTAGTCTATGTACATAACAATGGAAAGCAGCCAGTTTATGCAGCCATGGGTGAGTAGAATTTGCAGGTATGACAGTATCTGTGTACGTAGGCTTACGGTAAATTTGAAACTGGTGCCTATTATTTACTCTTGAAATAGTTAAATCCAAAAAATCCAAAGAACGATTTTCCTCTAATTCTCGTTTGAACTTTATTTTTGGATGTTTGTTATTGAGAGCACTAATAAACAAATCTAGCTGCCTCATACTCCCCTTCCAGCATAAAATTAAATCATCAACATACCTATAATAATATACTAAATTGCTGTTCCCCACTATATATTGTTTTTCAAAGTTATCCATAAAAACGTCAGCCATTAAAGGACTAAGAGGTGACCCCATTGCTAAACCATCACTCTGCAAATAATATCGACCATTAAATCAGAAATAATTTTGTTTCATGCATAAAGTTACTAATTCTATTAACTCACAAACCTCCCCCGGATGTAAACGCTTCCTTTCTAAGTGACATATAAGAATATTTAAGGTTTCACTATATGGTACGTTGGTAAACAAGCTATCCACATCTAAAGAAAGTAATGTTGAGTTTGGCGGTATATTAATGTCTTTAATTTTATTTACTAAATCTGAACTATTCTTTAAACTATACATTGGCTTAAAAGAAGATTTTTCGCGAACAATGCTATTTAACTTACTCGCTACTTTATACCCTGGAGCACTCACGTATGAAACAACAGGGCGAACAGGAACGCCATCCTTGTGAATTTTAGGTAAACCATATAAAATTGGTGCCTGCGGATTCATAGGAATCACATTGCTCCTCTTTTGTTCGGTGTCAAAGGTAAATGAAGAATTTTTCAGAAGGTTTTTTTAGGTCTTTATGAAACGCGGCGGTGGGATCCCTACGTAAATTCAAAAAACCCTCTCCTTGAATGATGTCATTTACTTTATAATTATATTGACCCCTTTCTAAAACAACAATACAATTGCCCTTATCGGCCTTAGAAATTACCAAATCATTGTCATGGACCTTTTGCTGAATAGAACGTAATGAATGCAAGTCACCAACGTCCGAAATACCCCCAGTAGAATTTGAATTTTTTAATGAATTAGCAACCAAAACTTTAGTATCAACGTCACCGCGATTACAAACAATCGCAACCTCAGAATCTACCGCCAAACCCTCCACTAATTTCTGACTAAATTTAGAGGGTAGGTTATATTTCAGAGATTTTGTAGAGGGTAATCTTTGGAACTACTGAACGGATTAAAAAAAAATCTAACGCTAATGGATAAATAAATAAGTAATAAAATTAATAAAACTTATTGCCTGTGGGTCAGACTAGCTGTGTTTAATTAATGTTTAAAAAACCGGCCAAGTGCGAGTCGGACTCGCGCACGAGGGTTCCCTAGAAAGATTTTAACGTTTTTCCCCAGTGTTTTAAGGAGTCCAGTGTTAGCAGAGCCCTGCTCCTAAGCAAAACGTACGCAGTGTGGGGTCAATTTTATAAGAGCTACCTTCATACCAAATTTCAAGTTTCTAGGACAACTGGAAGTATCCTTTAGGTTTTCTAGAAATAGCCTTTTTAATGACTATCTTTTAATTGCGTTGACTTAGAAGGTTGAGTTTTTCACAGCTTCAAGGGATTGAAAACAAACCACCGCGTCGTCCTTAAAATCCATTTGTTAAGGAGAAGACTTATGAACCCATTCAAATGCTTAGTAAATAATCGATTTACTTAAGCAAAAAGTAAGTAAACACTTTATTGAACAAAAAAAGATGTCTTTAGGCCGATGTCTTGATGTCTTTAACGTTTGTGTGTATTTATGTTGTAAATCGAACTTTTCAGGAGCGAGGACCTGTTCGACACGGTCCTTCTGGCCACCGGCCGGTACGCGCTCACTAAGGCGCTGAACTTGGAGGCGGCGGGCGTTAACGTGAGTTACATGTTACATACATACTTCACTAATTAAACTCTAACAGTTATTGTTTGCTAATTGGAAGCTTCTGTGCCCTTAATTAAGAGTAATTCCTGTATAAAACGAGCGAAATTGTACGATAATTTTGCGCTCAAACCTTACACGTGAATTTTCAACTTATCGTTCGTTATCGCGCCTATTTAACGCGTAACAGTATCCGAGTACAATATTTTTTTTTACAGTTTTTCATTTAAAATACGTCAAGATTGTTTACCTTCTTTCTGATGCTAAAAAAAACGAAGTATAGGTTAGCAGTTTTTGTGGCATAATTTAATAAAGTTGAAACCCAATTGCAGTGCATTTCCGAGAACGGCAAGATAGTGGCCGCCACCGAGCAGACGAACGTGCCGCACATATACGCGGTGGGCGACGTGCTGGACGGGCGGCCGGAGCTGACGCCGGTGGCCATCGGCGCGGGCCGGCTGCTCGCGCGCCGCGTGTTCGCCGCCGCGCGCGCGCGCATGGACTACGACGCCGTGCCCACCGCGGTCTTTACGCCGCTGGAGTACGGCTGCGTCGGGCTCGGCGAGGAGGCCGCCGTCGAGAGGTGGGCGGTGGGTGCAGGGCCGCCGGTAGTCTTGCTCGACCGAACATTTATTGTTGACTAACCCTATTTTAACTAAAATGCCGTTGAAGTTAGCTTGTCCTTTTTTGTCACACTGACTTTTCCGTTAGTAAGAAGAAGACAAAACCTATTTTAGCTAATGGAGGCTTGAGTGACGTTTATGAATAAGGCCCTAAAACACTATCTTCCTATTAAGTTGCGCCGAAATTGATTTCGGTTAGTTTATCAAGACTTGTGTAACTAATTTGATCTAGATTTCTCAATCGAATTTAAGAATAATGAAACCTGTAAAATTACGTCACTTATAGATTTTAACATAAAACTACCGTGAGACTCACGTATACAAATCGACTTTAGCTCGACATGTTTCGGAGTAAGTTATTTTGTAGTCCTTCCTCTGAGACGCACACTACGCGCCAACCAACCTCGTTTTCATCAACTCAAATCAAACTCTACTTATATACGCGAGTGATCCGTTTATTTCGCTATCACTAATAAATATGACATAGTTTCCTACTCCCTTGCTGCAGCCGTGTAAATTGATTCGCAATGTTGCAAATTCCAGACACGGCGCCGACAATGTGGAAGTGTACCACGCGTACTACAAGCCGACGGAGTTCTTCATCCCGCAGCGCAGCATCCGCAACTGCTACCTGAAGGCGGTCGCGCTCCGCGCCGCGCCGCAGCGCGTCCTCGGGCTGCACTTCGTGGGGCCCGTCGCCGGGGAGGTCATTCAGGGCTTCGCTGCCGCCGTCAAGTCAGTACCCAAACCTTTTAACCTTCCGAAACTCGCTGGCGACATGGGTAGCCGGAGGCATAAAGCTTTAGACTAGCTAGTACTCTAATTGAAACTCGAGTGATGATTGTATGGGATAATGTTTCCAAAGGGTCAAAAACGGGATCCTATTACTAAGACTCCTCTGTCCGTCTGTCACCAGGCTGTATCTCATGAACCGTGATAGCTACACAGTTGAAATTTTGATACATGTATTTCTGTTGCCGCTATAACAAATACTAAAAACAAAAAAAAATTAAGGGGGTTCCCATACAACAGACATGATTTTTCCCCCGTTTTTGTAGATAATGGTACGGAACCCTTCGTGCGCGAATCCGACTCGCACTTGATCGGTTTTTTTTCTAAACAAAAACTATACAGGGGTTCACTTAGACTTACTCAATCCTTGGCTGAATTCCTGAGGGTTCATTAAAGCGCAGCTGTATATGTCAGGTGCGGTATCACGATGGAACAGCTGATGAGCACGGTGGGCATCCACCCGACGGTGGCGGAGGAGTTCACCCGCCTCCACATCACCAAGCGCTCCGGCCTGGACCCCAACCCCGCCTCGTGCTGCAGCTAGACGCCGCGCCCGCCGCGGGCTAGCTGGCCGACTGCAGGCGCCTTTGGCTTAGCTATGCACTATCATTTTTCTGCCACTTCACACGCACAGCACACGACTACGCTCATGTTAACCCTTTTCCAGGCATAGTACAATAGGCGACCACATACTTTTCCAGGCATAGTACAATAGGCGACCACATAAGTTTCGTTATAATTTCAACCCTAACACCAAGGTATAACATTCAAAACTTGTCTTAAAATTATTGCGAAATATATTACTATTGTGACTATACATTTATGCCATTATTCATGAACGTCACTCAAGCCTCCATTAGTTAAAATAGGTTTTGTCTTCTTACTAACGGAAATGTCAATGTGACAAAAAAGGACAAATGAACTTTAACGGCATTTGAGTTAAACTAGGTTTATGAATAATAGGGTAGTTTTTTGCTAAGCCGCCTAGATTGGTGCAGCCTGGAAAAGGGTTAAAATTTGTTACGTTCCTACAAACTCATACTCGTACTAAAACAAAACTGTCACAGAAATGTCAAAAACACGCACACAATCAACAGAACCTGTGCATTTTTGGCAGAGGTAATCGCGCCTTGACATCTCCTTTTATGTTCTAACAGCCTTATCACACTGACGATTCGCTAGTGCGTTTTGTATTGCGGCGATCACGCAACGCGTTCGCCGCGAGCGATATTAGTATGAAGCACTCGATCGCAAATCGCTAATGTGATAAGACTTTCAAGGCAATCGCACAGTTTTGCCCAGTAAAGCTCGCTCATCGATCACACACACTTAAGAGAGAAGTAACTACTACTAGTGCAGGTGGAAAACTTATGCACACTGATCCAAGATGACTGAAGTTTTTCACCTTAGCAAAATGAATCTTGCCTTTCCTTGAAATCATCAATTGCCATTTTCATAAACTTTTCTGACTACTGTACATAGGATACGCGCTATTGAGCAGTGAGGCTGCAGATACTAACCAGTAAAATGTATTATAAACGGGCACAGCGGATGGATCTAAACTCTTTTAATGTTCATACGTACGCTATTTCGTGAAAAGCATTTCGGATTCGCGATTTATTTCAATATGTGACTTAAAAACAATTTAGTACCGTTTCGAGTTTTCATCGGGAAAATTACGGGCTGTGGTTAAAAAAACCCTTAAAAATTGTTCTTTTGTTTAGAAGTTTTCCGAATCTAATCTGTGTTACTAAATGCGCTGCACTGAATGCAACGGGCGACCTATTTACATTACATATTATTATAACTAACTGTCACCATCACACGAATAGTACGTGTTGTCGAGATGATATTATTAGCCTAAATTATGCTCGAATCAACTCTTCAAACACGAAAACACATCGGGAGTAAAAATCGAAAGAAAAATGTAAATTATAAATGAAAAAACTAGCAGAATTATTTATTAAATCTGTACAAAAGTGATAAAATAATCCTTAAAAAAATCACTAGAGAGGGACAAACAAACTGTGTCCTCTCTTGCTCGAGAGCTAGACAATAGTATAAGCTTTACGAATAATTCCAGTGAGAACAAATCATTTGTCTCAAAAAATATTTTCTGTATATCGAGCACCATGTCTTTAAGACACTTTTTGTAGCTAATCTGTTACTATAAGTTACGTAGAACCAATTTATTTTTACACGTCGCTTTCAATGATATTAGTACTTACCTACTCTTTACAGTATTAGTTTAATCAACACTAAACATGGTTTTGTTCACAACAGCCGCGCGTGGAATTTTCCGCGCGCGCTGTTCAGTTCTTCGATGTAATCGTTATTTGAATGTGATTAGTGCTCTTTTAATAAAGTGATATATTTTTATTGAAGTTCTTTTGTTTTCTTTTCTCAACCCACAACAGAAGCACCTTATTATAGTTAAGTGGGAAAAACTTTCCCCTGTCAATTTTTTATGACATTGTCATAAGATGGATTTTTGCCTGGTCCGTGTGAAAGGTTTTTCTACTATGTCTACAACATTTTACAATAGTTTTAGCTTGTACTTCTCTTTATGAAATAGCGGCACAGCGGATTGGCAATTGGATCTAAGTTGGCAACTTAACATAAAAAATACAAGATTCCGATAGAGCCCCAAGCAACATTAATCTTCGTTCTGTATGTACCGCTCGGTGTCTTCGGAGGGCTGGCAGCGGAACCACACCAGCACCGTCGGCAGCGGGTAGTAGCGGTGCGTGCGGATGGCAGAGTTGTCGAAACGCCAGAAGCGCGGCCCGCGGAAGAAGTATGTGTCTGGAACACGTCAGAGTAATAAATACAAGGTTGTTAATTGAACTAGCGACCGAAGCGAGTGAGTTTTCAGTGTCAAGACCGGACAAATGTGCATCTTAGGCCAGTTGCAAGTTGTTTTTGTAACTATTCTTGGTCCTTCCAAACCGATACATCTCAGTTGGCGGTGTGAATATTTCATTTTATTTTAGGATGGACTGGGCGGTGACATTACATACCTCCTTCCCAAACGAGAGCTGCGTCCACAGGATACGGAAGATCCCTCCATGCCGACATCTCCTTGGGATACCCTTTGTCCATAGTTCCAGTGTCCTCGTCGTATCGCCAGAAGCGTTCGTCGCTGATCAAGTAGGTCTTGTTGTTGTAGTTGGAGACGAAGGCCGAGGTCAGCTCGGGGAGGTAGGAGGGGAGCGCGTAGTCCGCGAGCCGGCCGCGCCTGATGAAGCGGAAGTTTGCGCTGAATTCCCAGTAGTTTTCGTCTGAAAAGGTAGACAGATAATCTAGTACAACACTGCATGGATCGGGCAGATTAAATTTACTTACACACAAAAGTAGTTTGATTTGAATTAAAAAAGTTAGGTACCGAGATGCTGTAACGTTTGTAAAGCAGACAACTTTTGTTGCGTACTTAGTTTAGACTATTATGAACTGATTTTGAGATTTTGCACATTTTTAACCAAGTTCACTCCTTTCCTTTTTGTTTTCTCACACAAAGTCACGAAGCACGAGTGCCAAGGTATTCAAATTATAATTCAACCTCAAAAATTACAATTCAAATTCAAAATGGTATAATGCACAATACGGGTATTATGATGGAAATATGAAAACGCAATATCAATAGAGGGCTCTTTTTCTTTTTATTTGGAATGTTTGCATTCAAAGAGTATATAATCACTACGTTTTATACAGCATTATCATGGGGTTCCTCTTAACGTGATGGCACCAATGTTAGACACTTTAAGCTGACGAGCACCACAGTAATGGACACTTCATTCTTAATTGAAATATCGTATGGTTGAAAATTTACTTGTCAAGTAAATGTAATGTAAAAGTAAACGTGCCAGTAAAGTGTTCTGGTTTTGCTGTTCTAATAATTACTTTTTACACTTGTTTCTAAAATACGGTATTTTTTTTCTGTCTTAATTTTTTAATGACAGATAGGTTTCTTTGTGTAATTTATCTGTGGTTCATCATCATCATCATCATTTATTTAGCAAACATGTACGTTAGTCTTAGAACTAATTATACATGGACCCTGGTAGGGTATAGCTACAGTAAAAACTTACTTATGTCTACTTATATACATATTCATCTACTTTATAAGTATTTCTAATATTTTCTCCAACTTAACATCTAAGTATGGTATGGCACAGTTCACTTAATAAACTAACTTACTTAACCTTATTCTAAAGTAAGCTTTAAATTTCTTATTTATCTGTAACATTAAATAAGCATTTATTTATTTATACACGAGTATAAGTATTTATTTATTTATACATAAGTATAAGTATTATGTTTATTGATAATTTTTATATCTTATTATGTCATATATATTTTCTTTATTCTTCCAAGTATTCCGTAATCGAATAATAACATTTGTCTAAAAGCATTTTTCGAAGTTTGTCTATAAATATTTTATCACTTTGTATGTTTTTGATATGTAATGGTAATTTGATATAAATATTAATTGATCTGTAGTAAGGGCTGTTTATGTAAATTTCTAGTATTGGTCCAGGGAGGACAAGTTTATGGGTTCGACGGGCACTTTTAGAAAAGTTGTATAAATGTAGGTTTTTCCTGACAAATGTAGCAACTTCTAGGATGTATAGGGATGGGAGGGTCAATATTAAAAAAAATTTAAACTGTGGTTTGCAACTGTTTGGTTGACGTATATTAGCGAGAATTCTCAGGCACTTCTTCTGCATTATAAAGAGCTGGTGCGCGTCGGTGCTATGCCCCCACAGCAGCAGCCCGTAGCGTAGCCAGGCGGCCGCGTGTGCGTGGTATGCTGCCAGCGCGCAAGCAGTGTTGGTATTGGCTTTGAGGATGCTCAGTGCATATACAAATTGGGATAACATGGATTTAAATTTCTCAATATGTTTTTTCCAGTTTAAATGGCTGTCTATGGTAATAGTAGTGTACATTCTTCAACATCTTTTAAGTTAGATAGATAGATAAAGTCTTTATTTTTCACAACACAGGAAACACAAACATGTATAAAACAGTGCAATTAGGTACATTTATGAACTAAAAAACAATTACTTTGCTCACCCGCGACCACTAATGACAAATAGTTATATCTGTGCGGCAAATGTATATTTCCATGCAACACCTCCACCTCCACTGCTACACGAATCAACACATGCCACACAGACCCAACTATCACCACCACCACTATACTAAACGCTGACGCGTTTCGGCACTCTCCACGAGGCCATTTACGAAGCACAACAACAACCGCTCAACATGCCACCACTTCCACTACCCAAGGGAAGTAAGGGGGTAAGGGAGGGAAGTAAGGGAAGTGGGTAGTGGAAGTGGTGGCATGTTGAGCGGTTGTTGTTGTGCTTCGTAAATGGCCTCGTGGAGAGTGCCGAAACGCGTCAGCGTTTAGTATAGTGGTGGTGGTGATAGTTGGGTCTGTGTGGCATGTGTTGATTCGTGTAGCAGTGGAGGTGGAGGTGTTGCATGGAAACATACATTTGCCGCACAGATATAACTATTTGTCATTAGTGGTCGCGGGTGAGCAAAGTAATTGTTTTTTAGTTCATAAATATGGACCTCCGCAAAGTAACGCCTGATTCAATAAATTAGGTACATTTGGTATACAACAATGAACAGAGAATACAAAACAGCAAGAAAAACTGGAAACAGTAAAAAAGAGAAAGAAAGACGAATAACAATGTTGTTTAAATGTACGTTTGTGAGTGCCAAGTGCCGTGAAAAGAAAGGTGCTGACTCAGCATAAAGCTGCGGAGACCGCAGCGCTGGTATTCTGCCAGGACCAACTGAGCCAGACCTGTGGAATACGCAAGAGAAAACGAATGCTTATTGTATAAAATAAAAATGTATATTAATAAGAAAAGGGGAGAAATATAAAACAGGCTATATGTATACTTAAATTGCGGAGCGAGGAGTGAAAAGGAAAGAGAAGAATGGGTGTAATATTACAACAAATAATTATATTTATTGAAGGTCGGAAACAGTGGCGGGTGAATTTTAGACGCTACGCTTTTGGATTGTTAATAAATGTAAACGAAATTTAATTTTGAAAGAAGTTTTAGAGTTAAGATGACGTATTGGCGGGGGAACATTATTCCAGCATTTACTTGCTCTGTATCTAAAACTTCCCCTAAAGGCAGCGGTTCCGTGGCGACGCATCACCAACAAAACCGCACGAGAGGGCCTGGCACCAAAAAATCTTTTTGAAGCGGACCAAGTTAATTTTTTATAGAGATAACTAGGAGCTTTAGTTTTAACTATGTCGAACAGGAGGCAAGCAAACATAAGCTCCAGCCGATTAGCCATCCTCAGCCAGTTGGCATCGTTTATGTAAGGCGTAACATGGGATCGCGGAGGGATCCTAAAACAATACCTAGCACAGGCATTCTGCACCCTTTGAAGAAGTTGCTGAGAACGTGCTAAAAGGCAGGGTCCAAAGGCAGTCAAACAATAATTTAGTTAGGCTTGTTTAGTACGGTATTTAAATTAATAGGTTGTTTTTGTCTCGGTCTAAATTGGATGAGTTTAGTTTTGCTGTTGTTAGTTATAAGGTTATGGTCCTGAAGCCAATCAGTTACGGTTTGATAAGTGTCCGGAATTATTGAGTTACTGTCGTGGTCATTAGTACATTTGAATAAAATTGAAATATCGTCAGCAAAGAGGACACATTTGTGTTGGGTTACTTGTGGGAGTCTCCTCATTAATATGTTCAATTTCAACGTACTGCTTTCGCTGGTGAAGATATGATTTCATCCAGCCTAGTGCTTTACCACGGATACCTATTGCATTCAGCTTATTTAGTAAAATTCTATGTGAAACTCTGTCGTACGCCTTGGACATATCCAACAGTAGTCCTACGGCATAATTGTTGTCTTTTCTAAGCATTCTTGTATGTAATTGTATATTGCTAGGGTTGTCGAGTGTTTTTTCCGGAATCCATGTTGGTTTTCGTCAAGTTATTTATATTTTTCAAGGAAGTTATAGATACGGTTTGACATACATTTAAAAAAAAAAATTGATGTAACCGGGAGAAGAGCGATGGGTCTATACTCGCTTGGATCGTCTAATTTTCCTGTTTTTTTAGGAATTGGCCTTAATTTTGCAATTTTTAATTTATCCGGAAAAATGCATTCGTCAAACGATTGGTTTATTAATTATGTAATAGGTGGAGTGAGTTCATCGACACAGGCTTTCAGCAAAGAAGAAGGAATTTCGTCTATGCCACAGCTGGACTTATTGGATTATGGCGCGTACTTCTTTTTCAGTGACAGGTTGCAGATACATGGAGTTTACGGCGGGGCGTGCTGCAGGGCGGCCGGCTGGCGGCGCGCCGCCGGCGCTGCTGATCAGGGAAGATTTGCCTACAGACGCATAGAAGTCATTTAACAAATTTGCTAATTTTTCAGGATTCTTTTCAATTTTATTTAATATTTTTAATGAAATGTTTCTGTTTTTTTGTATATTTTTTCTTTGTTATTTGTTTTACTATTTGCCACATAGTTTTATTTTTATTATTAGAGTTATACATTTGCTGTATAAAATTAATTTTTTTAGATTTTTTGACACAATTTTTAAGGATTTTTGTGTATTTTGCTGTATGTCGTTTTAAAATCATATTGTTAGATTGATTGGTAAGGACCTTCAGTAGTCTTTTGTGCCTGCACGATTTTATTAGACCAGCAGTAAGCCACTGCTTATGGTTATTGTTTTTTACTTTTATGCGTTTCTGTGGTATATGGGAATTTATTAAATCACATAGGTTTTTTTCAAAAAGTGAGTAATTAGTATTTATGTCATTTGTGTTTGATAATATTGTTGTCCAGTCTATTTTTTGTAAAGCAGACTTAAAAGTCTTTAAGTTTGACTGATTATAACTCCTTTTGTACATATAAACTGTTTGCTTTGCAACTGTGATTTGCTCAAAAGTATACAGAAGGCTTTTGTGGTCAGAGATTCCCAAGTCTTCCACATTAACGTTGTACTGTTTATTGTTTGTAAAAATAAAATCAATACAAGATGAGCTTACATTAGTTTCTCTAGTCGGTGTATCTATTATTTGATGGAGGTTGTACTCAAGCATAGTGTTAATTAATTTTTGGTAGTTATTAGAGTTTTGGAATTTGTTTATGTTAAAGTCGCCTACTAATATAATATGTTTTTGGTTCTTTGATTTGAATTTGTTTAAAAGTTTGTTTAATACCTCAAAAAATATTGCAATATCTCGGTCAGGCCTATAAATTGTTATTAATATTACATTAGGTTTTAATTCTATTGCACAGCACTTAGTAGAGTGCTGTGCAATAGAATTAAAAGTCTACAGACAGGGCGGCGATGTCGGGCCTCTCCGTGTACGGCACGCCATCTCTCGTCAGTATGGCCACACCTCCACCTCGACGCTCACGGCGGTTATATCTTGCGGCGAACGTATAGTCGCTTATTTGTATGAAGTTTGCTTGCTCGTCTGTGATCCATGTTTCTAAAAAATACATAGCTTGGTACTTTTTATCACATATTATGCTTACTATTAAATCTGTTTTATTTTTGAGACTTTGAGTATTTTGAACGAGTATATTAAATTCAGTTTCGAAACATATGACATCCGTTCAAGTTATTTAAATTTTCGTCGTTTTTAGGAGTTAACTCGTGCGAAATCACGGCTGGAGCATCATCAGGTATGTTTGAGTATTGTTTCCCATTTATTATTAGTATGTTATTTCTTATAATCGCGTCTGGCTTCTCGGAGTATACTTATGAGATTTTTTCTTGTTTTCAGTGCTTGCTCGTCCAGGTATTCAGTAATTGACAAACCAGTGTCTAAGAAATAGTTACGGTTGTCTAGTAGGTATCGGGTCATTTGCTTACTTATGAGTTCTATTACCAATGATCTTTGGCTGCCTCTCCTATCGATGCGGCGTAGCTCCTCGACGTATCCGTCCAAATTAACGTTCATTATGTCTCTGAAAACATGTGATAGACATTCTAGAAGACCTTAATCAGTTTCGCCATACAGTTCTTCGAGGCCGTGCAGGACAATTTTTTTGCAGGTATTATTTTTCTGGTTTGCAGTATTTGCTGCATTTTTCAAATGGGATTTTATACTTTTGATTTCCTCTTGAAGCTTAATATTTTCTATTTCCAACAATTGAACTTTTTGGCTTAGGCTTGTCAGATCGTTTTTAATAACCTACTGTTCGGTAGACAGAGCGTTTGTACATTGTGTAATTTCTGTCCTGAGGTTATTTATAGCTGCTTGTATTTCGCCTTGTACTATATTTTTAAATTCAGATATCATCAGTTCTTTGTTTAATTCCAGTTTTTCCTGAAGTATAGATTTAAAGTCATCTATAGTAATTGTGTTGGTCTATTGACAGGGAATTTGTGACTTTTGTGAGATATCATTTGAATTTCTAGCCTGTCCTTCAGAGTCAGGTTTTGATACAATGCATTTTACATTTGCCGGTGAAATTATGGCCGTATCGCCCGGTAGGTTAGTAATATCCGAATCGCACGTAGTTCATGTCTTCTATCTGACGCTCGCTCTGCTTCATGCCCGCGGGGGACGCGGGGGTGTTGTCATTTCGCCAACGGCGTGTTGTTATTCCGCAACAAGGGCATACCCAATAAGTTTTAATTTCGGTTGATTCTCTCTGAAGAATGCTGACGTTATATTCACACACTGGTAGTGATAGCTACCGTTGCATTTCGTGCAGTTTAATCTTTCTAGTTTATCTACTATTTTAACACAAGCTAAACATTTTGCTGTCGGAGCCATAATTCTGTAAAACGCTCTCTAGTGGCAAGTAGTGGTATCAACAAGCTGTTCCCGTTGGAGCTACGCAAGACGTTAAAACTTTCATCGGTCTACTAGGTGTCAGTTTGGTACTTGGTGGGTAGATGGCGCTGTTCTCAATATTTATGAAATTTAAAGTGGCGCGATGTATAACGGTGTTTTGAATGTAAACAATTTCCTTCTTTTACTTATTTCTGGTGAATTTTGTGTTAACATAGAACACCTCTTATTAGTTTTTAATATTACACTTGGGTTTTAGCGTTTTTCTTGCTTTAAAATTGTTTTTTTGAATTTTGAATGACTATCCCTTATTTTCTATTAAAATAAGACTTATTGTCCATTACTGGTGCCAACACCCTATAAATTTTAGTTTTGTTGCGTTTATTTTCTTTAGCCAGGGGGGTGCAATGAGTCCACCGGTTTGCACTGTGCAAACCGTGTGTTTGAGGTTATTTAATGCGTCACGTACCTGCAAATATAACAATGTTCCCGTTCCGCTTCTCATAAATAGTTCTGATGACGTTGACGCTGGCGGGCAGGCCCGCGAACACGTCGTGGAACCGCTTCGGGTAGCCCTCCGCGATCACTTTGCGCTCGCTCAACGCCCACATCCACTTGCAGACGAAAATAAAACAATTAGGGTAACTGGATTTACCTACTGACGGACTGGGTACCTACTTTAGCCAAGAATTTGGTTGTAACTATATACACGACCTTGCGTGTTTTATAAAGCTACTTGTTACAATTTACTAGCGGAAGTCGCATTCTATCACCTTTTGTGACACGACCAAGGTCTTAACTGACCGCGCGGACGAAGTGAGCGAAACGTGTCCGTCTCTGCTTGGACAAAAATGCGTTCGTATTTTTCTGATATTCTCCTCTACAGGTCGCATTTCTCAACCGATTCTAGTGAAATTTTGTGATCAGGGTCCATAATTATAATAGATTTTTGTCGATTGGATTAAAAAAAAAAAAAACAAAATGAGCTCACGAGGTCTACAGCGGATTATATTCTCTTTGGTCTACAGCTCAGGGAGCCACTAGTACATAGCATTGTCAATGAACTCACCTCTTCTTCAAACACGTAAATCTTCCCCTGCAGCACCTGTATGGTGTCATAGTTGCAGAAGCAGAGGTCGGGGACGTCGTCGCCGGGCTGCGGCGGCCCCGGGCCCAGCGACGAGCGCGGCACCACGGGGCTCTCCGTCTGCTCCTCCGAAGCGCCCGGCTGCTTGGCTGCGAATAACAAAGATAATGAAGGCTATCGCTAGTCAAGAAGCGTCGAATGAGGTCTCCGGTAGCCCTTGGGAAGCGCGAGCGAAGCGTCTCCGTTTCAGCTTGGGCAAAATGCTTTCGTATATGTCTGCCCGGCTGTCCGACTGTTTTTCTCTGGTCGCATTTCTCAACCGATTCTCGTAAAATTTTGTAAGCAAGTTCGATAATTAAATGGATTTTCTTGTCGATTTTAGAGCTCGCGAGGTCTACAGCTCACAGCAGAGTCCCAGAGCCATTTAGTTTAAATTGGGTATGTGTTAAACTGTGACGTAGTTATGTATAGGTACCATCGTCCGCTATCTTCTCAGCTTCAGGCAATAAGCAATTTCGGGTTTAGGATGCGTACGGAAAGAAAAGGTGTTAACGGTTGCCTGGTAGAGATCGCTCTGTAACTACATATAAGGCTGCCCATTGCTACTTTTTATCTTTGTACTTGCCTTTTTTTACCCGACTGCCGAAGGAGTTAGTGAAACATTTCAAAATAGTAATTTCGAAAAATTCCTTCTTAGTGTACCTCTTAGGATACTCAAGGTATAGGTACGTATGATTGCATGATGATTGCCAAATTTCAAGTCTCTAGGTCCAGTGGTTTAGGCTGTGCGTTGTCTGTCAGTCAGTCGGTCACGGTACTGTTTTAAAGGTATAGACATCGATATAAAACATTAAAGATAGGCCATGCACCTGTTCGGCGCTGTCATTAGACTGACATAATGTCAAACATCAAGGGATACTAAGTCACCGAATCATCTATAATTGCTTGTCCGCGCGCGGTAAAGCCGTGGAGTATATCTGTCTGTTATAGATGATACTTACAGTAGAGCTCCCTCATGCCCGAGATATCGTCGGCGTGCAAGCGCGCCACCGTGGGCTGGTAGTAGGGGTACATGACGGACGACTTGACGGCCGAGTGCGCCATCCCCAGCGCGTGCCCGATCTCGTGCACCGCCACCGCGAAGAAGTCTGTCGCGTCCTGTGGACAAACCAATCGCCTATAGCAGGGCTTTGACCCCCTTTCATCGTCCCGTGCTTGATACTAATGGATCGTTTTGACGTTTCATAAAAAGTTGCTGATTTGACTAAGAGGAAACAACCCTATTTCAGACTTCTGAGTAGGGGACCTGGGGAGCTAGCGCGCCATTTTGTAGCTTGTTGCTCAGTGCGTCCTTCACTGATTCCATCACTATGAAAGGGACGCACTGCGCGACAAGCGACAAAATGGCGTGCCGCGCTTCATGAGCTGGAGTGTTAATTCAAATTCAAATCATTTATTTTCAAGTAACATGACTCATTATGTTAGTGCCACTCATCGCTCTAAGGTATCAGCGTTGCATTCACAGTTGTTTCTGCGTTGAAGTTGAAGTCTCAAATTTCGATACTGTATGAATATGACAGCTAGTTTCAAATTGTTTTGTCGCTGAAACAGCCGTGAATAACCCTAGATAATATCCCACTGTCCTTTATATGGTCTGGCTGTCTTTGCACTACATTTTTGAGGGGGGTGAGGTACATAGCGTTGTAGCTTATAGGGATAAGTCCGCCTTTGTACTTGTATCTCGCTGTTTGTAACTTGTCTTTATTTCTGTATTTTCTGTACAATAAAGCGTTTACTTGCTTACTTACTCCCTAACAAAGGCTCTCATTTATCTTGTCTGCCTACTGTCTTTACGCTGCCCTTCATGCTTTGGTTTTCCTAATTACTTGTCTTCATTTTGATAGCCTAGTGGTTTGACCTATGGCATCTTAAGCAGAGTGTCGTGGGTTCAAATGCCGGCTCGCACCTCTTGAGTTTTTCGGAATTTATGTGCGGAATTACATTTGTAATTTATCATGAGCTTTTCGGTGAAGAAAAACATCGTGAGGAAACCTGCACACACCTGCGAAGCAATTCAATGATGTGTGTGAAGTTCCCAATCCGCACTGGGCCCGCGTGGGAACTATATAGACCAAGCCCTCTCATTCTGAGGAGGCCTGTGCCGTAAAAAAGGCTGGTGATGATGATGATGATGATTTTGTTCACTGACTTCCTGCCCTAGGACCTGGAAACCCGTTGGGAAGCCCTGGATTGCTGTACCTCGTCCTCGTCGTCTTCCAGCTCGCCCCACACCTCATCATCGTCAAAGTGCATGGCGCCGTAAGGCGGGCAGAACGCGTGCGCCATCACGCCGCCCAGCCCGTCGAACGGGAACCTGCAAGGTATGGGCCAGAATTGGATTCATCATGGGTGTACGCAGGATTTTCTACAGGGGGGGAGGGGGGGGGGGGCATCCTTGCTCTATCCAGCCCCCTGGGAAAGTACTATCGCCACACTGTTTACAACAACATTATGTATTTTGATGAGCCTTGTTCATATTCCAGTGGGGGGAGGGGGTGTCTTTGTCAATGTTCCGCTGGGACAATGTGTTGGGCCAGCTGCAAACCTCGTCGGTCACGCGCTAATGCACTGATCAGCTATGTTTGTCAGATTCCTTAATATCTGTCCAAAAAATTACTCTGAGTTGAATAAATGTCTAAAGACACTTTCTGACAATTGGTTCTATGACCCAGTTCGAGACATGATCAAGGACATTGTCGTCAGCCCACAACACTGACATTAGTGATACCGTCTACTTTTTAACCAGTATTTTTCAATACAATCCAGCACGGAACCGCATTTCATTTCCAGTGAAAACCATAACAGCGTCATGCCGCATTTCATACTTTCTTTTGGACTCATCAGAATATTTGTAGCATTTTGAAATAGGAACGATATGATGCTAATTTTAGTGGCACAAAATTAGCAACAAAAGCGGAGCGCTAGTACTAGTATTAAGTAGTTATTCTGTGACTTCGGTACTTCGGTCGGCCCATCCGTACGCTAGAGAGGTATATGTGTCTGGACTTGCCCATCTCCATGGTCCCAGCTGGCGAAGGACACCTCGATGTCTGCCTCGCCAGCGTCCCTCCGTTGGAACTGGAGCCCCACGTGCGGCGCCCACAGCGCCAGGCCTTTCGCCATCAGCGCGTCCACGCGGCCCTTGTCCAGGGTGCTTGACCCGTTCAGTACCCTGGGGAGCACAGCCACCCAATCACCTACGCTAGGTAGTTAATGAATATCAGAGGTGGGATAGAGATGGAAAGGTACGTAATATTTATACCTATGTGCACTTAGGTCTATCCGCAGTAAAATAGAATTCTCCTATAGCCAATGATCTAGACCAGGGGTTCCTAACTGATAAGATAACGGAACACTCACTACACTATTTCATGGACACCGTTATTTAAATAAGAATAAAAACTTAACACATGCGCACATCAACGGCCGAAATCTCATTCAGAGATATACCTACTAGACTCAAATGCGTGTTTTCATATGTGAATGAACTTTGAAGATGTATTAAATGCTTCATAATCAGGTTAACATCGCAAGTTGAACTCTGAATAATAGGTAATTGGATTTGTATCAATTCAATACCAATATCCGGAAAGTAATGGGTTCTTATCATACTTGTGAACGTGTCTTAACTATGGTATCAACAGCCAAAAATAAGAAAAATCGTGGATGTGGTGACTTGTCTACCGAACCCCGAGGTTACTTGGAATTTCGCTAAATGTAGACAACGAACTGTAACAGTATGACAAAAATACCTGTAACTAATGGACTTCTTGTTCCATCCTTGCTGTATGACGTATCGCCTCTTTCTGGATGGTGTAGCTTCGATATCTTTGACGCCGCAACGTTTTTTCTTGAACAACTGGAATGAACGCGATAGGTTTCAGCTTAGTCGAGCATGAGGAGAACGGGGGTACCTAGTTATTAGCCACAGTATTCATTTCGCTACGACGTGAACGCTCCCAAGACTAGGTACAGATTAGTCCGAACCATCAGGCTAAGAGTGATCCACTATGGCCATGAAGAGGTTAACCTTTCGTCAAGCAAATAGAACTCGGAAAATTTTAACATATTTTGACCTACCTTTTTAGTCTCTCCGTCCAGAACGCCAGTTCTCGGCAGGCCAGCGAAGCCCTGCAGCAGCCGGACGGCCTCGCCGATGGAGGCCGGCGTGTAGGACGCCTCGCCCTCGCCCGCCGATGGCAAGTAGCCGTAGCGTTGCATGAAGGCTATCTGTACACATGGAGACGGGAGGTTATGGAATGGCCAGCATCAAAATTAGCTCATCGCTTGTATGGTCGAGGAAATGAATTATCCTGACCCATCGTGGAACCTTTTCACAGTAAACGTCATAGTGACATCGCATAGCTTGACAAGGAAAATCGTTATGATTACTATGAAAATATTCTATGGTGGGTCAGTAATTAATTTCCTCGACTGTATCTTGTCCTATAACCATCAGATACAAAAGCTCATGCATAACATTAAAACGTATTTAATATGCTTCTTTTGATACTGACTGCATGTGTAATTACGATTATGAGTGCTTTAGGTGGCATATGCGATTGCTTAAATATGTAGAAACAAATAATGACTTGCCATCTATTCTAAATACGTCTTAGTACGTATAGAAACAGTAACATAATATATTTCATTTATCACTTGTTATAAGTACTATTATTTACTAAGAGAAAGGAAACTGTTTATCAAACTAAACTTTGCACAACATGATTCATTCATAATTAATTATGGTAGATTATTTAAGTCTGTAGCTCTTTTCTGGAATAAAATTGAGTACTTATTTAAAAAAGTTAGATATAAAAAAAAACCACTTAAGTAGGTAATCGAAGTTACAATGTTGTATTTACTTAGATTGACCTAGGCGGCAAAGTTACTGATAAACACTCGACTGACCTCTTCATTGGTAGGCGGGACCTGCTCCAAGTAAATGGTCCTGCCGGCCGCCGGCAGCACGACGCAAAGCAGAGCCAGCAGACGCCTGTCCATGGCGGAGCGCACAAAGAACTGATACGATGCGTGTATCATCCTCTTGCGACCTTTGGCAGCAGATAAAGAGCACAGGAACTTCGTTGAGATTTTATTGTAGCCCTTTTTAGGGTTCCACAACGCAAAATGCAAAAACGAAACCCTTACATCAGGAACGTTGTCGGTCTGTTTGTTAATTTTTAACATGAACACATGTTTTTTTTGTCTGTTATATCCCAAGTATATCAAAACCTACCTAATATATGCGTTACTATTGTCCTTTATATTGTAATATTTAATAATACTATGTACTTAACATTAAGATACTCACACATGTGGCCGCGTTTTATTCTATGAGAAATTGTTTGCCTCCCAAACGAGCAAGTGTAAGACATTCTTTAAGTGTAAGACGTTGCATCTGCAATACCAGTAAGATGCATTGCAAAGACCGGAGTCGGCAGCGACGGTGCCAACTTTAACGCTATCGAATTAGACCGAAAGGTCAGTTGATCAAGGTCTTCCCGTTATCAAATATTAAGTAATCAACATAAAATATCTGCTCTCACATTAACGACTCTTGCTACCTAATATTTCTGCATATATGCCAGTTAATACATTCGCTGTTTGTATTTATGTAAAAACAACATTAAATTAACTAGCATTAAATAGGCAAAAGGGGCAAAAGTTATGGAGTAGGTGAAGCATAGAGCTTAGTTTTTGAAAATCACAATTTATTATTCATAAACTAATTGATACGGCCCCTAAAAAACTTTTTAAACTAACTGACATTGCCCCACGCAGTGTCACTGTCACTCGATAACTGGCACCCTCAGAATCAATACAATAGGTACGTTTGTTAGCACTCGAATTGAATCAGTAGAATAGTCTTAAAAGAAAATTATGTCGAAAGGAAGCCTCAGCAAGCTACAGGCGAGCATGGACCGGTTCCACTCGCTGCCGAACGTGCGCCGGAGCACCGGCAGCGAGCAGGACGAGCGCCGGCTCTACAGCACCTCGCTCTCGCAGATCAGGAAGCACGCCGAGTTCGCGGACTACCACCATAAGCCTTCGCCTTTTGTAAGCCTTTTCCTTAAGTTGCCATGAAAGCGCTTCATTATACCATTCCTTGATGACTAGCACGCGAGATCATCATGCTCACTTAGTCGCTCGTAGTTTTAGCTAAGTATATTTATTAGGAGAAACACGTGCACGTGACTTTTTTTTATGCTATAAGGAAGGAAAACGAGCAAGTGGGTCACCTAACGGTAAGTGGTCACCACTGCCCATAGACCTAGATAAATCTAGAGAGCTAAGACGAAATGCCTCTTGTACCCGTGAAGTAATTAAGTACCTATATGATGTGATCGAGCCAGCGAGAAAATGTCGCGCGTGCTGCCTAATGCATAATAAACTTTTCATTTAATGACTAATTAGATAACGTTGCCTTGTTATTTCTAGAATTTACGATGGATTAGTGGTTACAATCCCAAAGCAGGGGTGATCAACTTGAATGACAAAGGCAGCACCACGGTCTTTTACGCAGCCAGCAACTGCGGCATCCTTTACAACTGGACAACCAATCAGATGAGGATTTTGCAGGGTCATGTGAGTATCACACCATACCCTCTGAATCGTTCCCCTTTAAAAAAAATAAACGACACTGTAAATATGGACATTATGCATCTATATCGCCAACTATCATATTTTGAATGGAACTACCTACCCTCCTACCTAATCAGATTTGAAGTTTTTCCGATAAATTAAGCCAGACATCCAAAATCTGTTTTTTAGAGACACATGGTTACATGCTTAGCCGCAGACAGCGACGGCAAATGGCTAATAACCGCAGACTGCGGCCCCGAGAACATTATTACTATCTGGGACAGTGCCGACTACTTCCCTAACAAAACTTATTTCCTTCCACATGGCAACATGAAAGTGTCTAAGGTGGCCCTCAGCGCGGATGCAAGGTTCATGCTGACAATAGGGTACCAGGATAAGGCATTCATTTACTGGTGGATCTGGTCATCACCACAGAATGAGCCACAAGGTAAGCAAAAGCTGTAGAAATTGTTAAAGCATTTTTGTACATCAATAGTTAAAGCATTTTAGTTCGACTGGTTTGCTTAATTAATTGAACAAAACTTACAGCCGCGTTGGAAGTAGATATACCTCGAGATGGAATCATATCCATGACTTTCAATCCAGATAACTCGTGGCAGTTTCTGTTGATGACGAAGCACGATATTTGGATTGGTATCTCCCAGGTCAGTTATGCTCCTAGGATTGACTAAAGTGATGTCAATAATTCTAATCTGATGACGATCAGTACGTGGTGTATTTTTTCTAGAAAGTGTACGTCATCGAAAGAGGTCTTCTGAAGGAGACAGACGACTATGAGCTCAAAATCAGAAAGCCAGAAAAAAGTATAAACCCAGAATATGGGCGGCTTACGTGTTTCACGTTTGTAAGCGACACCTCGCAGATTCTTGTGGCGACCAACAAAGGAGCTGTGCTGGTGTACGGCTACACGACAGAATACCAGAAAAAAGTAGAGCCGAAAAGTTTTGAGCTGCTAAAATTTGTTAAAGTTCTGAAGGTGGAAGAGACTAAAATCAATGTCATAAAAAATATTGACGGGTTAGTTGTGAAAGGCTATATTTTATTTGTGGTAACTTATTCATTCGTACCTTAATCATGTTTGAATTAGCGACCAGTTTTCAGTCAGGCCCATCAGAACGCGAGGTAATAGGAGAAGGTCTTACGCCACTTTTATGCTATGAGCCTTATCCCCTGTCGCAGAGTGGTGGTGACGGGCAACAACATCGGCGAGATCCGCTTCTACGACGACCAGCTGAAGCTGCTGTACTGGGTGCACGGGTTCACGGTCGACAGCGTGCGCGGGCTCAGTTTCAACGTCTCGCCGCGGAGCTACAAGGTCTTCGATCCCAAGTGTCAGTTTACTTTTATGGATGTTTCAATACCTTTATTTTACCGACTTGTTGGCGGAAGGAGCTTGTGAAAGGTCCATCAGGATAAGGATAACGGTATTTTATTTTCTATAGTGTTCCAACTTGGTTGGAGGCAAGGCAGCCGAGGAAATTTCTGGCACAAGACGAATTTCGACAACGCATATCTGCAATTTTTCTGGTACCTAACAAATATTTTTTCGCGTAGAATTTTCGATGTTTGTTAATTTTTCTAGGTAAAACGCCGAAGAAATGTTTGTGCTGGGAGAAGGTGATACCTGAAGTGGACCCGGAAACGGGGGCCGTCCGCCAGAAGTTGATAAAAAAAAAGTTGCCGTCTGATGCCACCACCAGCGGGAAGCCCTTCATCGTCCGGGACTTCGTTATTTGTAAGTTGTGGCTCTGGCTTTGGGACTTTATCATCGGATTACGCGATTACGCGGCTAAATAAAAATTCAAAACTCGCGACAAAAAGGTTCTGTTGTCGACAGGTGGTTTTGTATAGGCTGGCTGGTGATAATGATAATTTTGAGGGGGGCGGGCACACTTTCGGACTACGCATGGTCATTTAAAAGTGGCGGCATCTTAACACTGACAACAAAAAAAACATGTATTGATTTTTCGTTGATGATTTTGACGGTTGATTTGTCTTTCAGGTACTCATAACCAGGGTATCGCTTTTGTGGATTTCGTGACCGAAAAACTAGTTACAATCTTGGACTACAAGATTTCACCAGCTACGGCACTTACGGTGCATCCTGAAAAGTTAGTTCACTATTGTACCTGCTTTGTTATAACTTTCATAGTGATACGTACCTCATCATGTGCACTTAGGTGCAATATTTACACGAGGTAGATAAACTATTTTTATTGTTTACAATTCACAATAAGTATAAAATATTATGTTTTCCAGACCTTACGTGTGCACGGGCTTCGCCGATGGCGTGATCGATTTGGTCAACTACGTGCAGCACAAGTTATTTGCAAGACTGGAGCTAAGAGACCGCTACAAAGTCGTTATACCGCCTAAAGACGACTCTATAAAATGCAACTACGAAGTCACCATACCGGAGCTGTCAGTGTCTTGCTTGAAGTATTCACCCTCAGGTTCTATTCCGTTTTCTTTCCTGTATTTTTAATAAATCAGTGGGTCCATTTAGTTCATTTTCTATTAATGCTTTTAGTAACTGTGACAAAAGCGTTCGTAGGTCCTTACTTAACCTACCTTAAATCCTCCTCATAAAAAAGTAGTCGACTACATCTCACAAGCACCTTCGAAATGATACTGGCAGTTGAAGAGGGACGCGTTGATGTCAACAATTTCCTCAAACACTAAATACTAATGTGGTAGCATTGAATCAGGTCTGCACCTTGCCTGTGGGCTAAACAACGGTCAGCTTCTGTTCCTCGACCCGGTCACCATAAAGATCTTGACGAAGCCGCCCTTCAAGGACACGGATCACGCCGTTAAGGAGATGAACTTCAGCCGCGACTCTTTGACGTTGGCTGTTTCTGTAAGTTACTGAAAACCTCTTACGTTCTATGAATCACATTCTAATAATTCTGATCACGTCTTCGATTTCACCTTGAATCTGCTCCTCCATCATCTCGACCCTGAAACGTTTTAAGCTGTACCAAAGGCTGCACGACCATATAGGCTCGTGGACGAAATTTAAACATCCACGTGAGCAAGTTTGAATAATCCCACTAATTAAGTACATTGGTAAATAACAAAAAAGGCGCCGTCAATGGCCCGCCTGTCATTTCTGTGCGATATTTTTCAGGATGTCGGTAAAACCGTGTGCGTTTACAAGTACGACTGTGAGCATTTTCTGTGGAGCTTCGTTGGCAAACACCGTGGGCATTACAAAGACGTCAACGCTGTGTTGTTCACGCCAATCAAGAATGACGATGGGGCGTACAAGCTTCTGTCTCTGGGCGCGGATCGGATCATGGTGGAGTATAATATTGGTGCGGATAATCGATTTTCCGACCTTGACGTGACGGTCTTCAGATCCTCCATTACCGTGTCATCAGTCATCACTTGAAAATATAGTTGTTAATTACATCCTAGTTATTTCTCGCACATGCAGTCTTTGGTTATGGATGGGATATTATGTAGGTAATGGTTATATCGTCGACAAGTACGTAGGTGCTTTAGAAAATTATACCCAAACAGTCGTTCAAGTATTTATTTTCGGATGTTCCCTTTATATCTTGGTTACAAATTCGCAGGAGAAAGTTCAGAAGAGTACTTGGAGATATTTAGCTTGGACAGAATGGAGCAGACGGCGGTGCCGCTCACCGCCATCCTGTGGCCAACGCCCAAGGACCTGGACCCCAAGGAGTTCCGTACAGACCTACCCATGATCCTCGTCGCTAACGATGAGGTGATCTTTTAAGTCTCCTTGGCTCGAATACAAATAAAAAATAAATTAGATCCATATCTAGAATGCTTTATGTGATGTTGGCGTGACTTAAGGCTGCAATGCACACTGGTTTCCTCTATAGAAATCATCTTAATTTTTACGCTAGTTTTCCCGGTCTATGGACCAGCCTCATTCATATGTTTTTTCAACCAACGTCCAACATGATCTGTTCAACGGGCTGATAGAAAGACTGCACTGCACACTTAATTCTTCTCAAACTATTATTTTTTCTGCAAATTAGTTTAAATACAAGATAATAAACTACTCAACAACGATGACCCTGGCAACGGTGCTAGGGCCGCGGTATGAGAGCCCCGTGTGCAAAATGCAGCTGGTCTCCAGAACCGAGGAGGGAGAGGAGCTGCAGTACCTCGTCTTTGCCACCAAGAACGTGATAGGGCTTCAAAAGATGCCTTTGGACGGGAACCCTTGGAAACACGTAGGGTTGCTCGGTCATCCAATACAGGTAAAGAGACTTTAAGTACTTACCTAAAAGTGGTAACCATGGAATTTGGGATTTTTGAGCACTTTCGATAGCTGAATTATTGTTTTCTCTTAGATTCTTGAAATGTGTTACCGCGAAGATTCAGGCACACTCTTCACGATTGGTGCTAAGGATACATGCTTGTGTCAGTGGGCTGCTAACTTCAGGTTAGTATAATACACGATATTAAGATATATGATACAGTCGCTGTAGCATTATATCTGTGACACAAGTCAAAAAAGGTGACAAATTTATTTACAACTCCGTAAGAGCTGACATTTCAAGTGCCACGACAAACCGTGTGTGAGGTTCTTTAATTGCCGCCATGTCTTGCTTGCTGAAACTTCCTCTGCTTCCTCCTATGCCTACTTCCTACTAGTAATAAAAAGTTAGCTCACCAGATTTTGCATGTCACAAAGCAGCTGTTTGCATAAGCTCCCTTCAGGTCAGTGGAAACGACGACTAAGCAAGGCGGCGGCGACCTGGACCCATACTACTGCCTGATCGAGGACGGGCGGCCCGGCTGGCTGTTCCAAGAGATCCGGGACTTGTTCTACTACATCCAGATCCTGTGCCAGGGCACCTTCTCGCCAGCCATGCGGCGCGTCAAAGATTATATCCCGATCGACTCGCTGCCGGATTTAATGAGGGCTTTGGGCTTCTTTCCATCTGACTATGAGGTTGGAATGTGTTAATTTTTGAGTTATTTAGAGGTTTGTGAATTGTTTGCTTAACTTTCTTTATTTTTGGGAGCCAAGACCCGTGACGGGCATTTAGTTCGTAGCCTGTTACTAGAAGTATAGGTACAGTCGAAGACTTTACTCCTTGACTCACCATAGAACCTTTTCATGGTGAACGTCTTAGCGACAATGCATTGTTGGCAAAGAAAATCGAAGGGTGGTGGGTCAGGAATTTGTCTTCGACTTGTGTTTCCGGAAGCATTGCAGAAGCTGCTTTAGGATATCTTCATTCATTGTTAAACCTATGGCAGTAGATACGTATCTCTACTATTAGACTTATTTTAAATTCTATTTAAAATAATGCCGAAACATACAGCCAATGATGTCAAGCTATCTAAGAGGACGAAAAGTAAAACATTCCCATCACCATTCCAGGTAGAAAACCTAATAGTCGAAGCAAGATACAAGGTATTCCAGCAGGAGCCATCATCAGAGATAGACTTCGAGGAGTTCGTCCGTCTGTATCTGAACCACCGGCCGGCCCTCGGCGACAGCTTCGCGCGCCTGCGCAACGCATTCCGCACCTTCGCTTCGCTTGATAAGGAGACGTATTCCATGCACCGGGACGACTTTGTAGAGATGCTGGAGAACTATGGTGCTTACGTTTACTGCGGACTTATTGTCTAACGCGTTCGCAATCGCATTCACCATCTCTTTCTGTCAAATGGTAGGTATAAGTTAGACGGTAGATAGAGGTGGCGATTGCGACAGCGCTAGACAATAATAGCCAATCTCACTAATTCGTTAACTGGCGGGGTCGATTTTATAACCATTTTACCATTCGAAATGTTTACGGGTGGTAGGATCTCGTGCGAGATCCATCCGGATCGCTACCACCATCTTACTCGCTAATCTTGCCGCTAAGCAGCAGTGCTTGCACTGTTATGTTCCGATGTGGAGAGTAAGACAGCTGGTGTAATTACGGGCACAAGAGGCATTTCATCTTAGCTCTCTAGGTTGGTAACGCATTTGCAAACCCCGCGGGGTTGCGGGTATCTATGGGCAGTCGTGATCACTTACCATCACGTGATCACTAGTTAACATTCGCGGTTAAATGTCTGCTAGATTAGAGCTACCACTACAACTAACGGGGTCTTGCGGTGTGGCATATCAGAATCGCATGTTATTTAGGCCGTGCCACCTAATGGCCCGGCCACGACTATGCGCGACCGGCGGAGCGCCCAGCGTTTTTTCTGATCATTGTGTTTGGTTACTGGTATTCACTGAGCGGCAAGCGTCTCAGTCGCGCAATTAACAGATAAAACGCTCGCCACGCCGCAAGTCAGTAACTACGTCACTTTACTGCGAAAGGGTTCCACAGCTGTACATTCAGTTTCCGTTACATTAATACTTACTGAAGATGAATGGTTCCAGGTGAATGCTTCTCTCGCAACCTGTCATGGTATTTGCTGTCAATATTGTCCGGGCATAGCTTCGAGGACCGCGCGACCATGGCGGAAGGGGACTATTCCTTCTTGCCAGAGGTGGGTACGAGGACACCAGGATGTTAGTTTCCGTTTTCACATACCTACTGTGCATGTTCAGTTCCTTTCATAGAACTGTAAGAACAGATATACGACAGTAGAGTAGATAATTATTAAATAAAATAAATCATCATCATCATAAATACGGATAAACATACTTATATAGATATTAAACATCCAAGACCCCGAGAACAAACATTCATATTCATCATACCCCGACCGAGGATCGAACCCGGGACCTCGAGCTTCAGTCAGGGTCTAACCACTAGGCTATCCGGTCATCATTAATATCATAATTTTTACGTACCTAAATACTTAAGTATGGTAAAAAAGCCGTGGTAGCTTACTTGTTTGACTTATGGCCTTTCAAGCAGAAATAGTCTAGTGATGATGATTTGTTGTCAACTTCAATATGACAAAATAATTTATTAATTTAATAATATAATCTTATCTTACCATCATCTTACCCTTGCGGCAGTAGGTCGAGCTTCCACCACCAGGCTAGATAAGTTCTTTTCTACTCATGTCAACCGTCAACTTGCTGCTCAATACATATACAAAACATCTAACACATTTTTTCCTCTAGAATATCACATTGAATGAACTGGTCTCCAATATAATGGGCATTGGGGACGTGGATGCTCTGGCAGAACAGTACTCGGTGATGGATTCCATCGGCTCCTCGCAACTGTCCTCCTTTGCATCCGACGAAAAAGAAAAAAACAATTAGCTTATACTCAGTATTGTCTTATTACAAATAAAATTTAAATCTCTCACATTTTGTTTTCTGTACAAAGAAATAAAACTAAACACAGAAAAGGTAGGTCGAAAATGGTAGTAATCAACAAAACTTCATGTTTTTATGTAATAATAATAAAAATCTGTTTGTTGCTGCTTGAAGTAGGTAAAATGCTTATAGATTAAAGTTAGAAATATTGCTATTTTGTACTTGTGCTTATGAAATAAGAAAATGTATCATTTTTTGCATTTAATGGCAAAATTACAAGCCTAGCATTAAAATACAATGACACTTCTTACATTAATACAAATAAGTCACATTTTCATTAAATCTATACATTGCCATAAACACACTAGCCATTTATTCGTTTACTCAATAATTTAGGTTACTATTTACAAATAAATTCTTTTATTTAGCCACTGGTTCACATAAAAAATGATATAATGTGTCTTGAGCTAAAAATATTTAAGCTTTAAACTTCAATGCCTTATAACAATAAACAATCAGTATCTGGTTATTTGTGCTCACAATATCAATCATTGATTTGAAAACTCCTACCCTGTAGATAAGATATAGATAGGGATAGCAAATTCCTTGTTAAAAGAATTTCATTTATGCACTTAAGTTTAGACTCAAATTGTTTACACTTTAGTAAGAATCTGCTTAGTGTAGTGTAACTGCCGTCCCAGACATGCTGCTCTTGCAGCATGTACCTATAGCAGCATTAAAATATTCACAGCACAGACAAAGTAAATCAAGAAATAAACTCTAATATCAAATAGCACTGTGACCCAGCAGTGGCCAGTTGTAATAGTCCATCTCTTGGCCAATATTAGTGGCCTTATTTCTTGAGCATGCCTCAGTCAGTCTTTAATCGTTTGGCTGGTGTTGTGGTACCACTGCTCTGGGAGTTGGAGTCTTCAGAGAAGTTCATGTGTGTTGATGTGAAGTCTGTTGGACCTTGGGAGTCGCTGACAGTTGAGAAGCCTGCAAAAAACAATAATATCAACAAAATGCTCAAATGATAGCCAAATGTGTGTTACTTATCCGACATTATTCTGAACCTAATAAAATCATTGAATAATTATTGGAGCAGTTCTGAATCCATTTCTAATCCAATCTGTAAACCTAAAGTGGAAAACATAACAGGTAAACATGAATAATGGTGTATAGCTGTGAGATGCTGATGAGAATCCTCTTAAGATCTTACACATCTTGTACTATTTTACAGTTGTCTATACTTTTAGAAAGAAAGTAGCAGAGATTATGCATATCTACAATAAAATATTCTATACTCACACGTATTAGAATCCTCGGCCATTCCGAAGTTGGAGTTGGAGGAGTCGTGCATCTTTTTGGGAGTCAACGTGTTTTCCTTATTATCGCGCTTGGCCGCGTGCTTCTTCTTCTGCTCGTTTGTTGATATCGGCACCCATTTATAGATTTTCATAGTCGTTTCCCCGATCGTTACCCATTTCTTCTCCCTGAGAAAAGTTAATACGTAGCATAATAATACATTTTAATCGCTAATAATATTTTAGAAAAAACTGTGCCAAATACTTACCAATGGCGAACTTTTTCGACAGCTTGCATGACTCTTTTGATGTCATCTTTAACACGGTTTCTAGTTTCAGCGCGTACTGAACGAGACATATTTATGTGCTAAAGACACTACTATCAATATAAATTGCAGGTAATGAGTTAGTTAATTATAAATAAATTGTATTAAGTTTAATCAAATAGCATTTAAAATCATCCGCACTAAGCTTCACTTGTCCAGTTTCGCCATTATTGAGAGGGGGTGAGGTGAGTGGTGAAGAACGTTGCTCGTTGGAGGAGCCGGTATACGTTGGCAAGTTGTGATACAATTATAATCCTTCTGCATATATGAAATAAAGAATTAATTTGGTTACACTTTTATACACGTTTATATTGTCTATGATTACTCCAAGATTACTCTATGATCAACGCCTTGACGTTTTGCGTTTAATTATAGCTTGGGAAAATAAAACTCAGTTCACATGCTAGATGTATATTACTACGATGCACTTCAAAAATGGTATAAAAATAGTTAAGTAATGAATTCGACTATTGCATTTTACTATCAAAGCGTGATCAAAGCATTTAAATTAGAAAAGATTTCATTGTTACATTAAAAACCTAAAGTTTATAAATTGTATCCGTTATCTAAAACTGATAAAGGAGAAACGAAACGAACTCGACGGGAACGTTGATTGGTGGTAATCATACTATTTTCTGACGGACCAATCATCTGTGACCTTTACGAGAAAATAAAAACATACCAATTTTAGAACGAATAAAAATTAAAAATAGGGAAAAATCACACATGAAAATTTTCTAGGTAATCCTTACCGAAATATAATCTAAGTTTCCGACTAATTACGTTCAAAATGTTTCTTTAAAGCTCAGGTAAGCTCTACTTCTTACGCGTCAGCAAAATTCTTCGCATTTTTCAATTAAAAGGATGTTAAGTTGATGATTTTTTTAAGTCAATTTTGACTTATATTTAGCGGCTGTCAGTTGTTTTACGTCTTGTGTATTTTCCAAAATAAATTATATTCTGTCTATAAATATCATCGAGATTATGCACAATTGTTCACGCCGCTCGGACTGCAGCGATGCGCATTGATTGCGATGATGCAACGAGATGATAAGGTGCAGTTTATTTCTAATTATTAACGCTTCCTTGATACAAGTTTTGCATTGAATACACTTTCTTTCCACTTTCCTTTGAAATAGAGACTGTGTTATGTGTGGTCCTCACAAGCACTCCTGAGACATAACCTAAAATGACTGGTCCTAATGTCGTCGTCCATAGCCCCTGTCCCTGCGCCCTGCGTCCACCCCCTGCCTCAGTCGACTCGTTGGTCTTTCTCTTGCCTAAGCTTTGATATTCACTCAGCAACACTGTTTATTTTAATGTTCTGTTGCACATCTTTATGCCTGTTATTTTTTGTTGCAGTAACCTGCATGTTGTGTTTAAACTGTAGCCGTGGTACAGTGACTATATTATTGCGTTGTCCACCGTAAGGTGCAGCTAACGAGAACCGTACATCTTCCCTTTCCGTATGGCTGCATATGTTAATCGCACAATATCCATGATGGCTGGCGACGGGCCGCACAATGTTGGACTGAATGGCAATGTGCGTGTCAACATGTCAAATGTGGACTCTCCACTACAGATATTTGTGAGGGCCAAGAAGAAGATCAATGATATATTTGTGGAGATTGATGACTATGTCAAAGATGCTGTCACATTTATGCATGGTAAGTCCTGATTTTTTTCTTAAAAGGTTCAACACTTTACAATATTGAATTTGCAGAAAACTTTACTCACTGGTAATTAACTAATAAAATGTTAGAAATGAAAATTGATTTTGGCTCTGGTAAAAATGTTATGTATGTAAATAATGTTAGTATTTGATGCAAAAATAAATTTCATACAAAAGTACAGTTTAATTCTGGTCATGGACTAAGTTAGCTCAGCTTCATTAATAATTTGTCTAACAAAAATCAATATTGTTGTATTGATCTATGTAACAAGTTTATCCAGGTGTTATCAATAAGTTTAACAATAAGTTATCAATAAGTGTGACAGATTGTCATCATTCAGAACTGTATAATGTTGATGCACAAAGATAACTGTTACTCAATTTTATTAGTGACCTTCATACCAATTAAGGTTAGTGTATCATTTAATATGGCATACTTCAATTGTGACTGCATTATGTTTATTGTATAGACTTGATACAGTTCTACTTATAATTGTAATGTACAGTATACAGAGGCCCGAGTACGAATATTCGAAAGCTGCGTCACGTAAACTCGAATAGTAAACGTTATCGAGTTTGTATGACGTTTGGAACAACGCCCGCCCGTGAGCGTATTTGGAACTAAAATTTTGTATGAGATTTCTCGATCTCGATACGATAACCGTAACCTTACGCAGGATTCGAAAACTCGTGCTCGACCCTTGGGCAGCTTCTATAATACTACTGTGAATCTTTTGTTGGGTAATTTCTATCCAAAAGATTAGATCAATTAAATCTAGAATAGCCTTAAGGCAACATTTTGTTAATCCTGCTTGCGAATATAGGCTCAAATTTAGCATGTTGGGGTTAATCTTGTAAAAAAAAAATTACATCTCTGTGTAGAGACATGAGGCTAATCAGTTAGTCAAAAAGTTGAAATTTAAATACTGCTTATGAAATTCAATGACTACTTTGCAGCCGTTTCGAGCGACAACAGTATCGCAACCCCTCAGGATGTCACAAATGTGGAGGCCTATGTCAGTAAAGTGCAGGCAATACGGGAAGTGCTCAAGAGAGATCACATGAAAGTCGCATTTTTCGGCCGGTAAGATTACTTTGATTTAATTTAGGTTCTGTTACTCAAAGGGAAAACATGGAACCCTTATAAGATGACGTTGTTGTCCGGCTGTCTGTCTATCAATTCAATTCAATGAAATTCGGCATGAAGCAAGGTCTACAACACAAGTTTTGAAAAACAGTACTACATATTTAATTTAAGCACATTATTTTGTTTTTCCTGTAATCTTTACATAAACATCTATTATAAAGATATAATAATTTCTGATTTTTCTCACTGCAAACTTCGGAGATAATGGGGTTTTTTTAGATGTATTTTTTTTGTAATTTTTTATTCTGTTATGGTGTTCTCATGAATAAATAAATTATTGACATTTCGCATTTGTAGTTCCTAAAACAAGACAGACGGACGGACAGACTGAGTCACACCATTTTGGCTCAGAACCTGAACAAATCAATAGTTATACTGATTGTTAAGTTACCTTGTAACCACATAATACAATAACAACATTTAACATTGTTACAGTGTTCAAATATTAATTTGACATCATAACTTAATTTTCACAACATTCATTACCTATTTGAAAAAAAATATCAAAGAAACATAATGTTACTGTTCAGTCCAAGAATTATTACAAAGCCTTTTATTATGCTAATTATGTTAATGCAGAAATTTTCATTGCCAGAACAAAAAGATAGCACTTATAATGTTCTGTATCAGAAGCTTCTGAGAATATCAAACAATTATACATGGTCCACATCACATGCTTTATTGGGTACACAACCCATGCAGTTCACTTTAATGGAATCAATGGCCCTACAATTTTGTATTGTGTTGTGATAAGTGGCATCACTGATGCAAAAAAATTTGTTAGATAATAGGTCAAAGTTCAAAGTGATTTATATAGGCTGTAATTAAATTAACCTCAAATTCAGGTTTTTATTAAAATGCTTGTTGAAAAGAACTACAGTAGTCTCGCTAATCCGGCACGTCCAATAATCCGTTCCCCTCCGCCCGCGCCCCCCTTACCCCTCCCTAACCCCCGCTTCAGTATTAGTGTGAACTAAATGCTTTTCTAGGTGATCCTAGTGGACATCTCGAGATTATGTAAATTGGAGTTCTGTTCTGTTATAAGCATAAGAAAAAAAAGAGAAATGTGTACTTCTCAGATATCGAGGTGTGAAAGAATGGAATCCATATCTTTGTAACTTTTCAATTTGTAGGAATTCGCCTTACCCTGACTTACCCATCCATATAGGTACATATCCATTTTACATCTGTATAAACTTGGTGACAATTAAGCGCTGATTGAACCTGTACATCTAGCACGAGCAACGGCAAGAGCACCGTCATCAACGCCATGCTGCACGACAAGATCCTGCCGAGCGGCATCGGCCACACCACCAACTGCTTCCTGCAGGTCGAGGGCTCCGACACCGACGAGGCGTTCCTGAGGACGGACGGCTCCGAGGAGAAGCAGAACGTGCAGGTACTGAGGCCTGACCTCATTGCAGGTATACGCAAGGCAGCCGGGCCCCAATTTCACCAACCTTACAAATTATATTTTTTTCTTTATTTTCTAATGATTCAGTGAGTTTTCGTTGTAAAATTAATTTGTGGTTATGTATTGTAAGAGCTATTTTAACTTGTTTAAAAAAAAAAAACTTTGTGCCGCGTTTCTTGCGGCGCATTCTTCTTGGCATTCATGGTCTTTCCGAAAGCGCTGGTAATCTAAAAAAAAAAATTACGTGTATTATTTGCTGGTCGGTGCAAATGTTTGTATGATGAATATGAATGTTTGTTCTCGGGTCTTGGGTGTTTAATATTTATATAAGTATGTATTTATCTATTTACGTATGTTTATCCGTTGTGTAGTACCCATAGTACAGGCTTTGCCTAGTTTGGGACTAGGTCAATTGGTGTCAATTGTCCCTGATATTTATTTTATTTCTCTCTTAATCTTTTAATGACAGAGTGAGGTTTCTTTGTGTGATTTGTCTGTGGTTACGTATTGTACGAGCTAATGTAACTTGTTTTTAGAAAAAATGACTTTGTGCAAAGTTTCTTGCGGCGCATTCTTCTTGGCAATCATGGTCTTTCCGAAAGCGCTGGTAGACTCAAAAAAATGACGTGTAAAAGAGCATTCAACTGCCTATTTGCTGAATAAAATTTTGATTTTGATTTTGATTTTTGATTGATTTATTATTTATATATGAAGCGCACCAAAACAAAAAACCCTTCAAGTCAGCAATATACAACGACTTGTCATTGCAAAGTGACATTTATAACGTTGAAATAGGGACCTGGAGTAAACTTACTAATGTGTCGTCGGAAACTTTCCAAAATTGCCATATTTTCTACATGGGAAAATTTCAGAAATTTTTCGCATTTTTGTATGGAGTTTGAAACTCTCCGAAATGGAAAATGGAAATTTCTGGAAATTTCCGAGAAGTTTTCCAAGCTTTTTGGAAACTCTCCGCAACTTGCACATCTGGAAGTAAACCCTACTTTATTATCTGTGCCCCCGCAGTCGGTGAGCCAGCTGGGGCACGCGCTGTGCGCGTCGCGCCTGCAGGAGTGCTCGCTGGTGCACGTGTACTGGCCGCGCGAGCTGTGCGCGCTGCTGCGGGACGACGTGGTGTTGGTGGACAGCCCTGGCGTGGACGTGACGCCCAACCTGGACGAGTGGATCGACCAGTACTGCCTGGACGCGGACGTGTTCGTGCTGGTCGCCAATGCGGAGTCCACGCTCATGGTCACTGTGAGTATACGTGTTGGCTGTTAGCTGAGACCTTGTTTTTCGAGGTTGTAACCCGGGGCTAACATTACGTCAAAATTTACAAATATATCAAGTTAATCCGGTATTAGTGATCAGTTAAGATTTTTTTTTTCTTTAAATTTTGATGCACCTGTATCTAGTATGCGGCAAGATGATTTATAACTGACTTTAAATAAAATAGGAGGTACTTAATTTGTCGGAATATTTTTTTTTACTACCACTTCTTTTGCAGGAAAAAAACTTTTTCCACAAAGTATCGACAAAGATATCGCAGCCGAATATATTCATACTCAACAACCGATGGGACGCCTCCGCCTCCGAACCAGAATACTTAGACCAGGTAACTCAAGTCCTTCACATGTGTCATCGTCATCGCTGACTGACTCAACTTCGTATATGAAGCATTGCTACCTTGTTTTTTGTATCTTTTTCTGTTTCGATTATTATATGGATATTTTGTTCTATAGAGTGCTTGTGGCGATATCAATATGTCCCTCTTCAACGAAACGTGATGTGCCTTTCAGAGATTCATACCTTTCGCTTTCTTTACCAACTGCATGTATCACACTGACATTACCAATGCTCAAGCAAATTCAAGCGAATACAGTCCGAATGAAAAAAAACTTTTTTACAGGTCCGAACGCAGCACGCGAACCGCTGCGTGGATTTCTTATCCCGCGAGCTGCGCGTGTGCACGCCGAAAGAGGCCGAAGAACGCATCTTCTTCATCTCTGCCAAGGAAGCTTTGCTCACGCGCATGCGCGAACGGGAGAAGCCTGTCACATGTGAGTGGTGCCTCATTACAATTAGGTTATTCCTAATGCATCTAATTCTCCTGTTTCTCAGCGACCAAAAGTATAACTTGGTCTTTGTAAGAATATAATGTGTGATCTCTGACCTATCTATTTATGATCTTACGAGATAAGTTGCTTAAGAGAAAGAGAATGAGACAGACATAATTTCTCTGTTGGTGTGCAGCCTTTATGCTTGCAGGGGTCTTATCTAGGGTTGCACTTAGCGTACTGCGCGCCACAGTACGGTTTCGCCCTAAAGACCCCATAAACCCTGTTAAATAAACGCGAGAATTTGTGAAGATTAATTGAAGATGGATGTATGTGTAAGGATATTTGTTACTCTTTCAAGCAAAAACTTCTAAACGGATTTTGATGAAACTTCACAGTAATACTTCTACCTTAGACTTAGAGTAATACATGGGCTGCATTTTATCCCGGAAAACTCGTATAGTTCCCGCGGGATAACGGTAAACTTATGCGACGTAGCTAGTGGCTACTCTGTCATTTGTAGCTGTTGCTTCTCCGAAATAAATAAATAAGTAATGTGCTCGCAGCGCCGGCGCTGGTCGAGGGCCACCAGGTGCGCTACTTCGAGTTCGTGGACTTCGAGCGCAAGTTCGAGGAGTGCATCAGCCAGTCGGCCGTGCGCACCAAGTTCGCGCAGCACTCGCGCCGCGGCAAGGCCATCGCGCAGGATGTCGTCGCCAAGCTGGACCAGGTACCCGCTCCCCGCCGCGAATGTTACTGTCCTACCTGACGTCATCGTAAGCCTGCTGTTAGCGATTCTAATCATATGATATTACCAGAATGACAGTTTTAAATGATTCGCGGTTACGGGATATTTACCCGTTTTCATTGTCTAATTAGTAGAATAAGTTACTTGTCCTGAAATTATTGCGATGTAGGTATATTACTATTTTTAACCCCCGACGAAAAAGAGGGGTGTTACAAGTTTGACCTGTGTAATTGTCTGTGGCATCGTAGCTCGCAAACGGAATTACCGATTTCGATGCGGTTTTTTTTATTCGAAAGCTAGTTTAATGGAGATGGTTCTTAGCTAAGTTTCATTAAAATCGGTTCATCCGTTTTTGAAATATTGAACTTTGAAATGACAATGTCGGGGGTTTTTAAACTTTTCTAAGTTGGTTATGGTTAGGAATTACACTTCGTTTTTTGCTAAGCCGCCTTTATTGGTGCAGCGGAAAAGGGTTAATACATAAGTAAGTCATAAATTCCAGGTGTACAACAGCGCGACGGAGCAGAAAGCGGCCAAGGTCGAGAAGCAGCGCATCCTGCACGAACAGCTCGGCACCATCGAGGACCAGCTCACGGCCGTCACGCGGCAGATGAAGGACAAGATCAACCGCATGGTCGAGAGCGTCGAGCACAAGGTACGCATTCTTGTAGTGGTACCATTACCACAGTTTACTTACAGGACAGCTGTGGATTTCCGTTGTAAGGGCCTTATTCATAAACGTCACTCAAGCTTCCATTATAGCTAATGGAGGCTTGAGTGACGTGTGTTTTGTCTTCTTCTTACTAACGGAAATGTCAATGTGACAAAAAAGGATAAACGAACTTTATCGGCATTTTAGCTAAAATAGGTTTATGAATAACGGGGTAAATACGTACACTGGCAAAGTCGATGGCTGCCTTTTCACCTTTACTAAGAAGTTCGCGATGGAACTAACTCGAAGGAGTGAGATCCAGTGTGCGTGATCCTACGAATAATAATATCCATAGAAGCGTAAGTAAGCCCAAACAATGGCTCCACCACATGGGTACCATGGTAGGCGGGGGAAAAAATATAAACAACGCCGTGCGACAGTCAGGCGTGACATTTGTGACATGTTTATATAGCGTAATACAATATTTTACAAATATGCCATCGTCTGTCGCAAAGTCGCGCCCCGCACGATTGCCCTGCCCAGACGGCTTCGTCGGATGAGTATCGGTTTATAGGCTGTGGTCGGGGTGTGACCGCTCGGGTGTCGCAGGTGTCGCTGACGCTGAGCCAGGAGATCCGGCGGCTGTCGGCGCTCGTGGACGAGTACGCGACGCCGTTCCGCGCCGAGCGCGCCGCGCTGGACCACTACAAGCGCGCGCTGCATCGCCACGTCGAGGCCGGGCTCGGCTCGCGGCTCAAGCAGCGGCTCTCGCGCGACATCGGCCACGAGATGGACGAGGCGCAGAGGGAGATGGCTGGTCGGTACAATACAATACGATAACTCTTTGTTGGGCACCACGTAACAGGCAAAACAAGAAATAAGGCACAAAGATAATACGAGGTAGCAGTGGGCGGCCTTATCGCTACAGAGCGATCTCTACCAGCCAATCATAATGGAATAAAGGTAAGAACAGATTAAAGCAGGTGGTGCTATTTAAAAAGTTAGGTACTTACAGGCTGCAGTGTCGAGTGAGGTCTATCTTTCATTTTTTTTTATACGACGAGGAAGGCAAACGAGCATGTGGGTCACCTGATGATAAGTGATCACCACTGCCCATAGACACCCGTGACCCCGGAGGGATGCAGATGCGTTGCCAACCTAGATGGCTATAATGAAATGCCTCTTGTGCCGGTAATTTCCTGACTGAGATGGTGGTAGCGATCCGGACGGACCTCGCACAAAGGTCCTACCACCCGCAAATGGCCAACAATGAGAGACAAGCATCATTGATAGACCTCATTCGACACTAGCGATTCTAGCGGATTTTTTACTCGCAATAGGCCTCATTGTCAACACAATTTTATTTTATTTTGACATCAACATCATTCATCAACATGAATGATGTTGATGTCAAAATAAAATCATTTTACATTTTCACTTAATCAAGCTTTCGAAAGTACTCGTAAAAAATCGATGCCTCACTTATTGCTGCAATTAAAAAGATTTTAAATTCAACAAAATCTAATAAAAGGAGGCAGTTTGACTACTGAAAAAATTACGTCATAGTTATGTAATTCAATACGTAAACTTCATACTAACGGATCCGATCAAATCGTTTTAACATTTAAAAAAAGTTGCTGATTTGACCAAGAGGCAACATCCCTATTATACTTATAATTTTTTAACGGTTTAAGGATTTTTTTATAGAAAAAGAAAAATGAGAAATGTTCAAAAATGATCCGATCTACCGTGAAATTTTGTGATGTGGTTCGATAATTATACAGGTTTTTTTTTTCGATTCGTTTTTTGAATAAAAAAAAACGAGAAATGTTTAAAGATGAGGTGAGAATTACAGCTCACACAGCCACTAGTCTAAAATAGCATGATGACGCCCACAGACCGCATGTACAGCATCCTGCCCATGCACAAGCGCGCGGCGGCGGCGGGCGTGATCTCGCCGCACCAGCAGCCCTTCGAGGTGCTGTACCGGCTGAACTGCGACAACCTGTGCGCCGACTTCAACGAGGACCTGTCGTTCCGCTTCTCGTACGGCCTCACCGCCATCATACAGCGGTTCCAGGGCCGAGGACACCACAAGACCACGCTCAAGAACGCGCCGCAGTACACGCAGGTGAGCCCACTGACTGATACAGCTCATTGCTCGCAATAATGTGGACATTAATCCAAATTTAATCAATCTATTATTTATTTTTTAAAATTAGAATCGAATTCCTAGAGATAAAAATTCACACATGCTTTCAAAATATGTAATTACCGTAATAAAATATTAATAAAATTAGCAGTCAATCAGCGGAGGTTTATATTATGGTGGAGGAGGGTTTATTAAGTTTTGTATTACTATTATTAGCATGTATTGTGTAGTGAAATTGTTATTTCCAAGAATTCGAATCTAATTTCAAGGAATTAATTACTTTGTTTGTCGCGCGAGATTGTATTACCTGTCACGTTGCATTCTGAGTGACAGCAAAGGCCGGGCAGTTGTTCTCGCGCGAGACAAAAGTCGCGCTGTGAGTTGTGCTAGACCTGCAGCAGAAGCACTTTTTCCTCGCTTCCCTTAAAATTACCGTTTGTGTGTTGTTTAATGCTATTGTTTTCGCGCAGATCCCTCCCACGGTAACGCCGGTGCTCGTGCCAACGTCTCTGGAGCTGGCGCGGCCGACGGCGGCCCTGGGCCCCCTCAGCGCCGAGGAGTGGTCCATGGTGTCCAAGTTTGCGCTCGGGGCCCTCACCTCGCAGGGCACCATGGGCGGTTTGCTGCTCTCTGGACTGGTGGGTACCACCGTGGCACCATATTATACTATTGCCGATGGCTGACAGATCCACTATTAAATGTTTTGCATCAACCCAAATGATTAAAATATTCAATGAAATAGGAGTTCCGCCGGGCGGATTCGAAGCATTTTGGCAGAACTACAAAGAGAAATCCTGTATTCCAGTTTCTTCTGATATTATATCTACTAAAAATGTGTAATAAAATAAAAATACGAAAATATAAAAATGTTTTAAGTAAACTTCTATTGCTAATGAATGATATTTGATATTTAGTTACTTTGGTTTATGACATAACTAGCTATTGCCCGCGACTTCGTCTGTGTAGAATTCTGCTATTACTATCCCACGGGAACTATACAATTTTCGGGTATGAAAGATAGCCTATGTTTTAATCTAGGGTGTAAGCTATCCCCATTCCAAATTTCATCCAAATCCGTCTAGCCGTTCCAGCGTGAAGAAGTAACAAACATACTCACAAACTTTCGCATTTATAATTGTTCCGTTTTCGCATAAAAATATAACTTTCGGTATAGCTACCGTCATAAACGTCAGTTAGCTGTCAAATTAGTTCATAGCACTCTCGATAGAACGTCGTATCGTGACTGTCGTGTCGAAAACTCGCGACGTTCAAATATTTTGTAAACGCAACAGTTTTATTGTTAATTTGGAGCTTTGAGAAGCTATATGTCGTAAAATTTCATATAAATCAAGTGCCTTGAGTATTCAAGAGGATACTAAGCGTATCGGTCAAGTAGCGGGTAACCCTGGGCTGAAAAGGTAAGGCCGGTCGATCCTGGGAAGTCCTGTGGCCCTGTATCTGGCTGAGGTACGCTACACCACAACACGTCGAATGGTAAGTGTCTTTTTGACCCTCTCAAGGCTCCTGAAAACTTATTTGTCGTATTTCGTTGTATCGTCGATATACAGTCCACTTTGCTCAGCTATCGCGGTTAAAACTTCCACAATAATATTAGTAGGATTTTCAACAGCAGAAAAAATCATAGATGACGTTTGTGCTATGTACTGTCTATGTTTAACGCGATGTACATTGTCTCATTAAGCGTTAACTAATGCCCAGCGCGAACGTGAACCTTCAGAACACGGACCCACCACCATCTGGACACCGCATCTTTTATAATTTACTTGGAAAGTCATTACGAAAAAAGCCGCGGTGAGAAGGCCGGGGGAATGCGTCGTGATTGGTTCATAGACGGCCGAATAGCCTAGTGGTTAGAGACCCTGACTATGAAGCTTGAGGTCCCGGGTTCAAATCCCGGTCGGGGCAGATGTTTGTATGATGAATATGAATGTTTGTTCTCGGGTCTTGGGTGTTTAATATGTATATAAGTATGTATTTATCTATATAAGTATGTTTATCCGTTGTCTGGTACCCATAGTACAGGCTTTGCCTAGTTTGGGACTAGGTCAATTGGTGTCAAATTGTCTTAAAAAAAATTAAAAAATAAAATAATAATAATAATAGCTTGTCATGTCGCTTGTCATCTGGTCGAAAGTGAGCCGCGATTGGCGGCTAATAAGATTTATAGGTGCAAATGAGCATATGCGTTTCGGAAACGTTAGGCCCTGACATTTGGTGTCCAGAGGGTGGTTCGTCCTTGCTTCAGAACCACGTTACTCCAGATCCTGACGAGACAGCAGTTTGACGAGGTCATACACCCTTTCCAGCTGCTGAAGACTGTGGGCTGGCGCATCGTGGCGGCGACGGGCGCGGTGTACGGCGCGCTGTACCTGTACGAGCGGCTCACGTGGACGGCCAAGGCGCAGGAGCGCGTGTTCAAGCGGCAGTACGTGGCGCACGCCAGCAACAAGCTGCGGCTCATCGTCGACCTCACGTCCGCGAACTGTAGCCACCAAGTGCAGCAGTCAGTATTGCACGCGTTCATACAATTCTAAATTCAACATTTTATCCAGCAAATAGGCAGTTGAATGCTATTTTACACGTATTTTTTTAGGGTTCCGTACCTTAAAAGGAAAAAACGGAACCCTTATAGGATCACTTTGTTGTCCGTCTGTCTATCTGTCAAGACCCTTTTTCTCAGGAAAGCGTGGAGGTTCCGTTCGTACAATTAAATTCAAATCATGATCTCAATTGGAGTATGTTTTTGTATTTTTTCCCACATTTTTTTTATTTTTACGGTTTTGCCTTGAATATCAATTATACTTTTAAAATACTCACTGTAACATAAATACATAGAAAAAAAAAAAAAAATGCCAGACCCGGGAATCGAACCCGGATCCTCAACATTCTGTGTCGCGTGCCTACCCTTGCACCAAGATTATCATATGCTGGCTTTTTTCTATGTATTCATGTTTCAGTAGGTATTTTAAAAGTATAATTCAATTGAAATCGTTTATTTTCAAGTAACATAACTCATTGTGTTAGTGGACAGGCTTGTTTCTACAATTTAGAAATATAGCATAGGTAACTAATAAATTACCCCGAAGTGTGGAGTTGCGTCCATTTGGGCTGACGCGGTTTCGGGCATTTTAGTGCCACAAAATTAGCAACAAAAACCATGCATAGTCGTGAAATAAAACGGTTCACTCACGTAAATATGTCGACTAATTCGTAGTCCTTCCTCTGGGAGCGCACGACCAAGCAACAGCGACAGCGAGCTAATAAAAATGACGATGAAAACGAGGGTAGTTGTGTGCCGCTGTCAGCTCGTGACTTTTTTTTATACGACGAGGAAGGCAAACGAGCAAGTGGGTCACTTGATGGTAAGTGATCACCACTGCCCATAGACACCCGCAACCCCGGATGGCTCGCAGATGCGTTGCCAAGCTAGAGAGCTAGGATGAAATACCTCTTGTGCCCGTAATTAGACCGGCTGTCTTACTCTCCACACCGGAACACAACAGTACAAGCACTGCTGCTTAGCGGCAGGATTAGCGAGTAAGATAGTGGTAGCGATCCGGACGGACTTTGCACCTTATATACGCGAGTGATCCGTTTTTATTTCTCATGGCACTAACTACACAACGTTCTTTCCTCAGGGAGCTATCGACGATGTTCGCGCGCCTCTGCCGACTCATCGACGAGGCGACGACCGAAATGGACGAGGAGCTCAGCGAGGTGCGCCAGGCCGTCAAGATGCTGGACGACGCCTCCTCCTCCGCCAAGAAGCTGCGCAACAAGGCCAACTACCTGGGCCACGAGCTCGAGCTGTTCGACGACGCGTTCCTGTCCCACAACTAAAGCAAGGCGCGGCGGGCGCCGTCTCGGCACGGGTGAGGTACGCGTCTCGAACCTACAGCGGTCTCAACGGCGGCGGACGACACAACCAGCCTCAAACTGGAGACTTGTCTCACAGACTGATTTAAGTCGTGACGCTGCATTAGTAAGAAAGCTTGAATAAGAGGTGTACGACCACTTTGTGGGAGATTGGGGTAGTTTAGATTCAAATTTGTGACGCGCTCGCGACTTTACGCGAGTCTTAGAGGTGGTTGGAGTTGATGCAGCCTGTGCGACGCTGTGGGAGCCGCGTCGTGAAGCTAGAACGCCATTTACCGCTGCGAACTGACCGAATCACACCGCTAGAACTTATGGCTCCGGTGAGCTATGTCTGAGCCAGTCTGACAAGATTGTGTAAGCCGCTCGGAACGGCTAGCGCGCTAATTTTGTTCTGCTTCTAGCTCGGTAACTGTCTAAAATAGGGTTCACTAAGCGACGGTAAGCAGTAGCCAATTGGGTATTTGACTGATGACAAACTACAGTAATTTTATATTAAGTACCATTTAATCAAGCTTACGAAAATACTCAAAAACCAACGTCTCACTTGCAATTGCTATTTAGACGGCTTTTAATAAACCTGTTGAAAAACGAGGCTGTTTGATTACAGGAAATTAATTTGTACAATAAATTGGAAGATTTATCAACATACAATACAAGGCTGGCAGATAATATGATCTCTCAATAGGGTACCGCGATCGCCACCTATAGGGAACAGAGTTTCCTTGATAAGAAGAAAATTCTACACTAAGCGATCGCTTTGACATTTCAATAAAAGTCGCTCGTTTGACTAAGGTGTTTAATACCCAATTGTGTTACAAATGCAGCGGTGTAACTTGAATTTCACAACGTGACGTAATTTGACAGTTAAACGACACTAAATCCAGGTACGGATTTTTTTATTAATTTAAGTTTTGTGATGCTGTCGGAACTTCTGCGCGATTAATTTTATACTGTAGAAACAACAGGATATAAGTTTGTGTGCATGTAACTTAATTTATTTGTTTTGAGTGGTCTTTCAGTTGCAATAGTACTGGCTGTCATATTACGTCATAGTTTCAAGGCTCTATTCGGTTGATGGTCAAATTTTAGAATACAGTGAGTTCACCCTCTAGTGAGAGATACCGAAATAGCATATTGACTTGAGACCTTACTAAACTAATAAACTTGTTAAATGTTATTAGTAGGGTTGGAATATTTGGTAGCACGTCGTGGTTCTAGGATGCATAGAGCCGCATTTTTTTCTTGTTTATCCGTTGTCTAGTACCCATAGTACAGGCTTTGCCTAGTTTGGGACTAGGTCAATTGGTGTCAAATTGTCCCGTGATATTTATTTATTTTAAATATGATAATTTACTAATTTTTATCGTTTTTATATAAGTTCTAATTCATTATAACATAAGTAAACTAAAATAGTTTATTTATTTATTTACGAGGTGTTAAAATTTCTTTAAATTATTTTTGACACGTCTAATCTTACGCTTATGTTATAAATTCATAGTAGTACACTAGTAATACAGTTTGAGTTTGTAAGTAAGTTAACACTTTATTGTACAAAAAACAGGATAAAACACAAGTTACAACAATAACATTCGAGTACAAAGGTGGACTTATCCCTTTAAGGGATCTCTGCCAGTCAACCTTTGAGTGGTGGAGAGGAATAGTTCACTAGGGATCGACAATTTGATTTAGAATAATATTTTTAACTAATGGAGACTCCAAGCCAAGCATCCTGGAACCACGGCGCGCCACCAAATGTCCTAACCCTAGTTATTAGTGTCTAAATAATTGTGGTTCATATTTTTAATACACATTACGTCTATCGTTAAGGGGGAGTAGCGTCTCTAGCGTGCGGTACAGGATCGTCCATGAAGTTAATTTAACTTTGCATATCATGGCTTGGCGTTCCCGATATTTATAATTATGCGTAAATATGAAGTGATCATTCATTGTAAAATCATTTGCGCGCTGTGTACTTTGAATATTGCCGCGGCTTTTTCACATTGCGCGGCGCAGGCGCGTTGGAAGGTCACAGCCCCATCAAACGTTATGCCTGCACCATATGTGGAATAATTTATCTCTTTTGTACATTAGAACTTGTTGATGTTTTAAAAGTTATTTATTAACTTGTTTTATAACAATAAAATCACGAAGGCTATCGTCTAAGAAAGTGATGACATTTTACTAGCTCGATTGAATTTATTTTAGGTTTATAGTTTCCTTGTGATTTTAGTTCGTTATTATTTCCCTTCCTTACATCTCGGTGCTACCCGAACTATGTACATACAAAATGAGATCAACAATTAAATATTTAGATTTCCATTGAAGAAATTGTTTTATAATTTTAGGAAATTCTACGAGAGGACAATCTTATGATTATGAAGTATGTAACGCTGCTCGTGTTAATCGTCTAAAGTATGTTACGTATTTATTAGTGTTTAATAATCGCTTTAATGTTTCCTATCGTTCTGTGAAGGCGCAGTTGCCGATTTGTAATTTGTGTTCGAGATTAAACATACGAATTAGTTACCGAACGAAAAGCTTTGTAGGATCCGGGTACGACAGGCGAGGCGTGCGCTGACCTACAAAAGTATTCATTACCTGTGATACAACTTTATATGGCATATTAATCGTGTTTCGGTGCCCCTTTTCTTGTCAAATACACAATTCAATGTACAAGTTTTTGATAATCTTGTCTTGTTACCACATTAATTCTAAATTTTTTAAGGAACTTATAAATTGTGCGCTGCAGCTCAATCCTACTTTCGTTGGTAATGCGATCGAGCACTATTTTACTCTTTCACTTTAATACAAATCCGGCATTTAACACAATGGCAGCATCGTGTTGTTGAAACTGTAATTTAAGGGTTTATTTATTGTTCTACTCCATGCTCGAAAGTGTAGTCACTTGGCTAACTTATATGTATGATTGTGGTAGAAACTGTCCAAACAAATACACAATATTACGATATAGGCCTGGTTTGTACCCTGGTTTGTAACAGGGAAATCCCAACATTCTCCACTAGTTATTTGAATAATTTATTGAATCAGGCGTTACTTTGCGGAGCTCCATATTTATAAACTAAAAACAATTACTTTGCTCACCCGCGACTAGTTATTTGGCTTAAATGTCTTATCGTGTAAGGAACAGACAAAAACTGATAAAATAATGGTTATACCGTGAGCATAACCACTAATTCTTTGCAATAAAATGGGACTTTTAACCACTGTTTCTACGAAATAAATGCCCGTTTTACTATAGATATAAATATATTCTGTTGTTTCGAAACACGCTGTTTAAAGTTATATCCGATGCTGGCTGTAGAATAATTGTCACCCAAAATGTTAGTTAATGAATTTGACATGTTTATTTCGACAATACGTCATGGGAGCCATGCAGCCGTTTGATATTAGATAGATTTTGCTGTCCACTGTAATTAGTCATCATAATTAGGTGAATTTTCTTATGTAAATAATAAAGGATTCCTTTATATAAAATATTGTTTTATTATCCATAGCAAATAAATAACATTTGATTTTGAGATCAACATAATTAAGACAAACTAATAACAATAGTATATATCTAATCTTATAGATGTGGTACCTGCTACAATTCCTAGTAATATTAAAAGGCACATGAAACTGTTACCAATGTCATGGTTTTTTTTTGTCACTGTCTGCCCTACAGTCGTCGCATTACTACTCTTTAAGACTTTTTACTATTCAATTCCGAGCCCTATTACAAAGTGACAAGGCGTACCAATAGACACTTCGTAACTGCTGACAACTTGCGTCACAAACGAGCTTTCAGCGTTTGTAAAGTTTGCAGTTATAATTCGCCACGGGCCGGTTCCTGCTTTTCGGTTATGTAAGTAAATATATTGTTGATTGACAGATCCATCTTCTCATCTTGCAGAAGCAGTTTTACTGATGGGTGCTGAAATAAGTAATTGTTAGATATATGGATCATTCGGCCCAGATTATAAAAAGGTACTTTGTGCTAATCTCGACTTACATACGTGAGTGATCCGTAAATTATCAATACGATTGAGTCTCACGATAGTTTCATGTTAGAAATAATGCAAATAAAAATTCGTAACGCAATTGGAACTGTAAACTTGTCCGTAACGCGCAGTGAAAAGATACGCTTGCTACTGAAGAATTCTTCTATTTAAAGCCTGGGCTTATTGAACCTGGAGTGCCATCTATGAGCAAAAGAATATAAAACAAAAATTGTAATTACTAAAGAGGCACCTCCCCGGAAGTCCGCCTTGAGGAACTTGACGTTTTCGCCCTCCGCGGCCAGGCCGTAATGGCTGCAGACTTGGCGCGCCTCGTTAGCGCTGTTGAATCGCAGCCAGTCCAGCAACGCGTACGTTGGCACTGACAGCTTGTTATATGCGACGCTCATCACTTGCAGGGCATGTCTGAAATACAGACAATGAGTGATTCCAGGCCCCTAGTTCACCAACTTTACAATTGGCAGTTTTCAATAACAATTCGGTGTCCACTGCTGACTTGACGAGCTTTTGTTTTAGCGCGCTTCATATTGTCAAAGAAATGTAGTTCGAATTGCCATATAAAACTGACATTGAAATAGGGGCCATGTGTCCATAGTCCAGTGGATTAGTACAAGGAACACAAGCCAAGCAAACAATACATTATGGACTTTTGGGACATGAGTCCCATACAAACTATTCCAAAAATAAAACTCACCTTTGTATTTTGGGCAAATGCAGACACAGGGCGCAGTATGTGAGGGGACACAGGTTCTCCAGCTGTTTGCAAACTTGAATGTAATTCCCATTGAAGTTGGCCACTGCTATTTCATATGCCAATTTGATGCTGGGCTGACTACAAAATAATATAAAATGGGTTATATTAGTTTGGTATGGTTGTCTGGGAGAGATCGCTTTTAGGCGATAAGACCGCCTAATGTCTACCTCGCCTGTTTTTTTTATAATTTCCTTGTACTGTTTTTGTGGTGTTCAATAAAGAATAATTTGTATTGTATTGATTGTCTATGAAGGTATGTTTTGAACACTTATTTACACAAATAACATGTGGGTGCGGAAAACAAACCTTTTCATTTCCTTTGTCAAATTCCAGTATCTAAACATTGGATGGACATCATCCAAATTGCACAAAATGTACAAACTCTCCATCAGTCTTCTATCACACCTTGTCTCTGGTCCATCAGAAGTAAAGTCTATGTTTGCGACAGACAGAGACAAATCAAGTGAGTCTTTCAGAAAACTGGTGTACTGGTCTAAAGAGTCGTAACAGCTTAAGTACCACTTCAAACACTCTAACAACAACTTTTTGTTTAATACTGGATCATAGACTTGAATTGGATGTTCACTGAGTCTGAAATAAGAAAAACCGAGTCATTATCTGGTATTTTCTTAGCTACCATTCTAAAGTAGGAATTAAAAGCCAGTTTTTAAACAATTATAAGCAAGTCAATCAAAGTAACTTTAAAAAATAAAGTGACTAGGTTTAATTTCCCAATGGTACAAAACAAAATAATCAATGTTACCAACTTGTATCCAAAATATGTGTGAAATCGAATCATGGGCTCCAGTAATTTGATGCAATCCTCATGACCCAATCGTTGTATTGTCATATCCTGTCGCACAGCCCTCAGCCGGTCTGTCAAAAAGTCATACATCACTGGCGCACTGACATCTGTTTTTTTGGTCACACTACAAATAGATAATTTAAATACATTAATTTGGATTGGATTGGATTGGATTAATGATGTTCAATTATTTCTGGAGTACATGAGATAGAGAAAGAGACATTCAGCTTTTTATTCCTATAATGATAGTGTTAAGTGACGTGACAACTGTGTAAATAAAATAAAACAACACAGAGTAGTTATATAAAATTATTTTGTATGACAACTGTTGATTGTTTATACTTACTTTTATTTACGTTTTACTTTTATACTTACGTTTATACTTACTTGCAGGACTTACTTTTCAAAGTTAGGGATCCTTACGGTCCCTAGTCTATATATTCTTGTGGTTCTGAGTGACTTAATCAAATACCTGAACTGTATTGAATCGCCGGAAGGCCGGCATGAGCGACTGGCGACAAGGAGAAAAGACCTATCTCAGATGATTAATACCAAACTTAAAGTAGTTAAGCACTCTTCGGGTTTTCAAGCAATTGATCTATTCAACAGGTTACCGTTAGACTTGAAGTCAATTACGAGTGTGAACATGTTTAGAAAGAGTTTGAAAGCTTTTTTGCTTGAGAAGTGTCTCTACTCAGTTGCAGAGTTTTGTCAGCTTAGAAATAGAGATAACTGAGGTAAAAATACCTAATATAATTAATGTAGGTACTTACATAATTAATGAATAAAATTTTAGTGTACTAAGTATGTGGTAGTTGACATGATGATTATTTATTGATTTGTGTGAATAGTATTTTGTTGTATACCTATTGTTTAATTATAATTTATTGTTTAACTGAAATTTCAAATGCAATGTACATTGTTAATTGAATAAATGACTATGACTATGACCTGAGGTTGGAAACTTCATTAGAACCAGGATCAACTTTTGAGGACTATACTCTACTTTGTGCGATTTACCAATAACATAATTGGTATTTTTTTCAAAGTCACACTTCTGCATTGACCAACAGCTGTGACTGGCCAGTTGGCCACACCTGGTCTATTTGGCTGATTTTGCAATTTATATGTAAACAAATGACAAATCTGCCAAATAGGAAAAAAATAAGCAGGGACAAATCTTGCCCAAGCACAGTTCTGTTACCAGCATCTTATCTGTTTATCGTAATTACTTTGATAGCAATATTGTGTTCTGGCATGAACATTGCACATGAGAACACTCGTTTCATGGAAAAAGTGTCACTAGTGAACGCACACAAAAAGCAGATGCCGCACAGTGCGGCGCAGCACCAAGTACGGCCTCAGTAGCGCGGGAACGGCCACGACGGAATCAGCTGCGGACCTACTGTAGCATTTCACAAACATCTTCCGACCGTCTATAACCTCTAAAACATGCACCATCTTAGCCTTTTCTCTCCTGTAATTTATCCAAATATGTATAATTAGCAAACATAACTCAATTTCAACGTAATTCGGACTGCATTAATTTAGAAACACGAAAAATGCCTACTTACATAGCAATTTCTTCTTCAGGGCACATAGAGTTACATGTACCCTGTATAGCTTCGCTATATTCTTTTGCAGGAGCTTCATTGTTCCTAGTCTTACAAAAATAATCAATGTATGCCATTATGGACGGATAAAATCAGAAAACCGATTGGAAATGTTTGTTTTGGAGGTGTTTTGAAATCTTGTTTACCACGACAAATGTCAATGTCAGTCATCACAACTGTCACTGTTAGTGTTTTTTTTTTTGGATCGTCCCATCGGTTAAAGACCAAGGGGATTTATCCGTACAGCCTCAATTATTATATTAATTTATTGTTGATCGCTTGTTTTTTTTTTGGTATATTTTTATTTATATCGTATTTTAGGTGTCACCGTGTTTCTGACCGTTCCCCTGATGCCAAATAAAATACGTAGTAGCGAATTCGTTGGTAGACTGGCGTGATTATTTATTTGTAGACTGCACCTGCCTCAAAGCAACGAGCAACGAGCACGTTAACAGGCGTAACACCTAGATTATTAATATTATCACCGAAACGAATACTGCTCATTCTTAGAAGCGCTTAGGATTCAGCCATGATCACATAAAAAAACAAACGAACGACGTAGGTCCTAGGCTTTAATTTTTTACCAATTTATACACAGATCTTCATAAAAAATATTCACTAAGATACTTGCACAATTTACTGATAATTCATAATATAATAACTAGTTAATACAACACCGTAATTTATCAAACTTGTGATAGTCCTATCACATTTCAATAATTTTCTCTTTGAGCTCCTTCAGTTCCTTCGCGTGGATCCATTTAATTCCAGTCGCGGACGCAGAGCTGGACGGCCGAGAAATGCATCTGTAAAAGGTTTAAAAAATATATTAGGTAAACTAATGAGAAATGAGGTACTGCGGTTACGAGTACAGTCCGCAGCAGAAGTGCTAAGCAACCGAAGCGGTCACAATGATCAAAGCACGGCTCTATTGTTATAAACATATGAGCTTGTACAGATCATTGTGACCGCTTCGGTTGCTTAGCTACTTTTAGTCCTACATGGGAAATACCTAATAAGTAATTCTAGTCAAAAAGTACAGTTGCCCATCCCCAGTCCCCACACATACAAGTGACGTAGCTTAAAAGCATCCATATATTCTGCAAGTGCTTACCCAATCTTCTTTCCAAACAAGTTCTCCATGCGCACTTTACAGAAGATCCAGGGCCCTTGGTTCTTGTGCTCCTCCTGGCAGAAGAACACTTTCGCCTTCTGATAACGACAGAACTCCTGCAGCACGATGTCATACGGGAATGGATAGAGCTGCTCAATGCGGCACATGGCGATTTTGTCTTCGAGTTTCTTCTCTTTCCGGAGCTCGTCCACGGTGATGGACACTTTTCCAGAGCAGAAAATTAGTTTCTTCACTCCTTCTGGGCTCTTAGAGGCTGGACCGTTTTCCCTTATGGCTCTGTGAAATAAGATGTATAGTAAGGATACTGCATCATCTGCTTAAGAATTACTGTAGATACGTGCGAAACATTGGCGAACAATATTTTTGTACAATTTTCGTTTCACACTCGTAGGTACAGTCAGCATCCAATAGTTGGTGAATTGGTACTACACTTGCAAGCCGTTAATTAGAAACAGGTTAGGGACAAACATAATAAGTCACTAAAGGGAGGGCAGGGCAGTTGGTAGACGCACCAAAAAAAAACTAAAATCATTTTGGTTAGGAGTCAGAGCTTCATGCAGCCCTGATTCCAAAGCATCCCTATTTAAAATAAAACACCTAGAGGGAGGTTTTGTGCGCATTCTTTGGATGTAAGTAGGTACCATACTAGTGCAGTGAATTGTCGTTGTCACCCCCTGGACCAGAGGTGCTTGGCATACAGGGCAGACCCCCCCCCCCCATTCACGCCGCCAATGGCTCCTGATTCTACTGATTCTGTGATACCTTTGGAAAGAAGTGCCAGGCAGGAAGTCCGAGAAGGGCGACCGGTAGAACGGGTGCTTGAGGCCGACCTTGGGCGTCATGAGGATGAGCGGCTTGCGGAACGGCATCGCGATCTGCCGCCGCATCATGTGGAAGTAGTTCGCGGGCGTCGTCACGTTGCACACGATCCAATTCGCTGCTCGAAGCTGTTTTACTACCAAATAAAAGCCTTCAAATATTAAACGCTTTAATCCTTTGAACGCCAAGAACGCATAAAGGCGTCGCGAGCCGACGTGCCTACGACGCCACCAACGCTTAAAGGCGTCCAGCTGCACAGTGTAAATGCGACCTATGGACGCATGCTTAAGGTTTATTATTAAGGACGTTATGCCAACTTGGCATGTGAGTGAAAACTTTTTTATGCGTCGTTGGCGTTCAAAGGGTTAAAGTGCACAACGTACTTACTAAATATTACAGAGACCAGATCTTGCCAAAATAAAACATCTACTTACATGGGTGGCCTAGCACGGTGGCCTAGTGGTTTGACCTATGGCCTCTCAAGCAGAATGTAGTAGATTCGAGCCCAGACTAGCATCTCGTGAGTTTATCGGAATTTAAGTTCGAAATTTCACTTGTAATTTATCATGAGGTTTTCGGTGACGGCAAACATCGTGAGGAAAAACGTACACTTCTGCGCAGCAATTCAAATGGTGTGTGTCAAGTTCACAATCCGCAGTGGGCCCGTGTGGGAACATACGCCCGAGCATGATGATGATGATGACTGCACTCGATGATGTACAAGTAAGTACTTATTTCAATTTTCAGGCTCAATGTTTTCCAGCATTGGTTGTGGTTTGTAAACCACAGATGCTATATCACATAATAATAATGGTTTCAACCGACTTGTGTTTTCTGTATACCTAGTCAGTTAGCGCACGTAATGTTCTATTGTTGAAACATTCTGAATAATTTCAACACGTCAGTAATAGCGCGTCAAAAGGAACATTAGGTGTTCCTATAACGAGGAAAATTAGCCGTCGGTGGCGTCCTCGCAAGCTTACAGACGAGCTCCTTGTCGTCGAGGTCGGGGATGTTGTCTTCGTCGTCGTCGGCCTGCAGCAGGTAGCGCTCCACGCGCGCCGACGAGTGCTCCGGACCCTGCGCCCACAACCAACATTCAAATAAACGGGTAGTATGGGTTACGGTCCCTTACCTAAATTATGTTTTTTTTTTAACAAAAACAAGAGCAATGAGCCTCCTTGAACAGAAAGGATTAATAGAGAGCTGCCTACATTTAGGGCCCGCTTCACCACTTGTTGATAAAGTTGCTGATAGCCTATCTGCTAGATATTCTATCAAATGCTTTACTGTTTCACACGTTCCCGATCTCTGCCAGATTTCACTCGTGTAACAGATGAAATATCAGGATGACTTATCTAGCAGACTTTTTATCAACCAGAAACTCCATCATTCAGTACTGAAACAAGCCCTTAAGGCCCTGCCCCCATACTACGAAATTCGTAAATCGAAGTTCGTATCGTATCGTCCCGCTCACTATCGTGTTAAATAATATTAGCTTCAGAGGGACAGCACGATACGAAGTTCGAATTTGGCACTTCGTAGTCGGGGGGGCTCATCATATGTACGGTACGATCGGTCGTTACGATCCGTCGCTTCCTGGGCCGTGTTTTATAAAGCTACAAGTTACAATTTACAAGCGGAAGTCTCATTTTATCACCTTTTGGTAGAAAGAGACTTCCGCTTGTAAATTGTATCTTGTAGCTTTATAAAGCACGGCCCTGAACATAACGACGGAACGAAAGTATATAACAAAATCGCTCTATACTTAGGTATATTACACTTTCAATCGTAAAGACAACGACCGATCGTACCGTATAAGTATACTGAACTGTAAAGTTTATAAACTAACAGCGCCATCTATCCCGTGCGGCAGCTGCACCACGAGGCCGGACTGGCAGATCCACTTGCTCTCCCCGTTCGCGATGAAAGTGTCGAACACGGGCTGCGCAGTGTCCGCAAAGTCGCCGTACTGCGCCTCCCAGATGGTCAGCAGGTGCGGGCTGGAGTACGAATAGCCTACTTCGAAGCCTAGGATGCCTAGAACCGGGGAAAGTTGGTTAGGTATAGAGAAGTGCGTTACGTTGTGTCAGACACCATTTCGTAAAAATACCTATTAGATACTTAATAGGTTTTTTATTTTTATTTTCTTGCTAATCTGAATATCCTACTACGAACATGAACAAAGGTCATCATGCTAAGACTGCCAAGTAAGTTGTAGGATAGACAGAGTTTACTTCATTTGAGCCTTATCTTTCTTAAGGAGGATCTAATATTTAAATCATCTTATCGAATCTACTACATCAAATGATGTAGGCCACAGAACTATATCGAAATAGAAGGAAATATTGTAATGTATGTTCCTACTCTGTGATTCTTCTTGGCAATCATGGTCTTTCCGAAAGCGCTGGTAGACTCAAAAAGAATGACGTGTAAAAAAGCATTGAACTGCCTATTTGCTGAATAAAATTTTGAATTTGAATTTGAATTTACTTCGAGTGCCAAAAAGAAGATCTGAGAACCACATTGTAATCTGCGAACTTTAGTGCGCTACCGACCGTCCTAAAATGTTTATACAATATGTTACCCGCCCGATTCCCATAGAAACCGATAAACTATTGCCTACTATCTTGATATAGTTCCGTGACGTAGGCAGTCGAAAACTCAAAAAGCCTATGAGTAGGGTAACAAGAGTGTCCTCTAATGGAAAAGCTGATATTCGAAGTGAAGTGATGCAACAACGCCGTGATACTCAGCCTAGGGGTTTGACCTATGGCTTCTTAATCAGAGGGTCATAGGTTCGAGCCCCGGCTTGCACCTCTTTTTTCGGAATTTATGCGCGTAATTACATCTGTAATTTATCACGAGCTTTTCGGTGAAAGGAAATATCGTGAGGCAACTCGCACACACTCCTGCGAAGCAATTCATTGGAGTGTGTAAAGTTCCCAACCCGCACTGCGCGTGGGAACTATAGCCCAAGAACTCTCATACTGAGGGAAGGCCGAACCCAGCAGTGGGACCTAAAAAAAAAGTTGGTGACGATGCAATAATGGGCAAGGAGAGGAGCTCACCGAACTCGGAGAGCGAGCTGTTGTGCAGGCTGTAGTGCGCCTGGTCGGGGTACAGCGTGTCGAACACGCGGTGAGTGGCGCCGTCCACGCCCTGGTGATGCAGCACATGGTGCCTGAAGACAGGCCCGCCCGCTGGTCAACACTACCCCCTTCATCCTAACCCTAACTTCCTAACTAATATCATAAACTAGCTGTTGCCCGCGACTTCGTCCGCGTAGATTTCCGTTATCGCTATCCCGCGGGAAGTAAACAATTTTCCCTAATAAAGAGAGCTAAGATGAAATGCCTCTTGTGCATGTAATTACACCGGCTGTCTTACATTACATTTGCGTAAATAATGAGAATGAAAAGAAAAGCGGCGGCACGCGGCGAGTTTACAAAGGCACCTTGGAAAAGTGAAAAGCACTAGTGCGGAAAATCCAACTTTTCGCCCGCTACGTAGCCACAAAATGTAGCACTTTTTGAGCAGCTGGTGTAAAAAGTGTATTTGGCGTGTACCTGTGAGCCATGGTGCCCCGCTCGACGTCCTCTCCGGTGAGCCGTATGTGTATCTTGTCCCGCAGCAGCGAGCCGTACGCGAGCGCCTCGCCCATCGCCCAATCCGCTATGCCCTCCTTCACCTGCAGATCTTACTCTGATGTACCTACTCCTGAACGTTGTTTTGGTCGTTGATTACTCTGGACACTGTGCCCTTAGTGTAATCAAAAAGCACAAAATACGTCACGATCGCGTTTGCGTTACGGGTGTCAAATAATGTGAGAATTGCTTGTTGTCGAAACGTGCCACTAGTGGCGCTGCTAATTTGTCCAAGACATTACGTGAACAGGTTAATTTTAGCTATAAAAATCCGCTTTTTTAATTATATTTTTCGATGAGGTGAAATGTAGATGTCACGCGGTACCACAAATTCGGTCGGACGCACCGGCAACTGCCAACATGGGATTTGGCCGACCTATCCTAACATACAAGTTTCGTTCTATTTTTCGGTGACGTTTTTTTTGATGATTTTGCGTGCATACAAATCGTATGGTGTACCGAACTATTTGAGCACTTTGGATGTCACCATATATATGACGCTGACCTACCATTTTTTGACAATTTGCACAAAATGTGCCAAGTTGGGCCGCGGCCTACCAAGAGCAGTTGAAGCTACTTACTAAAGGTTAGGTACCCTCAGTGTAGGCATTTTCAATTTTTTTATCAGGTAGGGTCTCATGTAGTGGGCTCCCGGACTAATAGTAATTCAGAAGTAGTTTTTTTTGGTCGTTGATTACACTAGAGGATCTGATCCTGGCATTACGATAAAACCAAGAGGACAGAGGGTCGAGCACGACTTTACGAATGCTGCGTAACATAAAATCGAATAGTAAACGTTGTCGAGTTTGGATGACGTTTGGAACAGCGCCAGTCCGTGAGCGTATTTGGAACTAATATTTAGCATGAGGTTTCTCGATCTCGATACGATAACCGTAACGTTACGCAGCATTTGTAAAGTCGTGCTCGACCCTATCACGTTCCTTTAAAATAAATAATAATAAAACCAGATGTACAACACAATAGTGCCATATAAAAAACTTTTTTCTTTGAGCTAGACGACAATACAAAAAGACTACAAAAAGTGTGTAGCGCCATTTCTCGCTTAGTTGATGAGCAGTACCTGTATGTTTCAAACTGAGATGTGAATTTTCGTACCGAGGTGTTACATAGATGGCGCTAGCGAGTCAGTATTTGCCAAGTAAATGGCGCAGCTGGTAGCGCTTCGCCACGGTATGGTGGAGGTCCTGGGTTCGAATCCCCGTTCGAGAATTTATTTTTCTGGTCTTTCTGTATATTTAGGTACGTTTAAATTTGAGAAAGACTTATAGATGGCGCCATCATGCGCAACGTTTATATTTAAGGTTACAATATAGACCTTTGACCTGAAGACAGATGCGTTTCTTCAGGTTTTCGGCTTCGGTTTTCATAGTTTTCTGTTTAGGAATTTGATGATGATTTTTTTACTAACCATCTTCTCTCTGTTCTGCAGCACCCTGACCAAGCCCTTGTGCAGCTCGAACGCCCAGGGCTCCGGCGCCTTGCAGAAGTGGTTGGCGATCGTGTTTATGCTCGTCTGGCTGATGCCGGTCTCTTGGATCTGAACAATATTCCCGTAATCCGAAATAAAATAATAATATTTCCGAAGAGATGTATGAATACGGAGGAGGCTAAAGAGGTGTGTAAGGACCGTAAGGGCAAGCCATAGTTTCTGCCTACCCCTGTGGGAAAGAGGCGTGATATTATGCATGTATGTATAGTTTTTTTCAAATGTTGTTTCTTTCGACGTATGTACAAATCGCTTGGTTTAGTGTATGGGGGTAAGCACGTGACAAATATCAAAAACCTTGGGTTAAACGGGAATACACTGTAATAGGGGTTTAGGTTCACAGTATCGATCTAAGGACTACGGTTGTTTTCTGTGTTGTGTACCTATTGTTATTTCCGTAAATGTTTAAAAAAATCTGAACAAGTTTATAGTATTAAAGGTACAATACAACACGATGACCTGGATCTTGGCTTCTTGGCTATTTGATAGTTTTGCCAAAAGAAACAGCGAGTGCACTGGCACTTTTATACTGATAAATGAAAAAAAACATATGGAAAGAGAGTTTTAGTTACCTTACCTATTCGTATTGTTACATTATAGTAAAATTCGGACTAATTTGTCACCAATTTGTTTGGCAATTTTAGATTATTTGTGAACCGAATGAACCGTATTTGTCAAGGTGACAAGTTAAATAAATAAAAAATCAGGAACTGTATTTAAAATTGATTTCTTGTCGATGTCCCACTGCTCTATCTAAAGGTGCTGCTGCTGCCGCAAAGATAACCAGACTTCGGACTTCGGATTACTAGGGGCTCAGAGACTCGCAGGACCGACTAGCCTCTCTTTCCCTTGTAATACGAGGGCTGTTTGATAAGTACCCGTTTTCTAAATATATTAATATCACTGGCCGATAATAAGTATACCACCTTTTTAAGCCATTTCTCAGAGGCGGGAAAATTAAAAAAAAAAAATGGCATTCTTTTGTTTTTTTTCTCATTTGACAACGATTCAGTGAAGGCGTGAACTTAAAATTGATAAAATGGAGAAAGAACAATATCGGTTTGTAATTAGATTCTTATTTTTGGAAGGAAAAACATGTGATGAAATAAAAGTAAGAATGCAAGCGGTTTACCATGAATGTGCTCCTTCTATGACAACCGTCACCGATATAACAACCGTCTTTGATGAGGATCGCCCAGGCCGGCCAGTTGAGGTGACTACAGACGATATGGTTAAGAAAATTGAAAATATCGTTTTAGCCGACCGCCGAATTAAACTTCGAGAAATCGTTGATGCTGTAAACGTTTCAATCGGGAGGGTACAACACATATTAGAAGAAAAATTGGGTATGAAGAAAGTATCGGCGAGGTGGGTGCCGCGTTTACTCACGGAGGAGCAAAAACGGAACCGACTGACTACTTCGGAGCAGTGTTTGGCCGTGTTCAAACGTAACCCGAAGGAGTTTCTGCGTCGTTTCGTGACCGTGGACGAAACGTGGGTCCACCACTACACCCCGGAAATGAAAGAGCAGTCGAAGCAGTGGATTTTACCGGGTGAACCTGCTCCAAAGAAAGCAAAAACCGTCCCATCGGCTGGAAAGGTCATGGCGACCGTTTTTTGGGATTCGCAGGGTATTTATACATATTGACTATTTAGAAAAGGGAAAAACAATAACAGGGCAGTACTATGCCAATTTATTCGATGAATTTGACGCCGTGTTGAAGGACAAACGACCCCATTTAAAAAAGAAAAAAGTACTGTTTCATCACGACAACGCCCCGGCTCATTCGTCCAGAGTTGTGACGGCTAAATTAGCACAGTTACGCTACGAACTATTGTCTCACCCCCCGTATTCTCCAGATTTGGCCCCATGCGATTTCTTTTTGTTTCCCAACCTAAAAAAATGGCTCGGTGGCAAGCGATTTGGATCAAATGACGAAGTCATTGCCGCCACAGAGGCCTATTTTAAGGACTTTCCAAAATCATACTTTTTGGATGGTTTATTGAAGCTTGAGTATAGGTGGAACAAATGTATAGAGTTAAAAGGTGACTACGTAGAAAAATAAATACATATATACAAAAAAAAGTTTTTTTTCCATAAACGGGTACTTATCAAACAGCCCTCGTATAATACCTAATGTGATTGGTTGATTAGCCAAACCTTTTTAGGGTCCGTGGCCTCGAAGAAGCCGGTCCAAGGCGTATCGATCCAGTCCATGATGCTGAGCTTGGTGATCTTCTTGGCGAGCTCGAAGTGCTTGTTCAGAGTGTCCGTGTACTCCTTCTCCCAACCCTTGATGTCTGACTCGCTGACCAGCCCTTCTTGCTTCAGCCGGTCTTTGTACATTAGGTCCACTGAAGGGAGGTAAGGGAAAGGCTGAAGGCGGGTATGGGGAAGGGAAAAAAGGGAAGCTGAGTGTAGTGTAGAGGTGGTGGGCGATCATTAAATTTTTTGGGAAAGTCGGTGATTAAATGATAATGGATGCTGCGACAATTTGTAACTATTAAGCTGCCTAGAACAGAATCCTATTACCGTGGAAGCTTGTGAAAATTCTGGATTAGGCGATTTCCAGTTTCAAAATAGAATCCCAAAAGATAAGAACATTCTTTTGGGTTAAGTCTAAAAATATTCAGGGGGACTTATTAAACTTTCCAAATATTTTCCACTTGACTAATTCCTTGGACTCTATCAGAATTTGACTGAAGAGTAGAAACTCTCATTGGGCCATGGATCCACACCTTACTGCATCTACAAGGGGCCGTACGACGGCTTGCCGCAGCATCATGCTGAGTGTCGCCTTTTTTGACCCTATTCGGCACAGTTATGGCATTCGTATTTAATTATAAATACCTAGGTACCAATCTGTTTTTGTTTCGTGTTGTGTTTTAGCAGTTTAATGTTTAAGTTCTTTTGTATACGATTTTCTTTTTAATGGGTGTGTCTGTGTCGAATCTGTACTAATAAATGTTTTCTTTCTTTCTTCCAATGGAGCCAAACTAACCAGTCTGCATGGTCTTGATCTTCTTGTACATGAAGGGCTGCGTGAACATGGGCTCGTCCTCCTCGCTGTGCCCGAAGCGGCGGTAGCAGACCAGGTCCAGCACCACGTCCTTCTTGAACCTGCAGCGGTACTCGATGGCGACGCGCGCCGCGTGCGCCACCGCCTCGGGGTCATCCCCGTTCACGTGCAGCACCGGTGCGTCCACGCACTTTGCTACGTCTGCCGATTACTATACTTTAAATATTAGATACTCACTGACGCAGGAAAGTATTGCTAACCCCGGCAATGGAACCCGGATCCTTGACATAATGTGTCACGTTCCTTACTGGGACCCCTGGATCTTACAATCAAAGTTCAAAAAAATTACAATAATAGTTTGAATTAATGTTTTTCCCGTCACCAGCTCGGAAAGACTCTCTTTATCATTCGAAATCTTAGCGCAAACACTGCTTAACGTGGATTATTTATTTTATGAAGGAAATAGGTGTGCCATGAAGTCATCTTGCACTGGCCGCCAATGTTCCTTTAAGTAAGACCACTTCGGATTGTATGATGGTAACACGAAGTGCCAAGTAGACACCGCGCCAATGGCTATCAAGCTATCATTTATGCTACAAAGTGATTTACCTGAGCAATATGGCGAACTCCGCGAGAACCGTGGCTCGGTGGTGTACCCGATCTGGTTGTTGCACACGATGTGTATGGATCCGTGCGTGGTGAACGCCGGCAGGTTGCTCAAACCGATGGTCTCGTACACCACTCCCTGCCCGGAGAAAGCTGCGTCACCGTGCATTATGATCGCCATCACCTGGGGCAACATGTGGTGCTTAACATGCAGGAAAAGGTTCTCTCACCTAGTAGTAGTTAATTTATAGCACCTACCTAGGCACTAACTAGCGACATTCGCATTCGCACGGGTTTCACCACTAGGGGAAGGTTGTAACTTAAAATACGAGGAATGGCGTCAGTCACGCACGTGGCTCCATTTTTACCGGCGATGCTTTGGACGGCGGCCTTACTGAGTCCCAAACTACGAGCATATACGTCAGGAAGACAGTGTATAATCTCAAAACTAAATAACCACATCTCTGACAACTGCGTACCTGCCCGAAGTCGCGCCCGAATCGCTTTATGCCAAAGCATGTTTTTAATCTGTGGATATTTTTGTGATCTTCTTCCCTATTAATTCGGACGTCCTTTAAGCATCAGTATATTGGTCGAAGTACTGCTACATTCTTACCCTGTCCCCGTTGGAGTCCCCCTTCCAGTGCTGCTCCGCCCTGGTCTTCCCGGCGACCACGGGCGACACCACCTCCAAGTGAGAGGGGTTCGCGCTCATGGACACCTTTATGTACTTGTTCGTGCGCCGGATAAAGCGGTGGATGTACGTGCCCAGATGGTACTTGATATCGCCAGAGCCCTGCACAAGAGCTACTGTCAATGAGTAATAAATAATATAAGGTCTAATGTTGACAATCCCCTCATGGGCCACCAAAAATGTTGACAATACATACAACCACGATTAAGTTACCTCCGGGTTATTTACTAATTATTCTCACTTGCAAATACATTATAAAAAAATTTGCATGTGCGATTTGATTGAACATCTGGACATTAGCAAAATCATGCTTTTCTCATACGCCACTCACTAGTGTCATAAAAGTGATAAAGTGTTATCCGTAAGCATTATGCCAGCTATAATTATTCGTATTATAACCTCAAAGCTCATATTGATTGCCCCCTTATCGCGAAGACTTGTATCTACATAGTTATCTACCTACTAGTCTGGAAAGTATCAAGCAGTAATTGGGATTTATCTTTGGCGAGTTTTTACCGGTTCTTTTGGTTCCATAGGTTTGAACTGAGCGAAGATGTCCATCAGCTGCTTGCGGCACACATTTACCAACATGTTTAGACGTCCTGGAAGCATAAGGTCCACATATGATTCCATTTCATATGGTATTGAACGGCACTGAATGCCATGATCGTGAAACTTTAGGCCAATATTTTTTATGTCAAAGTCACTGTCTAAAATCTATTCAATGGGTTCCAAAATCGATGTATGAGACATTCCATTACCTAGCTATTCCAATTTCTGTTAAAGATAACCGCATGCCCCACAAAATATGGCTACAAGTCCCTCCCTCCTAATAAGCTTCCTTCTTTTATGGCGCTACCTGATGGGCTATCCATGCCCATTTTAGATTCTAAATATATTTCAATATTTGGAATAAGTACCTACTTAAAGTTTTACTATTTCAACCTATAATTAAAGACTATAAATGTCTTAAGTACTTACCCCAAAGATAAACACAATGGTTGTAAGTAAGAGCAATTCTACACGGTTTGGCGGTTACGCCATTCGTTTTGAGCGCATTTTGACTAGCCCTCTTTCTATTGACACACGCGCGTTACCGGATATATAGCGCTGTCCCGCTCGAGTGAATAAACTCCGCCCCCAGACAGGCTTAAGCTAATGGAGTGCTACCTCTGTGCTGCATGCCAATGACGATGGACTCCACCCCGAGCCGCGTGGAAGTGTCCACGATCTCCTCGAGCATCACGATCATGCTCTCACCTCCTTCCAGACCAAACCGCTTCTCCGCCGGCCACTTGGTTGCAAAATATTTTTCTAGACTGAAATTAAAAAACTCGTATCGATCGAGAGTGTGGCGCATAATTTCCGAAAGTCAATTTTTCTTGATGTCATTTTTGTTCAAGTCCCATATTTTCCCAGTGCCATTTTTTCCCAATGCCGTATTTTCCCAGTGCCATTTATTTCCAATGCCATATTTTCCCAGTGTAATTTTTTCAGAATTTCATTTTTTCCCGGTGCCATTATTTCCCAATGCCATATTTTCCCAGGGCCATTTTTTCCTAATATTTTTTTTCTCCATTTGCATATTTTCTCAATCTTTTTATAATGCATCTGATAAAAGACAGCAAACCAAGTTTTGTACTAGCTTATTATGACTAAAATAAAATGAATACCTAATTTCAGGTTTCAAGCTCAACTCAACTTGAATTGAAAGTTACGTTTTACAGTCTATTGATTTCAAAGCTCCACAGCGTATATTGTTGCCATAAAACTTGCGCAAAAACTACTGATTCCTTATTTTCACCTTACCCTTCACCTTAAGAAATGACGACTTTATCGTCCAAGAAATAACGTTCATATTAATACGTAACTAAGAAAAAATATTAATTAATTAATAATCGTGGATATTTTTTGTTTGATTAGTTTCTTGTAGTAGTAATAATATGTTGACGGCATAAATTAAACAATTTTGAAGTATTTATGTACCTATTTTGGTTTTCCAAAAATTACCCATATTTGTGACTTTAGAAATCTGCAAAGAGAATCTGTTTAATTTTAAATAATTTATTAACACACGTAATACACTATTCAGAATAAATTGTTTAATTACAGTTATCATTAATTTCAGGTAAGATAAGCCAGAAAACGTGTAACTTGCTGAACCATCTTTTTTTAATGATAGTCCCGATTGATTAATTAGTTTAATTTTGATTTCTTTAACTAGAATGCATGCATCATATCATAATAGAGGCACTTTTACAAAGTTATTTATTATGCTGTACATATGAAATAAAATGTGCCTAAAATTTTATTTTTTGTTTTTTTTTACATTGACGCGGAACCTTAAAATGTTTAATTCTTTTTATTTTAACTAGAACTAAGAATACTTTACATAATAGAAAAAGAAAATTACAGTTATAGGATTATGTCCAGGTTCTGTTCATTTGATGCGCCCATCAGTTCGATGCAGAGTTATTGTGGGTTGACTATATTTATAGCGGTACTCCCTGCTAAAATAGATGAAAAAAATATTATTACGTCAACAGGGTATGTCATATTAGAAACAAAGAACTGAATTTGTTGGAACTAAAAAACAATTACTTTGCTCACCCGCGACCACTAATGACAAATAGTTATATCTGTGCGGCAAATGTATGTTTCCATGCAACACCTCCGCCTCCACTGCTACACGAATCAACACATGCCACACAGACCCAACTATCACCACCACCACTATACTAAACGCTGACGCGTTTCGGCACTCTCCACGAGGCCATTTACGAAGCACAACAACAACCGCTCAACATGCCACCACTTCCACTACTGACATATGTAAACCATGTACTCAACTTAGTTAATGACAAAACCAACGTACCCACTAATATTTTATCATTAACTAAGTTGAGTACATGGTTTACATATGTCAGTAGTGGAAGTGGTGGCATGTTGAGCGGTTGTTGTTGTGTTTTGTAAATGGCCTCGTGGAGAGTGCCGAAACGCGTCAGTGTTTAGTATAGTGGTGGCGGTGATAGTTGGGTCTGTGTGGCATGTGTTGATTCGTGTAGCAGTGGAGGCGGAGGTGTTGCATGGAAACATACATTTGCCGCACAGATATAACTATTTGTCATTAGTGGTCGCGGGTGAGCAAAGTAATTGTTTTTTAGTTCATAAATATGAACCTCCGCAAAGTAACGCCTGATTCAATAAATTAATGAATTTGTTGGATTTAGATAAAATAAAGAAATACTTAAAATAATCCTCTAAAGCCATGAGTTTTGTGGCCTAGCAGAAATATGAGGTCGGTGCGGTGCTAGCGGAATATTCTTTGAATGAAGCACCGACTTCATATTTCTGCTAGGCCATAAAACTCATGGCTTTAGAGGATTTTTTTGAAGGTGGTTTTTCTTTTTAACCGACTTAAAAAAAAGGAGGAGGTTCTCAATTCCTCGGATTTCTTTATTAATTTTATTTTATTTATGTATGTCGAAGACTACTTGCTTGCAGTATTATTAACTCAAACTCTTGTATTGTTTAAAATTGTAATAGGATAAAAGTTACTCTATCTGTGCTCTGTATTGTAATAACGCCATCTATCATCGAAACTCTTAACTTCTTAGCTTTTGAGTAAACACAGGCGATTCGCCTGGGTGGGGTCCGTTCACTATCTGCCCCTAAACTACGAAATTCGAAAATCGAAGTTCGTATCGTATCGTCCCGCTCAGTCTCGTATTAAATAATTTTAATAATTAGCTTGAGAGGGAAGTTCGAATTTTGCACTTCGTAGTCGGGGGCTGTTATGATGGCGCTGTGTCGGTAAAGCAGCACGGCTCGATGGGTGAAGCAGTGAGAGAGGGAGAAGGAAGACTGCGAGAGTCTTTTGGCGGGCTTTGAGCGCAGAACAAGGTTTTAGAGGTTAAGTAGAGTTTTATTTGGTTGAAAAAGTGCAAAAGGTCAGATTTGTGGACCGAACCTACCGGTTTACTCAAAGCCAGTAGTTCTAGTGTTAATTAAATTATTTAAAGTGTTATTTAGTTGATAAATTTTAATACAGTGTTTGACTCTAACAAAACTTTCATTTGTTTTCGCCCGGGTTACCCAGAATGGCAAATGAATTAGAAACAATCAATGATGATAATGCCCACATTCCGACATGTATGTTCCCCGATTGCTCGAAGACGACTGGACCGATTTCAAAAATTCTTTTTTTGTTTGAAAGGGTATACTTTCTAGTTGGTCCCATTGTCACCAAGTCAGGATCTGATGATGGGATCCCAGGGAAATCGAGGGCAACTCTCAAATTCTATAGGGACGTATCATGTGTTTCATATATTTTCGAAAGCTATTCAAGTACTTGCGTCTGGTAGTCATCATCTTGTGTTGATGAGGTGATGATGGAAGGTAAAACTCCTTAACTCCGGAGTTGGAGGATACTTAATATTTTAAATATTAACGTAACTAAAAATTGCGAAATAAAAAATATTTTAAACAAAACCCTTTCAAACAAAAAAGATTTTTTGAAATCGGTCCAGCCGTCTTCGAGTAATCGGGGAACATGCATAAAAAAAAGATTCCGACAAATTGAGAACATCCTCCTTTTTTGAAGTCGGTTAAAAATATGAGACAGACATAATGTAGTGACATAAATATTCACTGTTTTCAGGAAGCGTCAAATCGCTGCATTCAAATTCGATTCGTAATACTAGCTAAATAAGTTCATATTTGCTGATGGATGACACATTTTGGATTTTGTGGTGTATCAGACATATTTAAGCGACTCTGTGTCCGATACTTATGCCGTTACCCAAAAACGATATTTTTGCCGGCCGCAATCCATCAGATCTTTATGCCGTCGAGTGTCGCCATATATTTTTGATTTCGAAAGAAAGAAAGAAATATTTATTTGCTAGAATACAGTTGGTTGTACAGATGTGAGATGTTACAACATTCAGTCCAGTGTATTCAGCCTGCATGCAGACATGCAAATGATTGAAATAATAGTAGATTTTTTATACTCATAACAAATTATTTACTTTAAAATCCAAATAGTTACTAGGCTATTGAAAAACCACCGACATTTTCATTTCAAAGTTTAATATTTCAAAAACGGGTGAACCGATTTAATAAAACTTATCTAAGAACCATCCATTTGAGAGCTACGGTGCCACAGACAGACACACAGATACACAGGTCAAACACCCCTCTTTTTCGTCGGGGGTTAATAAATAGTCTTTGAACGAGACCTTGGTATGCTCGGCAGGTGGTGGTAATTAGTGTAGTTCAAAAAAAAACATTGCAAAATAACGAGATAATAGAAATGTGGACATACGAAAAACAAGTAAATACTCGGAAAAAAAGTCTCTAGAGGTTTTACCCATTGGGATTTAAAAAGATTGAGAAAATATGCAAATGGAGAAAAAAACATTAGGAAAAAATGGCCCTGGGAAAAAATGGGATTGGGAAAAAATGCCACTGGGAAAATATGGCATTGGGAAAAAATGGCACCGGGGAAAAATGGCATTGGGAAAAAATGGCACTGGGAAAAAATGGCATTGGGAAAAAATGGCACTGGGAAAATATGGGACTTGAACAAAAATGACACCAAAAAAAACTGACTTTCGGAAATTATGCGCCACACTCGACATTCCGTGTCGCGTGCGAATTTTTTCCATGTGTTCAAATCTCAGCTCGTTTATCACTATTTGCAGTGACTAGCGCCATCTATGTGATTGCTTCGCAAACCGAAGACAGCACACTCCTTTGAAACTTATCAGTTTTCCCAGACTAAGAGATGGCGCCACTAAAGCAATCAATTCATTGACCTTAATGGAGTATCTTTTTGTATTTTATTCCCCATTTATTTTTATTTTGCCGGTTTTCCCGTGAATACCAACCATATATACTTTTTAAATACTGAAACATGAATAACAGGAAAAACAACCGGCCAAGTGCGAGTCAGGATTCGGTAGAAAGATTTTAACGCTTTTCCCCAGTGTTTTAAGAAGTCCAGTGTTAGCAGAACCCTGCTCCTAAGCAAAATGTACGCAGTGTGGGGTCAACTTATATTGGTCTGCGAAATAAAAATTTAAGATTTTGAGACTTTTGGAGTGGTTGTGCTATAAAAGCTACCTACATACCAAATTTCAAGTTTCTAGGACAACTAAGTACCCTTTAGGTTTTTGGATTTTGGCAATTTGTATGGAAATAGTTTTTTTAATAACTGTATCTTTTGATTGCGTTGACTTAGAAGGTTGATTTTTTCACAGCTTCAAGGGACCGCAGGCTTGAGTATTTGATATTAATTTCAGCATGCTACCTCCACGCGTTCCAGAGAAAAAGGGTCTTGACAGACAGACAGACGGACAACAAAGTGATCCTATAAGGGTTCCGTTTTTTCTTTGAGGTACGGAACTCTAAAAACAGAAAATGCTAACCCCGGGAATCGAACCCGGATAATTATTGATCGAAGGTCGCGGGCGTTCAATATCAAGCCGCTTACAACACGGCCTTGGTGAGCCGACGCATGATGAGCCGCTTCTCCTCCACGGACTTGTCGCAGGCGCCGGGCTTCTCGCAGCGCTCCCGGATGAACTGCAGCGCGTCCACGTCGTACACGTGCATGTACTCCAGCCCTATCGTGCCGCAGTACACCGTTTCCAGGCGGCGAATTATCTCCCTAGGATCACAACAAATTACAAAACACTCGTAGTTTGAGTTTTAACCAGAGTTTTTTAAACATTGTATCTTTTATTATCCTGTAGGTACAGCAATTTTTAAAATAAATTATGTTATCTTTTATACTTGGACAAAAAAAAGCTCTTTTCGCCCACTGAGCAAATCATCATCATCATCATCGTCATATCAGCCGAAAGACGTACCCTGCTGGATAAAGGCACCCCCCAAGGCTCTTCACTCAGACCGCGGTCTTGTGCTGTCCGCATCCACCGCGGTCCCACTCGGACTGAGCCAGTACCTAACGTGAATGCAGTTTGTTTGTCACATTTGGTAACTACCTATGAGGTACACTACACGGTGACCTAAATATGGAGGAATTTACACACCTCAGTGTCAATTCAGTTTCTTTTCCGCCAATGAAAGTTCTGTCGGGCAACTCGAACGTCATATCCATGTGCTCTTCACCTGGAGATATTTTTTTTAATTAGCTAAGTAGGTAAGTATTAACACCAGTATACATGTAGACTTGAAGAAAAAAACACGTCTACGAAAACGCCTGACAATGATATTGTTGTAACAGTCTGCCTCACCAACTACATACTGCCCAAAAATGTCTAGGAATCAAAATCCGACGCATATTGGAATCCACACATAATTGATTCCTACACATTTTAGAGCAGTATTTTGTACTAAGTACACGGTACTCACAAAATTTATGCCCAGTTAGTCCTCAAACACCCCCCCCCCCCCCTCCCCCCTCCCCCCAATTTCTATCTGCAACAACATTTTAGGAAATATATAACAGTACGAACAGAGCGTGGTGCCAAGCTCCCTGGCCACGACTGTACACTGGAGCCCCTTGATGCCGAGCTCCGCCGTCTTGGTCTTGCTGAGCATCCGCGCCGGGATCATCAGCCCGAGGGGGTCCACCTTCGCCAGGAGGTGACCGCGCGCCTGTCGAGATTTTACCAATCAAAAATTTTATTAAATGCGTATTGTAAATATGGTACCTAAACATAATAAACTTGGCAAAATTTGCAAATTAAATAAGTTCATACACGTGTGTATTAGTATAGATACTTGCATAGAATAAATTGTATGTACAATGGATTATATTCTATATATCTACCTGGTAGCTTCGTATAAGACTCTGAACCGCCAAGTGTAGCTTGATCTTCTCTTTAATCTTTTTTTCGCTATCAACGGTGCTCCCTTTATCTTTCTTAGGTTCTGACAATAAAAAATAAAACATCAAAACAAAAATATTTTTACCTAATAAACACCGTAAATTGAAAACAGTTTGCCAGCGTGTGGGTGAAAGTCGAATAAACAACATGGCTATGGCAATCTAATGCGATAGACGAGCGAAAGTGAAGGTACTTAAGTGCGGCCTAAACAATGAAATCTATGACCATGAGTAAGAGCTTGTGATAAGAATCGTGGACCAGGACTCTCTGACGCGCCTTTGCAAACTCACTCACTGTGACAAATCCTTTAAGTATATCTTAAATCGTCACTTACTGACAGTCGTTGGACTGAATTCATCCTCAAGTTCTTCTATCTTCAACGTCGGCCCAGTCAGGCTGTCGTAGAAGCCATCCCAGGACTAAAACAGTTAAAAATTTGAGTAAGTAAACATATGTACCTCTATAAGTTAACAATAATGAATTCGCCATAGAATTCCGTTGAACGTGGGAAATGTAGCAGTGACGTAGTGCTATTAGAACATTTTTCTGCAAAAGTTACATGTGGCGAGTTATAGGGGGCGCTGCAGCCGCGGTAACATCCATAACTGGTCGACGCTGTCTAAACGAAAGGACAGGGAACATTTTCAGTTATAGGAACAGAGTCCACGACAAAGATATTGCTATCCAGACACGTTAAGATACTTTGATAGCGAGAGTTACCACAGATCAGCAGATGACCGAAATCAGATTACCACGTTAGTTCTGCTGCTTGAAACTAGATGGCGCTGAGAATCACTACAATTTAAAATAAACTTACTGGGTCTATAGCGCCTTTAGTCTTTGCCCAGTCCAAGTACTGAGCCTCGAGGAAATTGGCATTGGATCCACTCAGGAAAGACTCAGCTCTTTGAGAATATGCTGCTGATAATCTAAGTAACTACAACAAAGTATTATTTTATTAGAGAAGTTGCAATAACAAACGAGCAGGTACAGCGAAGCTAACTTGATTGGTGTGCTCGCCTTATGATGATGATAATTGTAAGAAAAATATTATACCTAGATCTTAGTTAATCGCACATCAAGTACAAGTATTTAGATGTAGAGTAAAAAGTAAAAAACACTGCACTGCAATAAAATATCTGTGTACTTTGAGAGTAGCAAGTACCTATTTACATACTTTATTGAGTTTAAATAACAAGATGCTTGGATAGAAGAATATGACTTACTTACCACAGGATTACATACTCTGATAACTTTTTGTGTTGTTATGAGCAAATGCGAAGTCCGAATTAGAGACATACTCGTACTGTTTCCTTATTTTACTATGGTTAAGTCGTTAAGTTACAGTTTCATAAAATTTTGGAATCCGGTTTAATTTTCGTTGGTTATTCCTCTCGAAATGTTAAATATAAAAGTAAATAAAGTGGTTTGGGGCTTAAAGAAACATCTGTAAAGTTGGGTTGTTGATAGGCAAGTGACACTGTGACTGACTTACGATTGGAATGTTCTTAGCAAGAAGTTTAGTGTTCTCTGTGGCCAGTATTTACCACTTTGTGTAACTTCTATAAAGTTTAAGCACAGAACATAGACAGCATTATGTTTCTACGTTTACTACAACTACGATATCTATGGAAGCGTAACTAAGCCCAAAAATGGGTCCATCGCATAGTTACCACGGAGGCCGGGGCAAAGAGTATTAAACCAACGCACCGCGTTAGTCAGTGGTGACATTCGTGAAGTGCGGCCTTGTGTCACGGGAGTTTCGATTGTGAATATTCTTATGTTTTGCGCAATTTAATATTTTGCGAATATGCCATCGTGTGTCGTGAAGTGGTGTAGAAACCATATGGATATGAAAAACACTAAAATTACCCATCTTATGTAGATACCTAAGTAAACATACAGTTTAAAAACCCATACTTAAAAATCACGCCGTTATCGCTAAGCAGGATAGCTGATGATTCCACCGAACATTGTCAAGAAAGGCCGAGCGCAGCCGATGCGTGTCGCCGCTCATTGGCGTGCTGCGATTTTCGACATGCGAGTGTCATATGTACGTGCGACGATTGTGCGTGTTACCTATAGGGTCATATTTTCGTGCGCCGATGTATAGGCGTTATGCTTCCAGGACCGTGTTTTATAAAGCTACAACTTACAATATACAAGCGGAAGTCTCATTCTATCACCTTTTGCTAGAAAGAGACTTCAGCTTGTAAATTACAACTTGTAGCTTTATAAAACACGACCCATATCTTTATATGTAGTTCCCTGGTTTTTTTAAGTTGGTGCAATGGCCACGCATATTTTCATCAGACTCTATGAGAATGATTTGGGGACCAAGATGGATAGATGGATAACGCAAAGACCTTTTATTAAAATTAATATTTATTAATACATTGATTTTGTATCTGTTCAACAATAACATGTCACTTATCCTCTTACAACACAGCCAGTCAACAGCTAACATAACGAGGAACAGGAAAATCACAGGGTTTACAAAAACTGGAAATGTACGAAAGTTAGAAAAAAAAGTGTAAAATAAATATCGTGGAATAAATTGACAGAAATTGACCTAGTCCCAAATTAACAGAAGTCTGTTATGGTCACTAGCCATACATAGATAAAAACACAAAGGGTAAATCGCCAGTAACTGGCCACCTCATACTGAAAATGAACTCTATTCACTTAGGTATAATTATAGAATTCATTTTAGTATAAGATGCTAATTACTGGACATCTTTCAATAACTGGCCACGTTCAACCACGTTATACTAAATTGAATTCTGTTTGTAGGGGAACAGAGTTCATTTTTAGTATGAGGGGGCCAGTCATTAAAGGCTGACCAGTTACTGGCGATTTACCCTAGTCAACATTCAAGACTCTAAAAAAACCTCTAACAAAGCCACAGAACTAACATAAAGAGAATAGAAGTGCTATTCGATCGTATTTCCGTCCAGAACCGTGGTCGCCGCTTTGTCCAGTCGAGTTCTCCAATATCTGTACAGCCAACGGTTCATAAATATCTAAACACGGACCTTATGTAACTGGCAATAAGGTCTGTGTATAGATATTTTTGAACTGTTGATTGTGTAGATATTGGAGAACTCGGCTGTCCCATCCACGTGCTATTAATACATACACGCAAAAGCACTTCGCAATCACACACACAATTACTAGTGTTATTACACACTGTGGATGAGTTTCCGCAATTACAAATGCTACAAAACACAATTTTAGAACACATGTATCACGAGCATAAAGCAGGCAGCCGGGAGGCGCCTTTGGTTTATCTATGCACTACAATTTTTCTGCAACTTTTCGAGGGGGACGAGGAACACACACGTACAGCATGTTTACGCTTATGTCAAAATTTGTTACGTTCCTACAAACTCACACTAAAAACAAAACTGTCACACAAATGCCAAAAACACGCACACAATCAACAGACCCTGTGCATTTTGCACAGACTTAATGTTACGATCAATACTAAGTCACAATTCGCGCACGCGCACTCATGGCGTACGCGTCACAAGCGCGGCGCCAAGGTCACGCGACCATGCCACTTCTATCCTCTTTCTGTTAGTTCTGTGAACAAAGCTGTTAATAAAAATAGAGTCAAAATTTAAAGATCAAGTCATTATAAATGTATTACTAAAATGCATTGTTCAATATGAAAGTTCTTAATATTACGTAACGGAATGTTATCCTTAAGTCTACGTACAAAACATGTAAATATGTTTAAATATTTGCAAATACAAGGTCTCCCTTACAACAAGTACAACAATAAGCTTAAAATGTTATAATTTTATGAAAATATCTCACACTATAAACGTTAAAACGTTACTTCTGATGTCGTACCAATAGAACATACAAAATAATAATTTGATAATACAATAATCTACAATATTAAGGTTAATCATCCACTAACAAGCACATATTTGTACCAAAATAATTCAATTACTTACGTAGCTGGTGGACGATTACTTTATATCGAGCTTTCTTATTTTTTTTATTACATACTTATAATACTAATGTATTTGTAAATTGAGAAACAGTTGCAAGCCAATTGAAATACTTTTGACAACAACTGTTAATGGCACAGAACTAAGTGTGTGTGTGTCCTGTGGTTAACGGGTATTTTCAATACCTACTATTAACAAATGAACAGCAAAACTATGCCTAAATAGTCACAGATTTCACGTAGCTTGCAGTACAGTTGAAGTACATTTTGACAGCTGTCACCTCAGTACAAATTATAATCCCTAACGCTTAAATTTTATGAATGACAGCTGCCGAAATGTATAAGAAACTATAGTAATTTATTTTTCTTTTGCATTACAATTTATCACATCATTCTTACTAATCTAGGTAACTACAAAAGTGTCTAGGGATCAAACAGGCTTCCAGTTCACCAACGTGACAGGCAACAGATGACAGTGACAATTCGGTGGACATTTGTGCCAATATGAGGTGCGACAAACTCCGTTTTTGTTGCCAGTTTGATTAGTGCCAGCGACATGAGCACGAGTGCCGACGGCCGTGCGCAGGACTCACCGCCGGCGCTGGCGGGCTTGCTTCGCTGTTCTCGTGTTTAAAGCGTTGCAAAGGGCATAATATCCTTTTCATCACACTTGCTCGTAAAGCGTCGTATTGTACGCAGGCATACTGAAGAACAACGGCCTACATTATTCCTACGGGAGTAATAGGTAATTTGTAATTTTCCCAAGGGAGTAATGAGTTTAGTTTTAAAAAATATGGCGTTCACTCGTAGGTAAGTAGGTATAATATGTCATTCCACACTAAGGAGGTTTTAAATGAAACATGGTTTTTTACGTTTTCTACAAATAAGTATTACTTAATTTAAACGTTATTATTGTGTTTTAAAACTATTTGAGTTTACTTTGCAATTATGTCAGTAAATTTTATTTTGAAAACGATAAAAACTGGCTGTATGGATGGGCTTTCGTCTTTCCAGTTTCTAAACACGTTTTTCATCATTATCAGTCTGAATTACAAGTCTGAAGCCTCCATTGAAAAAAGTTGAGAATCTCAAAACTATTATTTGTTGCCGACTGCTGAGTTTATATTTATAATCGTATATACTGCCTGTACTTTAGTAAGATATGTCTTCTGTATGTGAAGACCAAACTTTCAATAAATAGATTTTTTGCCTTTTGTTGTATGTATTTATTTCCTCGCAAATGTGATGAAAAACATTGTGTGTATCACGGGCAGTAAGTAAATATATAAAAATATTTACAAATGTCAGTTTTCAATGACAATTCGGTGTCAATTGCTGACTTGAAGAGCATTTGTTTTAGCGCGCTTCATACTGGCAAAGAAATGTAGTTCGAATTATTGACATTGGAAACTGACAATTGCAAAGTTGGTGAAATAGCTGGCCCCTATTTCAGCAACTTTACAATTGTCAGTTTCCAATGTACTTTTATTTTATGTACGTTTACTTAAGTTTTTCACCTATATAAACTTTCATACGCGTTTGATGCCAAGACATTTATGAGCAGTTAATCCTGTAAGGTGGTCTAGTCAGCCTTCTTGGCCTTCTTAGATTTGGCTTTGTCTTTGTCGGGTTTGGCGGGGTAGATGACAAACAGAGACAGCTGCGCCGCGCACAGCAAGAAGGCAACTATGTTTTGAACCTGTGAAACAATATAAACTATTTACATCGTGTTCGAAAATGTTACAAACCTATAACACCATCATCATCAGTCTTTTCTACGTCCCACTGCTGGGCACAGGCCTCCTCTCAGAATGAGAGGGCTTGGGATATAGTGCCCACACCGGCCCAGTGCGGTTTGTAAACTTCACACACATCATTGAATTGCTTCGCAGGAGTGTGCTAGTTCCCTCACGATGTTTTATTTCACCGTAAAGCTCGTGATAAATTACAATTGTAATTCCGCACACAAATTCCGAAAAACTCAGAGGTGCGAGGGGGGTTTGAACCCACGACCCTCTGCTTGAGAGGCCATAGGTCAAACCACTAGGCTATCACGGCTCACAAACCTGTTATAGCAAAATATATGTTTTGTCCTTAAGTTTTTTAATCTATAAATGCAGTTTTTGTAACATTTCGTTCGACTATATTAGAATTCGATGTTCCAACTGTTCATACCTCTATAGTGTACTAGCTGTTAACAGCGGTTTCGCTCGCGTGTTCGCTCAATGTGTAAATATGCTATTTTTTTTACAAAATTGGTTAACGCGTTGAGGGTTCAAGCTTTGAACAAACAAACCATTTTCGCTTACCACAATAAAGTTGTTCTTAAGAATAATGCCGTAGAGCAGCCACATGAAGGTGACCACGGAACCCGACAGGATCATGGGAAAGGGCAGGCCCTCTGTACTCTGGTTGGCGATTATCTCTTTCTGTAACGCAAATAAGAAAGCAGTTTATATTATTTTTTTGGTAAAACAAATGTTTGCTCGAAAATGTTTCGTATATTTTACATCGATTTTCACTCGCATCTTAAAATCACAACGCGTGCTGGGCCATGCGATGCGTGTCACCACTATAATTTTCACTCACATCTCAACGCGTGCCGGGCCATGCAATGTGTGTTACCATTATGATTTTCACTCGCATCTCAACGCGTGCCGGGCCATGCGATGTGTTTTACCACTATGATTTTCACTCGCATCTCAACGCGTGCCGGGCCATGCGATGTGTGTTACCACTATGATTTTCATTCGCATCTCAACGCGTGCCGGGCCATGCGATGTGTGTTACCACTATGATTTTCACTCGCATCTCAACGCGTGCTGGGCCATGCGATGTGTTTTACCACTATGATTTTCACTCGCATCTCAACGCGTGCCGGGCCATGCGATGTGTGTTACCACTATGATTTTAACTCGCATCTCAACGCGTGCCGGGCCATGCAATGTGTGTTACCACTATGATTTTCACTCGCATCTCAACACGTGCCGGGCCATGCGATGTGTTACCACTATGATTTTCACTCGCATCTTAAAATCTCAACGGTTGCTGGGCCATGCGACGCTCGTTACCACTACGATTTTCACGAGCATCTCAACGCGTGCTGGGCCATGCGACGCGTGTTACCACTCAGATTTTTAATCGCATCTCGACGCGTATTGGGCCATGCAACGCGTGTTACCACTATGATTTTCACTTGCATCTAAAAATCTCAACGTGTGCCGGGCCATGAGATGTGTTACCACTACGATTTTCACGAGCATCTCAACACGTGCCGGGCCATGCGATGCGTGCTAGTGATTTTCACTTTATCTAAGTACACTTTTTTTTAATCATCCTATTAGGGATAGGCAAAGCAAGCTAAGTCCATACAGCCACGTCTTATTAATTAATTTAGTTTCAAGTTTCTGTCTGGTTGCCCTGAAAACCAGCGCACAACATACTAGTCATGACACATGCTGAGCGGCAACCTTTTTGGTGTACCTATTTTGCTGATACGTTATTTATAATGTTTTTTTCTGTACTGTTACCTACGCACCAAATACATCTTTCCTCTTTCTTTCTTTACACTTCATCATCATCGTTATCACGTCAGCCGAAAGACGTCCACTGCTGGACATAGGCCTCCCCCAATCTCCACTCACCAGTCCGAAAAGCGGCGAAGCGATCAAATAGAACATGAAAGCTGTGAGGATGGTCCCGAAGCGGGCCTCCACCAGCGCGGGGTCCTCCAACTGGACGTACCCGATGACGGCGGCCGCGAAAGCACCCCAAATGCCCATCTGCTTCCACGCCTCTACCTTTAAAAAAACCATGGTCAGTCTCAAACCTATGGCCGACCGACAGACTGGGTATTATCGTTCGACAATTCTTATTATTATTTCGTATGGCAGTATTATAGCAGTATTATTTCGTTCGACAATAATAGTACTTTATGCAACTGTTACATAATGAGGGTCCTTAAAACACGAGTGTGGTTTTGATCAAATAGGATCAAACGAGTTTTTTAAGGTCTGATTATGTAGGTTGCATACATTACTTTATCTACTCACATATTATAAGTAGTCTAAGATGGGTTCAAAAGCCGAAGGCATAATAAACCTGTCACGAATTTGGCATTTTTCTTTTAAATCATGGGCAAACGTTTCGTATCGACTGTTTTTTAGGGTTCCGTACCTCAAAAGGAAAAAACGGAAATCTTATTACTATGTTGTCCGTATAAACTTTGTTGTCCGTCTGTCTGTCTGTCTGTCTGTCAAGACCCTTTTTCTCTGGAACGCGTAGAGGTAGCATGCTGAAATTAATATCAAATACTCAAGCCTGCAGTCCCGTGAAGCCTTGAAAAAATCAATCTTCTAAGTCAACGCAATCAAAAGATACAGCCATTAAAAAATCTATTTCCATACAAATTGCCGATTTCCAAAAACCTAAAGGGTACTTCCAGATGTCCTAGAAACTTGAAATTTGGTATGAAGGTAGCTCTTATAGCACAACCACTCCGAAAAGTCTCAAAATCTTAAATTTTTGTGTCTGTCTGTAGATTTCGCAGACCAATATAAGTTGACCCCACACTGCGTACATTTTGCTTAGGAGCAGGGCTCTACTAACACTGGACTTCTTAAAACACTGGGGAAAAGCGTTAAAATCTTTCTACGGAACCCTCGTGCGCGAATCCGACTCACACTTGGCTGGTTTTTTTAAATGAGGGTTTTTTTAAAAGTATGTATATATTTTTGTGAAGATGAAAACTGATTGTCGTAATGATGGTAATTTCCTACGGTTTCTGAACGCATAATAGAGGACTTATGTTATGTGTGTAGATAAAGAATAGAAACTAACCCTTACCTTAATAAGGCAGAGGCGACCACATACACTTACTTGGAAATTCAACCTTATCAAGTGAACAAGACGGTACAATATCAATTGAGTATATTTAAAATGAGACTTGCTACAAAAATATCCTTCGTCAGGTATATATTCCGTAGCTGCTATTCATTCGGTGGTAGTATGTTCCAATAAATGGGGCCTTATTCTGTGGCAAACTACGCATATTATTTGTTATAATATTTACATAGTTGTGGAAATGTTGCGGAATTCCTATGGAACTAATTTATTACCAAAGATTTTATTACACTGGTTCGTGACCGGTTCACTCGTGCGGCTGACAATGTCATCGAGATGTCATCGGGTCATCACACGATTTGTTTGTATTGTCAAAAATTAAGAACTTGAAATTATATTTATAATCATCTATTCGAAATACCCTAATCAAAAACCGAACATTATAAATAATGTCTAGAGGTATTTCGCTGAAAGAAACCGTGCAAAATTCGCACGTGTTTGGCTAAACGACGACAAAATTTAACTGACAACTAGAGACAATTAAGGCGTCGATTATCGTAGTAATCATAATCAATATTTTAAATGTGTTTGCATGGTAACAGTGCGGCCATAAAGAGTGGAAAACTTATAAAAACCGGCCAAGTGCTAGTCGGACTCGCGCACGAGGGTTCCGTAGAAAGATTTTAACGCTTTTCCCCAGTGTTTTAAGAAGTCCAGTGTTAGCAGAACCCTGCTCCTAAGCAAAATGAACGCAGTGTGGGGTCAACTTATATTGGTCTTTGAAATCAACAGGCAGACATAAAAATTTAAGATTTTGAGAATTTCCTGAGTGGCTGCGCTATAAGAGCTACCTTCATACCAAATTTCAAGTTTCTAGGACAACTGGAAGTACCCTTTAGGTTTTTGGATTTCGGCAATTTGTATGGAAATAGCTTTTTAAAGACTATCTTTTGATTGCGTTGACTTAGAAGGTTGATTTTTTCACAGCTTCAAGGGACCGCAAACTTGAGTATTTGATATTAATTTCAGCATGCTACCTGAACGCGTTCCAGAGAAAAAGGGTCTTGACAGACAGACAGACGGACATCAAAGTGACCTATTAGGGTTCCGTTTTTTCCTTTTGAGGTACGGAACTCTAAAAAGGAACTAATATTCTTCATACAAAATTGTTACTATATTTAAGCACTTTACGTCAATAATCTGACAGATACGAATTAAGTGGCGCTATTTTTTTAATTTCTTCTATTTATTGTTGCACTGTAGTTCTATAATGGAATGTTCGAACCTACTGAATCGTGACACACTGTAGAAAGAACTTCAATAATTAATTGTTTAAACACTACCAAAAAAGTTGAACCTGTTAATCGACGTATTCCCTCATCGGTAAGTACTCTTGGTCCTAAAACATCTATGCAAAACGCTAAACGCTCGTGTCCCATACAAATCAACAAACTCGATCTTTCCTTCTATCTCGATAAGTATAGTGTTGTGGACCAACCACCCTCTGGACACCAAATGGCGGGCAAACGTTTCCGAAACGCATATGCTCATTTGCACCTATAAATCTTATTAGCCACCAATCGCGGCTCACTTTCGACCAGCATATGTAGCACGCGCGCCATTTTGTCACTGGTCGCGCAGTGTGTCCCGTTCATAGTGATGGAATCAGTGAAGGATGCACTGAGCGACAAGCGACAAAATGGCGCGCGTGCTAGCTCCCCAGATGACAAGCGACATGACAAGCTATGAACCAAACACGACGCATTCCCCCGGCCCGCTCACAGCGGCTTTTTTCGTAACGACTTTCCAAGTAAATTATAGAAGATGCGGTGTCCAGAGGATGTTGGTCCGTGTGTGTACCGAACCATTATTTGTCTACTGGATACCTTTTCATTGGTGTAGTTGTAGTAGACCATCAGATAGATGATGCTGATGGCTATACCGAAGAAGTTGACCCGGATCATCGTGTCATCGCGAAGGATGAACCCGTACTTCAAGTTGAGGACTCCCCTGTGGAAAAGGTTAAATTAGAAAATTGTAGTGAAAAAAAAACCTCGGAAAAAAAAAACATAAAATAATCATATAATAATAATAGTCGGTGCTTCATTCCGAGAATATTCCGCTAGCACCGCACCGACTTCATATTTCTGCTAGGCCATAAAACTCATGGCTTTTTGGGGATTATTTTATGTTTTTTTTCTGAGGTTTTTTTTTGAAGGCGGTTTTACTTTTTGTTAAAAGATTTTTTATTTCACAATTTTTAGTTACGTTAATATTTAAAATATTATCCTCCAACTCCTAACTGTTAAGGAGTTGTACCTTCCATCATCACCTCATCAACATGAGATGATGACTACCAGACGCAAGTATGTAATTGAATAGCTTTCGAAAATATATGAAACACATGTTACGCCCCTATAAGATTTGAGGGTTGCCCTCGATTTCCCTGGGATCCCATCATCAGATCCTGACTTGGTGACAACGGGACCACCTCAGAAGTATACCTCTTCGAATAATGATTTAACATTTTCAGAATTATCCTCCAACTCCTAACCGTTAAGGAGTTGTACCTTCCATCATCAGCTCATCAACATAAGATGATGACTACCAGACGCAAATACTTTAATAGCTTTAGAAAACATATGAAACACATGATCCGTCCCTATAAAATTTGAGGGTTGCCCTCGATTTCCCTGGGATCCCATCATCTGATCCTGACTTGGTGACAATGGGACCAACTAGAAAGTATACCCTTTCAAACAAAAAAAGATTTTTTTTAAATCGGTCCAGCCGTCTTCGAGTAATCGGGGAACATACATAAAAAAAAATCGGACGAATTGAGAACCTCCTCCTTTTTTTTAACCGACTTCAAAAAAGGAGGAGGTTCTACGTTCCACTGTTTTTTTTTTTTTTTATGTATGTTCATTGATTACTCCGTCAATTGTAGAACGATTTTTAAAATTCCTTTTTTTATTCGAAAGGGTATACTCCTGAGGTGGTCCCATTGTCACCAAGTCATGATCTGATGATGGGATCCTAGGGAAATCGAGGGCAACCCTCAAATTTTACAGGCACGTACTATGTGTTTCATATGTTTTCTAAGGTTATTCAAGTATTTGCGTCTGGTAGTCATCAACTCATGATGATGAGCTGATGATGGAAGGTACAACTCCTCAGCGGTTAAGAGTTGGAGGATAATTCTGAAAATGTTAAATCATTATTCGAAAGGGTATACTCCTGAGGTGGTCCCACTGTCTCCAAATCATGATCTGATGATGGGATCTCAAGGAAATCGAGGGCAACCCTCAAATTTTATAGGCATGTATCATGTGTTTCATATATTTTTCAAGGCTATTCAAGTATTTGCGTCCGGTAGTCATCATCTCATGTTGATAAGCTGATGATGGAAGGTACAACTCCTTAACGGTTAGGAGTTGGAGGATAATTCTGAAAATGTTAAATCAACGTAAAATTGTGAAATAAAAATCTTTTAACAAAAAAGTAAATTCGCCTTAAAAAAAACCTTAGAAAAAAAACGTAAAATAATCCTCTAAAATAATGATAAATAAATAAAATTTAACTTTTTTTGAAGTCGGTTAGTAATGAATTAATCTAATACAATGACAATGTGAAGAAAAATTAGGAAACGCTTTTTTAATGACTGTATCTTTTGATTGCGTTGACTTAGAAGGTTGATTTTTTCACAGCTTCAAGGGACCGCAGGCTTGAGTATTTGATATTAATTTCAGCATGCTACCTCCTCGCGTTCCAGAGAAAAAGGGTATTGACAGACAGACAGACGGACAACAAAGTGATCCTATAAGGGTTCCGTTTTTTCCTTTTGAGGTACGGAACACTAAAAATGACAATTTATAGATAGTTTCGCGAGGAAAGTCAGGGGCAAAAGCTAGTTCGCGCAATACTAATACTGATATGATAAGCAACAAATAAATGATTATTATCTCGACACGTTTAATGTGAGTAGGTAATGAGTGAAGTAACGTAGCTCGTAGATATTTTAGCTCGCATCATTCAACAGTCTACAGTTTGGTCTTGACTATTCATCGGCGATAATGACGGTTGTAAAACAATTGCAAGTTGTAATTGACCACGAATACAACTAACGAAACATCATACAAGAAATTATGGAGATTGAATTTGGTGTGTTGCGTTCATCAGAGCGAATGAGCCAATATTGTGGAAATGTATGCACAAGGATATATCCATTATGCAAATTATAACTATTATGACTTGACTGATTAGCAATTTAATATAACTTTAACATTATTGACCGTACGAACGAAGTGAGCGAAGCGTCTCCGCTTCAGCCCCCATACTACGAAATTCGAAAATCGAAGTTCGTATCGTATCGTCCCGCTCACTCTCGTGTTAAATAATATTGGTTTGAGAGGGACGGCACGATACGAAGTTCGAATTTTGCACTTCGTAGTTGGGGGGCAGCTTGGGCAAAAATTATTTCATATGTCTGACTGTTCTCCTCCACAGGTCGCATTTGAAATTTTGTTGAAATTTTGTGAGCAGGTTCGCTAATTATATGTATAGTTTTTAGTAGATTCATTTTTGGCATTTTTATTTTAGAAAAAAAAAGTCTCAGTCAATCCCACGTGCGAGAGAGACGGGAGGGGGGTTCTCGGCAAATATCACTTTTTTTCAGCACGAAACAGTGTAAACATTGGAAGTAAAGTTTTTAAATTAAGGAATAAATAAGTTCAACGAAATCAAGCGCTAAACCAAAAATACGCATTTTCAAAAATCTCACTTGAGAATTGGGGGGGGGGGGGAGCCAAATCGCACGACATCTCACCAATGGGGGAGCGGTCAATCAAGGGCTTCATCATAATGTTATTTGTACGATTTTTGTTGCATATGAAAACTGGGTTCAAGAAGTACTTACATGACCAAACCGCCGACGAACGGGGTTATGGGCACGCCCTTGGTGTTGTTCTGCTTGTAGATGTCCCAGCACATGAAGCTGCCGGAGAACATCTGGCCCATGGTCACGATGGCCGCCACCGTGCCCACGATGTCCTTGTAGGGCTGCAGGATCTCTGATAGGGCGTCCATCTTAGATTCTGAGGGAGATTGGGTGATGTTAAGTTCCTGACCCCCTAGCGCGCTAACGTTGGATAAATTTACCGTTCTAAGGGGTGAGATAGATGTGCAAGCAACTACGCGTATAGACATTGTTTAAAAACCTTTCCCACGGGCCAGGCAAAAATCAATCTTATGACAATGCCATAAACATTTTGTCAGGGGAAATCTTTTTTCACTATTACTATACCTGTTTCTCGAGTATGACTAGCCGTGATTTTGTTTGTCGCGCGAGTTTATATTACCCGTCCTGTTGCATTCTGAGTGACAGAAAAGCATGGGCCCTTTTCTCGCATGAGATAGAAGTCGCACTGTGAGTTGGGGTAGACCTACTGGTGACACACGAGTGAGAAAGATCGTCGCGCCACAAGTACGCGTACTTGTTCGCACGTCTGTCTAGAATTTAAGTTTTGTGGGCAACCACTGCCCCCCGACTACGAAGTGCAAAATTCGAATTTCGTATCGCGCCGTCCCTCTCAAGCTAATATTATTTAACACGATTTCGTAGTATGGAGGCTGGGCTGACATATTCGGGAATTTAAATAGGTATGTGATACAGCGACTCAACGTACTCATTGTAAAAAGTAATGAGCAAATGAAAGTATTACGAAACACAATTATTTATTTACTCATGGGTTCTGACTACTTCAAAGTATTTAATGACAATTCTGTCACCTACTAGGTTTATACTAGGTTTGACGTTCTCTTATACTTAGCAGGCCTCCCGGCTTATTCCGTTTATCCACCCTAAAACAGCCACCCTAAGGTGGATACTTGGAAACGCGTGTCCGTCTAGCCACCCTGAACGGGGTGGATAATCGGAATTATTATGTGAATTCCGATTAAGTATTCACCCCGTTCAGACACGCGTTTCCGAGTATCCACCTTAGGGTGGCTGTTTTAGGGGGAATGAAAGGAATAAGCCGTCCTCCCTAAAATAAAGTTGGAAGTCCACTCTATGCTTGAAGAGCCAACTGGAGACTGGAGTTGTTCACTTATCTTGGTTATGCCATCCATTCTTAATCATTCAGTAAGCATAAGCACGGACACCTCTGACACCGGAAATTTCAAAAACTGACGAATCTCCTATACTCAATTACAGGGTACGAGACATTTTGAAATATTACGTTATTTTTAACGACAGAGAAACTGTTCTTATTGAGAAATGTGCAAGGGAAGGGACCTAGGGTACTTACCGCTTCAGTTCGACAAGCAGGTTAAATTAGAAACTGTCTTAAACAATGCAACACATAACATTATTTATACCACGGACTCTACTCACTCACTGACTTGGTACTCTGGTTGGTACTCTTGCCACGGAACCCTTGGGGGTACGCGGACCCCGTATAATATAATAAAAACTGGGAAGCGAAAGACCAAAAGATTAATTTTACTGACGTAGGTAGGTACATACTCAATAGTCTGTCATGTAACATTTAATGGACTGTATGTTTATTCAGGTGATGATAGATAAACACAGCTTATTGAGTCAAGACGTTGTCGCTATTGTGGTGTTGAAAGTGCTATTTTCGAATGGTTGGAAAATCTTAGCAGAAAACGTTAAGTATTGAATATTAATGAATCAGAAAACAATATTTAACCTAGAACGGCCATCGTGATCGTGACTGTAAAAGGTAGGTAATATACTGATTAAATAGGTACTGATTCTTTAATTATATTTGTTACTTATGTGCCGTGTGGCGTTATACCTACCTAATGCAACTCTGCCGAGACAGTAATACTTAATAATAATGTTCTTTAGCACAGAAATTGGAATAATCAGGTAACTAGGTACCTACTTATTCCGATTTCTGTGTTCTCTACATACGACGTCATGACGGTACGCTACAAGATTTTCTATTATGATAAAAGTTGTGATACCTAAGTACCTATATAGCGAGTCATTTCATTACCTAATCTCATATAGGTACCTACCTAACTTACCAAGCTTTGGTTCTACGTAATTTTTTAGAATCTAGCTAAAACCAAATCATAACATAATTATGGGCTATTAAAAAGACTAAGTACATCATTTTGCTAGTCTCAAATAAATGTTCGGCCGTAGGTAGGTAGGTATATCTTACATTACAAACCATTGAAAATTAATTCGCACGGCAATGGAGCGATAAAATTTAATTCAGATATGTAAGTAAGTGCCTAACCTACCTGTTTATATATTTGTAAGTACGTTCCAATTATACGTCTCGTTTTCACTGCTCTTGGCTGTAAGAATTTTATTTTATTTTTTATTTCACTAAGTAAGCCTTACATTTCAGATTAATTAATGTAATACTGTAACCGCGGTAAACCATTTAAATTTCGGAATCTGTGTGCCCGTTGGCAATGGCCTTCCCCAGTACTATTTACAGCTGCCTAATTGATTTGTTAATATTATTGCATTTGATTCAAATCACAAACAAGTGTTACGACCTTGATAACGAATTTGCGGACTATTGCGAGAGGAGGGAGTAATTGAAATATCTACTTCCATAAGTAGACGGTGCACAAAGATAATAATGGCTAGCGAATTCAAGCTGGTTTTCGTTTAATTAAAAATATATCATCGGCTTTACACTATATCTCTAAAAGATATGATTTTACAGCATTACCCGACAATGGTAGAGTGGTTTACTAAAACAAGTTAAAGCTTGTTAGCTTTAAAAGATAAGGTGCTGTGGAGCTAGTGCATGACTAGGTATGTTTATGTTCGACACTATTTATCTAAGCGAAAGATATCACTAGAAAACTAGAAATTATTTTTAGGGTAAAGTATAAAAAGTATCAGGAACTATAGAACTATTCTGCATGCGAAGAGAACTCGGTAAAATTTTTGATATGCTGGGATTTTCACGTGGAAGTTAGCATATCATTATGTGAAAAATAATAAAAAAATATTTTTTAGGAAAATGGCCAGTACTATTTCTAAAAAGTATGAGGAACTATAGAACTATGCTGCATGCGAAGAGAACCCGGTTAAATTTTTGATATGCTGGGATTTTTGCTTGGAAGTTAGCATATCATTATGTCAAAAATTAAAAATTTCAAGGAAAATCGCCAGAACTATTTCTAAAAAGTATCAGGAACTATAGAACTATGCTGCATGCGAACAGAACTCCTATTTTTTTCTGATATGCTGGCACTTGATATGCTAACTTCACAGAGGCAAGTGCTCCGCCCAATAATGCCTTGAAACTAAAGTAGGTATTTAACCATTCTGTAGGGCTAGCACGACATGGCCGCGACTTTGTTTATCGCGCGAGATTATATTACCCGTCCCGTTGCATTCTGAGTGACAGAAAAGAAGGGGCAGGTTGTTCTCGCGCGAGATAGAAGTCGAACAGCGAGTTGTGCTTGATCTATTATCTTGCCCGTCCTAACTTACGGATCGGAGACATCACAAAGGCAAACAGGAATCAAATAAAAGTCGCACAAAGAGCCATGGAGCGAGCCATGTTGGACATCTTCATTACAAAAACACTGAAATATGCAATAGGACTAAAGTGGCGGATGTTTGAAAAAGGACAACGCAACTGATGTGGAAGTGGGCGGTGGAGCGGGTAGATGGTCGGCGGTTACAGAGTGGTAGCGAAGATTAGGTCGAAGGGCAGTGGGCAGACCAATGGGCCGTTGGCCAGACGATATCTGGAGGTTGGAGAGCTGTGGGTGAGGCTGACACAGAATCGCGCAAAGTGGCGTTAAAATGAAAAGGCCTTTACCTAATGGACTGATTTGATTAATTGACCTACATATACAGTAAGTAGGTAAGTGATAGCACCAAAGAGAATATAATCACTACGTTGGTAGCACTAGGCGTGAACTGACCCAGAATTTGAACGTTCGAAATAGTTTCGTTTGAAATAGGTACGTTCTGCGCGCTTTTTGAAACGAATACGAGAGTTTTTCTCTCAGTAAGTTTTTTAATTAAGATCTAACGTTGATGTAAAGTATTAAAACTAGTTGAAAACAAAACGCGCTTCCAAGCAACCCATCCCTATGCAGTAAACTTTTTCTTCCCCTACCTTGAGTGTTCAACCAACACCACTTTCAGGTCCTCGAGACGTAAATAAACCGTTTAGCCTGTCGCACCAACAATGGACTCTACAGCGTCGACTCAAGCAACTAATTCGGGGCACGCATGCAACTGATTACAGAAAACAACTGAAGGCAGAAAAGAATCACAGCCCGTTGATGAGTTAAAATGGGTTGAATTGAAATTGACGCGTGTGCGTCACGTCACGCGCACACCCACAACGTGACGTCACGAGGATCGTTCGTCAAGTAACGTCGGAAACAAGCTTGTTTGTAATGTATACAGGTGACGGGAGAGGTCGGGTAGAGGTCGTACCTACCAGATAGTTAAAAATCATTTTTTTCGGAATTTTGAAATCTTACTTATCAAGTCATCAAGTTAAAATGCCTATTACTTGAGTCAGAAAACGTTTTCGCTATTTTAGTCACACGTACCTAAAACACATAAATGCAATTTTTGTTATGTAGGTATGTACCTAAATTGTTTTATCTATTTCACTTAAATTTACTTCACAGTTTATACCGATTATATGAGTCTCTTTGTATTTATTTATTTACTGAGAATTTAACCTACCTTATAATAAAATTTATATTCTTCATGCTAGGGCTAATTAGGTTAAAGATAAGTATTATGTTGTGAATAAATAAATAGTGACTTAATAGGAGCTTTGAACTGCATTACTACATAAAAATAATTATTGATAATTCTCAATACTGTTTCTGGAATTGTGACCCAAAGAAGATAATGATAGCCACTTAACCGGGCTGCACTTACCTACTAAGCATTTGTTTGTAGATTTTGGTCTAAAAGTTCTATGACTTTTTTTTATTACATCAATAAGTATATTCTTTTGCATATTAATGTTATCTATTCATATTTGTGAAATTGATGGATATGCATGCATATAAAGAGTCTTAAAGTAGTATTAAAATAGAACTAGAGATTTGGTTTTGTTCAAAGGCAAAATGTTTATCCTAAGTATGTGGTATTTTATTTTATATTACATGTATTATTATTAAATCACAATCGGTTTTTTTTTACATAGGTACTTATAGTTTTTAGACATATTGAAATCATAAATTACCTACTTATTTTACTACTCAGAATAGACATTATGGTGTAATCATTTTATCACAATTATCAGCAATAAGTAATTACCTACTGTTAAGAGCTAGTTCAGAGATAACTTTAAGGCCATGTTTTTTATGTCTTCATTTTGACTAAATCGTATTTATTTTAAAAAGATTCTCTATTAAAACTGTCTAAAGTTAAACAATAAAAACATAATCATCAACAAAGAAAAACAAGCTCCAAGTTAGGTATGGCAAACAGACCAGAATAAACGTGTTATAATAATTTTGATGACCAATAAGAAAATACATAAGTAGAGTAGAGATGTCTGCTTAGCAACTGTAATAAGACTCCATACCCGATAGGCACCAGATAGGTAACTTTAGGTACTTAATCAATATGGGACTAATTATACATGAGACGCCATAGTTACGAGATTAACCATGCCATTCATTACAATAAATTTTAATAATACCTAGTTTTTTATTGCTGTCGCACCATTATAATCTCTTGTAAGTACAATTAAATTAAAGTAGAGTCGGATGAAATTGAAAGTACTTACCGAGACAATGTTCTTGATTAAAAATAACGGGTAAGGATACAATTTGATCCTTTAAACGCGAAAATTATCTTGGCGAGACTATAAACGATCTACAAAACGAGAACCACGCACTACCTTGCGAAGCAGCGAGTGCTGTGCTGAAGTGACAGTACTCTATGAGCACAGACTACTCAGAGTACTACGTCCGTCCCGTAACCAACCGTAACCGTATGAATGACAATGACACTGACACTGACAGCCAGCTGTAAAGTGTCAAATACACGTGGCCGTGTCACTTTTCGTTCCGATCATATTTACCCATTCGTTCTTTTGGCTTTGGTCGATCGCGGATATCTTTCAATTGCTCATTCGCATTGCAGTCAAGTCATATCATTGCACTCTACAGCATATAAAAAAAACATATTTTGGCTATGGTCAGGTCCAGTTGACATTTTGTAATTTTCGCGAGATTTTTCCAATTCTACAAATTTTCAGCCATCTGTGTTCTATTTTAAGACGAATGACTGATAAGACTTTCATGAATTACCGTGTTATTTTCTGGTTTGATGTTTAGTCAGCGCGTGGCGGCGTCGGAATGAGAGTTCTATGAATAGTGCGGAGGCAGCTTCGTGAGGGTTGTGGTACTTGGTTGGGACAATTTAGTAATATGCAATGGATATACAAGGGCTGGAAGAGGCGATGGCTGTGGCTGGTGTTGGGGGTGGCCCTGTGCCCGCTCCTGATGGCCCAAAAGATCGGTGACCCTTACGAGATCCTGGGGGTGTCCCGCCGGGCTACGCTTCCCGAAATACGCAAGGCGTATAGGCAACGAGCAAAAGAATGGTAAGTTTTTACCCTGAACGACTCCGTCGCAGCTTCCAATTCATAATTAAAGGACACAATGACAGGTCACTGGATTTGTCTCATGATTGGATCAATATTTTATGAATAAACAAGTGCTTATGGTGTTGATGTTGAACGTTTTCCGAACAACTAATGGGACCACTAACTTTGTTGATAGAAATTGTGTTGTTTGTCATCACTTCATCAGTATTCAGGACCAACATAGTTGATGTTTTTGTTACCAATTAGACTGACTTAAGTAAGTAGTTATGTCAGGCAATAACAGTGGCCTTATGAAATTCTCTAAATATTAAGTTATTTGATTATAATATTTCTTGAACTACCAGCAATATGCTCATACTTTTAATATAGGCTTCCATGCTTGACCTAGTTTTCTTCCTTTACTGTACTAGAATTTTAGCAAATGCTCACATCCATTATACTGTTATTGTTATCATTATCAATGAAAAATAAAATTATAATTTAACCAGTAACAATTGGTATAATCTACTCAGGCATCCTGACAAGAACTTACACCCTAATGCGGAGTCCCGCTTCGTGGAGATCAAGCAAGCTTACGAACTGCTCTCTGACACAGAGCGAAGACAAGCTTATGACCAGTATGGGATCACCAATGAGGATGAACATCTCTACAAACAGAGGCATGACTATAGCACATACGCTAGGTTCAGGTTAGTAATAGACAAGAATACTGAAAGTTGTACAACCTCAACTTGACATAACATGTTTTGTTATATTAGTTTAACAATAATTACCTACTTTTAACTAGAAATTCTAACACCCTGGCCTTGTCCTATTTAAGACATTTTTGTATGTGAACATATGTCAAGGTGCATAAACGGTCAGTTGAGTGTATCACTGACACCAACTGCTAATTTTTTGTGTATCCATTCATCCATTCCGTTTAGGTGACAAATTGACTCTGTTCCAAATATTCTCTTCCTCCAGAGCTATGATTCAGGAAAGTGAAATGTTCTGTAAATAAACAAAACTGTAATGGAATCTATGAAAATAATCGATTTATTGATTATTTTTGTTTTTATTTTTATGAAACATTCATAGAATGAAATTCAACATACAATGACAATGCAAAGAAAAATCCGTTAAGCAGCTGGACTGCTGCTTAACGGATTTTTCTTTGCATTGTCATTGTATGTTGTAATGGAATCTGCCCAACAGTAACTGAGTCATCCTGTTTACTCTCCATTCAAATGAAGACATTAACTTCACTTTCATGTGCTATTAATAATTTTATTAGCTTACTATTAAATTATGTTGTTGCAGCAATGATCCGTTTGAAGAGTTTTTCGGGAACCACTTCAAAACCCAAGATCAAGATATCACACTGTTTCACAAGCTATCTGTTACTGCACGGTAAGTTGTTTAGTATCTTTGCCTAACATTTTTAATCAGAAATATTTAACTTTGAATCTTTTATCAAAATGATACACTGGTAAGTACACTTTCTTCATGTTCTTTAATTCTATTCAAAATGTTTAAATCACTCTCATTTGTATTTGTTTTTAATGAAATCAAAGTAATTTAACCTGAATCTCTTGTTTATCATTACTGCTTCTTAAATGCCACACAATCTGTTTAACATCACATCACATCAGTGTCAATAGGATTTCTCTAAGGCCCACCACAGCTCTTACTTTAAATTAGATTACTCCTCCCAAACATTTCATTAATTCCAGACACTTTGAAAACAACATAATGGAGAAATCAACACACACCCCGGCACTGGTCCTCTTTTACACCGACTGGTGTTTCGACTGCGTGCGCGCTGCGGCGTTCTGGCGGCGTCTCGTGGAAGCCATGCAGCCGCTCGGTGTGACTGTGGCCACGGTCCATGCAGGGCACGAGGCTAGTCTGGTCCGGAGGGTGGGAGTGCATGGAGTCCCGTGCCTTACCCTCGTGCTGGATCAGCACGTCTATATCTATAAGGAGAGCCTCAATTCCATGCCGAAGATTTTGGGTGAGGACTTTTTTGTTCTGGGGAAATAAAATTAAAAAAAAAGAGATTACTGCCTATTGATATAAAACATTTGTGGTACCTAACTTATTTAATTATACATTAATATGTCAATGTATGGATAATTGAAAGTGTCACATATTTACTCAACATTTAAAACAATAGTTGAACTATAACGTTGAGAAAAATAAATGAAATAAAATCCAATTACAAATAAATTAAAAATGTAAAATCATACTTTAAATTAAGACATGTTTGTCAGGTTCAAATCGAAATGTTAAGTAAATAGTAAAGTTAAAAAGCACACTAAAGCATTTCCCAATCCTATTTTAACTCCATTGTACTACTTCACCGCATAAAAACACTGTTCCTGCAGCCGTCTGAACAGGTTATATTTAATTTCGTATAAATGGTGAGAGAAGGCAGGTTACCATTTGTTCTAATATAGCAAACTTTTGCCAGACTTATTTTTATACCTAGTGACTTACTAAGGTTCTGATTGAGGATAATGTTGCAGAGCTTGTCTTAACACTATATGATCATGTTGCATATTAGACTTAATGATGATGTCTTGAGTCACGTTTCACTGCGCCTTTTCTTACAGTGTGAGAAAACCGTAATAGATGCATTAGATTGCTGAGCCGCCAGGCTGTCGAGCTACGAACTATCAATACCCCATAGCAATGTAACGCAACTCCATGCTCTTTCTAATCATGTAATTGTTTTTCCAGAATGGATGCGCTGGAAGTTCCCCTACAAACTAGTCCCGAGCATCACCGACGCCACCGTAGACAGTTTCACGAGCGACTTCGAAGACAACAAGGTGAAGGCGCTGATCTTTGAGGAGCAACCGACTATGCGGCTGCGGTACCTGCTTACTGCGTTCCACTACAGGGACCGTGTTATGTTTGGGTATGTTTTATTTATACTACCCGCTGCATTTTTAACCCCCGACGAAAAAAGAGGGGTGTTATAAGTTTGACATGTGTGTACCTGTGTATCAAGATGGAGCGACGACCTGGTAAAGATCGCGGGACCGCGGTGGATGCGGAAAGCACAAGACCGGTCTGAGTGGAGAGCCTTGGGGGAGGCCTATGTCCAGCAGTGGACGTCTTTCAGCTGATATGATGATGATGATCTGTGTATCTGTCTGTGGCATCATAGCTCCCAAATGGTTATACCGATTTCGATGCGGTTTTTTTTAATCGAAAGCTAGTTTAATTGAGATGGTTCTTAGCTAAGTTTCATTAAAATCGGTTCAGCCGTTTTTGAAATAAAATCACTTTGAAATGACAATGTCGGGGGTTTTTCAACTTTTCTATGTTGGTTAGGTTATGTAGTCTTAGCCTATTAAAATGCCGTTAAAGTTCCTTTGTCCCTTTATGTCACATTGACATTTCCTTTAGTAAGAAGAAGACAAAAGCTATTTTAACCAATGGAGGCTTGAGTGACTCTTATGAAAATGGCATTAGGTTGTAAAGCCTGACCATTTATTAATGAGGTGCGGTTTGATTCTCGTAGTAATCATTGTCAATATTTAATGTAAGATTGTATGGTAAATCGAATGTAGTTTCTATGGAATGTCAAAATAGAGATAGATCTCGATGACCTGTCACCTACCAGACCTGACCTGACCTACCAGAATCAGAACCTAGAAGTTCATGTCATTTTCAGAGTTACTGTATTAATGACAAAAATAGCACTCTCACGACAGACCTCACAAAATATTGATTTGCTTTTAAAATGTTTGTTACCTAAAGTTTAATTTTATGTCACCAAATTTTTTTTTGGTTACCTAGGCATTGGTATTTTCCGAGTTAGTTGCCTCGCGGGTCTGCCATTTTTGTTAAAGATACGATTCTGTTAGATGCACGCAAATCGCGGAGCTGCATGCCTTGCTACGCGGCTCAGCTGCACTGTACCTGGCTAACGAAGATAAATAAATGTCATTGGACAATTGACACCAATATTGACCAAGTCCCAAACTAGGCAAAGCCTATACTATGGCTACTAGACAACGGATAAACATACTTTTTATTAATTTTTGTTAAATTAAAAACCGTTTTAATTGCAGGTTTTTTATGAGTATTTTCGGAAACTTGATAAGTGAAAATGTAAAATGATTCTATTTTGACATTAGTCAACAACCCTAACAACTATGATTATGTTCCCATTATTACGCTGAATCTCCCACAGTTTCGTGGCGATGTCGATGCGGGATACCCGCAACGTGACGGCCCGCTACGCCGTCCAGCGACACACCGACACCATGGTGCTGCTGAAGGAGGACAGTCCGCAGCCCGCGGCCACCGTCAGCACCGGCGAGATCCCCAGCAAGACGCTGCGCGACCTCATCGAGGCCAACCAGCTGCTGACGCTGCCCCGCCTGTCCTCGCAGGTACGGGACCGCGGCCGCCTCCTGTCGGCTCCACCGCTCGACATAGCCGTACCACATTATTTAAACCAATACAGTCATCCGTCGAAGCCGTCTAGACGGGGCAATCCTGCGGGGTGTGAAGGGCGAGTAGGGCGATATCTACATCCCAACCGTGCCATCTTTTTTCAACGGCGGAGCCACACGGTCAGAAAACGTGCTTGTGTAGTGATAAATTTTTTAACGTTTTTTAACATGATAACCACCGTATGTCAGTCGCCGTGTCACCGTGTGTAGTCGGGCTATACTCGACTGACATACGGGAGTCATCCATTTATTTGACTACAAAAGTTTTTGTTTGTCTCCAGGCAGTGTTAGAGCACGTATGCCCAGTGGAGTGGCGCGCGCACCGGCGGCGGCTGTGCTGCGTGCTGCTGTGCGGCGCGGGCGGCGCGGGCCGGGCGGCGCGCGCCGAGCTGCGGCGCCTGGCGCGCGCCGCGCCCGAGCGGCTGCACTACGCCTACGTGTACACGCACAAGCAGCCCAGCTTCGTGCAGGCGCTGGCGAGGGGCTCCGGTGAGGCCACTACGCTATGGATCTGTACGAGGCTGTGTTGCAACCTAAATGTTGGCTTAGGAACAGTTCTCAACAAGACGCGACGCGATGCAACGACACGTGTAAGAGCCGTTTGGTTCGCATTGGAAAGCGCGGAGCCACGAGTCTTATCGTGAATCTTGACAATGCGAACAATGACGAGTACCGCTGCGCTGCGCTATACTACCATTTTTATTCATACTTTTAATTCTCCAATGCCTTTTCCCTGGATATTTTTGTGTAATCTATAATTTTTTGCGATAACGCCTTTTCCCGTGCTACCACAATATTGAAGGAAATGACGAAAACAGTCTTTGAAAAGTATTTGTCTTTAGTTTAGTCTTAGGTATTTAATCCAGTCATCAAAGGCGAGGCGATTATCGCTCTTCTCGTACGATATCGTACGTATGGTTTACATGAGTCTGTATTTTTTCTCGTGCTACGATAATCGTATGGGCTTTACACTCATCTCCATTTCCAGGTAGCGACAGTTCCGAAATAGAGCACCGCATCGTGGTGATATGGCGGCGCGAGGCCACGCGCGTGCAGTACGAGTGGCTGAACGAGACGTGGCCGGCGTGCGCGCAGTGCGCCGACGCCGCCGGTGACGCCAGCGACGCCAGCCCGGCCGCGCTGCGCTACCGGGAGCGGCTGAACGAGACCAAGCGCGCGCTCGACCTGCTCATCAAGCGGCTGCTGCGGCCCGGCGAGGGCATGGCTTACGAGGCGCATGTGCAGGTCAGTTCATGAGGCACCTGGGTCCTGTAACAGGGACTAGCACAAGATCCAGAAGCCTGTTTTGTGTTGTACTTGTTTTTGTTTTTCGAACAATAAACTTTTCCGTTTCCGTTTTTTTTCAATGGGGGCTGACGTGAGTCGAAAATCGACTAGAATGGATAGTGTCGAGCGAGGTATATTTGTTAATTTCCGCCAGTCATAGGCCAGTAGCTTGTCTTTCATTGGTGGAAAATGACAGATCGAACTCGGTCCACACTAGCGATCCTAGCGGATTTTTGACATTGACGTAGCGGTCTCCGTTTTAGCTTGGATAAAATATGCTTTCGTATGTCTAGCCATGTAGGTCGCATTTCTCGTGGAATTTTGTGAGCAGGTTCGAAATTATTAGATTTTTTTTTTGATTTTTTTATAGAAAATAAAAACCAAAAGTTTTCTAAAATGGGCTAGATTTCTTTTATCGGTTCGTTTTTAAAAAAAAGTTGTTAAACTAGCTTGCGAGGGCAGCTCACACAACCACAGAGCCACAGTTGTTACCTTGTGTGAGTGATGTCTGTACACAAGTGACGCGTGCGCAGGAGCTGCTGGACGAGGCGGCGCTGGGCCCGGCGTGGCGCGCGCTGCGGCAGCTGTGCGAGTGGGCGGAGCGCGCGGCGCACGCGCTGCGCACGCAGAAGGCCGTCTCCTGCGCCTCCGTGCTGGCCACCGTCGCCGCCGTGCTCGCCGCCGGCTACCTCATGGCCTACCTCATGTGCGTGCTGCCACCGCCTGCTGCCAGGCGGGGCCTATTTTTACAAGCTTTCGCAAGGATCATGGAAAGTAAACGGATTGACAAAGCCCATACTTTGAATCGTTCTTATTTACATTCAGCGCCATCTACCTTGCTTAAGTGACACATTCGTACCGCTGTTTTGTTATTATTTGACCCGCTGACTACGACCTTGGCGCCATCTAGAAATTGCCTGAATTTTAACATGACTGCGGGGAACGATTCGAAGTATGGGCTTTGACACTCCGTATGCTATCCTCCTTGCTTTCACTTAACTTGCAATGTTCGGGTCAAATCTTGAAAGTTAATTTTGACCCATTTCCCGATGTTTGATTTAGCTGAAATTTTGCATACGTATGTAAGTTCGGCGACAATGCAATAATCTGGTAGTGAAATTCTGGTGGTGTGGCCAGGATCGGCTCTCTGCAACGGTTAAACGCATTGACTTAAAATATGGTATGGATATGTAAATTGGTTGACACTACACGTATAGAGGACAAAAAGTACAGTTGACAACAAAAACTTGTTTAAAAATTGAAACTCTATGGTTAGGTTTAGGCTTGCCGAGCTGGTGACACGATTTCATAGCGTGCTGTTTCTCCTTGGTTTCGGTTGGTTGCTTACTGCATGGAGTTGATGCCGGATTCCGTCCGTATTTTGTCGACTATTTAGCTAGTTCCCCTCATGGGCCACCAATTTATGTCTTCGCGGGCACAAAGGAGGTCCAGTTAACTCCAAAGATACTTGAAAGTACTATTTAATTACATAAAAAATAATAATTTACAGTATATGTGCGAAGGTTATCGAAGGTGTGTTTTAAAAGTTACGGTAGACGTAAAAATAAGTAAACGCCTTAGGGATTTCGCCGTAGTCTTGGAAGGCTTTTACTCGAGCTTGAACATGTTCTATCATAAGCAAAATACTTTGTTATTCAACACTTAACTGTTCAAACGCCACCATAAAAGGAGGAGCCGTCAATGTTACACGCTCGGTCCCATACAAATCAATGAACCACATATTTCGTTCTTCAGAGGGTCGAGCTCGACTTTACGAAAGCTGCGTAACGCAAAGTCGAATAGTAAACGTTGTCGAGTTTGTATGACGTTTGGAACAGCGCCCACCCGTGAGCGTATTTGGAACTAAAATTTAATATGAGGTTTCTCGATCTCGATACGATAACCGTAACGTTACGCAGCTTTCGTAAAGTCGTGCTCGACCCTCTGTGCCTTTCATTGCAGCAATTTTGAAACAGTTTATATTTGCAGACGTGTAGAAGAGGAGTCTGTGCAACGGCAAAAGTCTGAACGGCGACGGCAAAACACGGCCGGCAAGCGGAACAACAACGAGCCGCAGGCCGAGCTGCGCCTGCACGAGCTGCGCTCCGAGAAGTACAACGGCCTCGTGAGGTGAGCACACGCGCCCGCACACATTGCAGCGGCCCCCAAGCGGGACAACAACTAGCCGCAGGCCGAGCTGCGCCTGCACGAGCTGCGCTCCGAGAAGTACAACGGCCTCGTGAGGTGAGCACACGCGCCCGCACACATTGCAGCGGCCCCCAAGCGGGACAACAACTAGCCGCAGGCCGAGCTGCGCCTGCACGAGCTGCGCTCCGAGAAGTACAACAGCCTCGTGAGGTGAGCACACGCGCCCGCACACATTGCAGCGGCCCCCAAGCGGGACAACAACTAGCCGCAGGCCGAGCTGCGCCTGCACGAGCTGCGCTCCGAGAAGTACAACGGCCTCGTGAGGTGAGCACACGCGCCCGCACACATAGCAGCGGCCCCCAAGCGGGACAACAACTAGCCGCAGGCCGAGCTGCGCCTGCACGAGCTGCGCTCCGAGAAGTACAACAGCCTCGTGAGGTGAGCACACGCGCCCGCACACATTGCAGCGGCCCCCAAGCGGGACAACAACTAGCCGCAGGCCGAGCTGCGCCTGCACGAGCTGCGCTCCGAGAAGTACAACGGCCTCGTGAGGTGAGCACACGCGCCCGCACACATTGCAGCGGCCCCCAAGCGGGACAACAACTAGCCGCAGGCCGAGCTGCGCCTGCACGAGCTGCGCTCCGAGAAGTACAACAGCCTCGTGAGGTGAGCACACGCGCCCGCACACATTGCAGCGGCCCCCAAGCGGGACAACAACTAGCCGCAGGCCGAGCTGCGCCTGCACGAGCTGCGCTCCGAGAAGTACAACAGCCTCGTGAGGTGAGCACACGCGCCCGCACACATTGCAGCGGCCCCCAAGCGGGACAACAACTAGCCGCAGGCCGAGCTGCGCCTGCACGAGCTGCGCTCCGAGAAGTACAACAGCCTCGTGAGGTGAGCACACGCGCCCGCACACATTGCAGCGGCCCCCAAGCGAGACAACAACTAGCCGCAGGCCGAGCTGCGCCTGCACGAGCTGCGCTCCGAGAAGTACAACGGCCTCGTGAGGTGAGCACACGCGCCCGCACACATTGCAGCGGCCCCCAAGCGAGACAACAACTAGCCGCAGGTTAGCTTTGCTGCCTTTTTTAGGGTTCCGTAGCCAAAATGGCAAAAACGGAACCCTTATAGTTTCGTTTTGTCTGTCTATCTGTCCGCGGCTTAGCCTCCGAGACTATTGGCACTAGAAAGCTATAATTTTGCATGCAACCCTGTTATTCATAATCCTATTTTAACTAAAATGCCGTTAAAGTTCGTTTGTCCTTTTTTTGTCACATTTACATTTCAGTTAGTGAGAAGAAGACAAAACCTATTTTAGCTAATGGAGGCTTGAGTGACGTTTATGAATATGAATAAGGCCATAAGTATATACATATTAATTAGGCCAAAAAAGTGGTAGAACAAATTCATGACGAGTTATAGTTCACCAACTTATTCATGTTTGTCTATGTCAGGAACCGATATAAGCTGACCCCACACTGCGTATAGTTTGCTTAGGAGTAGGGCTCTGCTTACATTGGACTTATTAAAACACCCGTGAAAAGCGGGAAAAATCTTCGAGACTCGATTTCTGTTCTAGATGAACTATTTACACACCTGCAATTTTTTACGGAACCCTCAGTGCGCGAGTCCGACTTGCACTTGGCCGGTTTTTAATCAATCTCTTGTCAGATTTTACTTATTAGAGGTATAGTTTTCGAATCAAAATACCATAAGCTATTGAAGTTTAAAGTCTTAATTCAGCCTTCGTTATATTAGTGTTTATAAATAAAAAAAATGCAAACCGATAATGGAATTTGTATGTATGTAGTAACATTCCTGCCGAGTTTAGTTTTCTTGCAATGTTTAAAAAAAATGTTTGGCTGTAAACAACGCACTTTAAAATTTAGAGAAAAAAAACATTACGCGCGATACTCGGTGCAGAAAAAGCTGCATCCACATGTATACTTACATGGTAAAAATAGGAAAAAAAATAAAACAGCAATGTTTTTAATGTATCTATGTATGTAAATAAATTCATTTCTTTAAATAAACAGACGCACAAATTGCATACATGCATTTGGCACGTGTAAAAGTGATAAAAATTCACTGTCGCTGTCGTGATAGTATTATAAACGAACTCTTATCCTTTATCAGTAAGTTATGCTGAGGCAGTTAAAATAATAACTACATTCAATAAATGGTGATAAACTGACTTCAGTTAACCTCTTCTCTTCACCGATATCATTTAAAACAAGATATTTGTTGCTATGAGAAATAACAATTTATGCAATTTGCAAAAGGATTTTAATCTTATTCTTATTTCTTATTCTTATTCTTACTTTAAATCATAGCAGTAGGTAAGCTATGGAGAATTTTCCACGACTTGTTGATGATAGCATCAAATAATTAGGTTGATGATGATGACTTATGTCGAAATAAAATAATTTAACATTTTCGCTTAATCAATCAGGCATCCGAAAATACTCGTAAACATCGATGCCTCAATATTACTGCAAGAAGGACCATTTTAAATTTAGCAAAAACTAATAAAAAGGAGGCAGTTTGATCTCTAAAAATGATGACGTCATAGTTGCATAATTCAATAAAAACAAAAACAAATCGAACGTTTTGACATTAAAAAAAAAAGTTGCTGATTTTACCAACTACGCATCATCCCCATTGACATCGACAGAAATTTTAATTGCATAACTCACGATGTTCAATTACTTAGACATTTCCATTCCTTTTAAAATATATTACTTCAAAAGAATTATAAATAATCTTAGTATGTTGTTAAACTTCGAGAACGAAAGTCGCGGCATGGTGGCCTCGTGTCGAGGTATCTAAGTAAAAGGTGACTTGTTGTACGCGCGTAATTATAATGCGTATTGACAGGCATTACGACAGCTGAAGCAAGATCTCAGCTAGTAGGTCATTGGCTCTGTCACCGGTGCAATGACCTTTAAAACGCCCTTAAACATGACGTCATTACTTTGTCAGCTCATCGGGCACGGGGGTGTACTTCAACCCTGTGTCGTTCAACATTGTAACCACCCACGCGTTTTTCGGCAACATCCCCGAATTCAACAACTTGACAGCGGCCGCCACGTTAGCCCCGCTGGTATACCCGACGTACAGTCCCTCCTTCTCTCCCAAAAGCTTCTTGTATTGCGTCGCCTCCTCGTCAGAAACACTGACAGTACCGTCCATGTACTCAAACTTGAATAGAGACGGCACGGCTCCATACCCTGAACCTTGAAGCAAGTGGCACGCTTTGGTAATCGGGACACCCTTTATTGGTTCCGAACCTTCCGGCTCGACCACAAACGACTGCAGCTCGGGATTCTTTTCTTTTAAGAACTTAGAAGTGCCCGTGAAAGTACCCGCGGTGCCAACAGTGGCTATGAACGCGTCCACGTGACCCCCGGTCTGCCTCCATATCTCAGGCCCGGTCGACTCGTAGTGCGAGGCCACATTCGCGTCGTTGTGAAACTGGTTGACCAAGAAAGCTCCTGTTTCCTCCACGATGCGTAAACCTTCGTTTTCTGCCACTTCCACGTCCGCTAACGTCACTTTTCCGTATGTTCCTTCAACTTGAGGCACCCGCACGCATTTCGCTCCCAACGCTTCCATATGTATCGCTCTCTGGACGCTGTTCCCTTTCGACATCGTCAGAGTTAGGGGGTGGCCTAGCACAGCACACACGACAGCCAACCCGCATCCTTGATTCCCAGACGTCACTTCAACAACTGGACTACCCGGCTTCAAATCGCCGTTCTTTCGCGCCGTTTGAATCATGTATAACGCTGAGCGACACTTGATGGAGCCTCCTGGGTTCATGAACTCGCATTTAGCTAAGATCCTTCCCGGTCCAGTGTGCAATCTGTCAAGGGCAACTATCGGAGTGTTCCCGATTAGTTCCAAAGCGGACGCCTTGATTTCATCACTCTTCGACGGAGACATTATGCACTTCACTTTCTATCACTTGGTTGCAAAGGCACTGGTATTACGTCCGAGCGCGAGTCGCTTTAAAGTCGGATGCCGTATAAGGCACCTTTGTAGATCGAGCCTGTTTATTGTAAAGAAAGGCAAGGTTGTGACCGCTCAGCGATACACGTACTCCAATTCGGCTTAGCTTAAGCAGTCACTTTGAATTTCGAACCAAGGTCAGTCATTTCTTTAACTGAATGATAGTTTTTTTTGTGAGTGGGATCTCGATGCGACCGCGTCGGTGTGTCGCTTGCACTGGTTTGGCACGTGTGGACATTCCGTACTTGTTCATGTTCATTATTTATAGATGGTGTTGATTTATCATGATTATGAAGCCATGAGTGTCATGACAAATCACTATGACGTATGATGTGTTGTAATGATGTTGGAAAGAGTTTTTTTTTGTGCTGAGTTGTAAAATTAAATGAGGTATCCACAAATTGTTATAATTTGTAACAATAACAATTTTTAGGACGTCATTTTGTTTTAATTTTTGATATACATAATATATACCTAGCGTACGTGCAACGTTTTATCTGTTGTTAGTTTTATCAATATTACATAAGCTTCGCTTTTCAGTTGAATAAGCCGATAACTTTTTTGCTTTTTTATTTTAAAGACTACCCAAGTACCCACTACCTACCTAGGTCTCCTGTTCCCGAATATTGTTGTAAACTGCAACACATACCTAAAATATTATGTTATTGGATTCTAAATAATTTTAGTTTAAAAAACAGTTGGGATAAACCCAACTTTAGAAAGCGAATACATATTAACCCCGTATTTCCCGGACTGTTAACAATAATTACTTAAAAGTTATAACAGGATAAACAGATGCCAATACATTAACCACATTGGAGCATATCATCAAAGCTTCACTAATTAGGAAATAGCTGCCAGAGTCAGACGAAAGCGGCATGGTTTATATAAAAGGACTTACTGGCATTACTATCCTATAAAAGTATGCTATTTTTAACCTACTTCAAAAAACTAAAATCGCCTTAAAAAAAACCTTAGAAAATAAACATGAAGTAATCCTCGAAAGCCATGAGCTTTATGGCCTAGCACTAAGTAGCAGAAATATGAAGTCGGTGCTTCATTCAAAGAATATTCCGCTCGCACCGCACCGACTTCATATTTCTGCTAGTGCTAGGCCATAAAACTCATGACTTTAGAGGATTATTTTATGTTTTTTTCTAAGGTTTTTTTTTTGTTCTTAGCTATTTCCAGAATCCTGATCCTGTGTGACCAGATTTTTTTACATTTATGAACGGAGTGTTCTCGTCTCTAAAATGAACGATTCCCTAAAACATGATTTTCTATCACTTATGGTTTCGTAAGTCCCCAAATTGGATATGCGGCTCTGTAGGTATATTTAAATAAGTGGTATATCCATAGTTAATTTATGATTTACAGAATAGAACACGTGTTAAATGATATAATTCTGGCGGATGGCCAGTTCCATTTGCGCTGCTAATACGGTGTATAATTGTCATTACCATCGTACAAATATTTTAAGCTGAGTATTTATGAATGGTTAGATATTGATCGAAAGATCAATTTTGCATAATATTGAAAAATAATAATCTTTCAAGGAAACTTTAAGACGTCATCTTAATTACTACCATCAATTTTAAAATTAAACCCGTTTTAAAACCGGTAACTTTTTTCCTGTGTCAATAAATCTTTTTTACAATAAATGTAATCAGCAAGTCATTTCATTACCGTATTTTTTTTTATTATTATGCTTAAATAAATTCTCAAATGAGTTCGTAAATGTTGTCATTGTTAACTACATATTAGATTAGAAGGTGAAGTGCGTTGTTTGCAGTCAAACTAAAATAAATCAAAGAACATTGTATATATAAATTCTAATATGAAATTAAGACTTTATGCAGTCAAAAAAAGACCGTAAATACTGCAGCATCTATGCAATAGCTTCTGGTGTTTTCCTCTCAAAAATCGAATGTGACAAATAGGAGGTAAAAAATTAGTACAAGTGGTTAGAACACGGAATGTACGTAAAATAGTATGAAACTTTCATAAAATGGCGAACAGAGAAAAGGAATCCGTAGAATATAGAATTTATTGTTGATTTTCGAGAAAAATACTTGTCCTAATTGCGTTTGTCCTTTTTTGTCACATTGGCATTTCCGTTAGTAAGAAGAAGGCAAACCTGTTTTAACTAATGGAGGCTTGAGTGACGTTTATGAATTGACATTGGTTACAATTAAATCGTAATTTTTACCTGCAGGTTACTGAAGCCGGGATGCCGCACGATAGTGCTTCTGGTGGACTTGCAGAGTCGAGTGCAGCTGCTTTCTAAATTCCATAAGGTCGTCTGGCCGTACCGCAAGTGAGTGCCTACATTCTTATTCATATGTATAGTCGCGGAATGAATGGTTCGTCAATTTTCGACCTTAACTCGTTGACATAGAGTCGAAATGTGACGAACCTTTATGCCTCCTAAATTTTGCCTGCGGGGTAGGGTAGGGGTGAGTTATAAGCAAAGCCCGGAATTTTCGCTTCAAAACAAAAAAATGCCGCAATCTAGCTCGTGTTAGATTTTTTTGTCCTTAATTACAATTTACAATAAAGATGTCACATTGGTATAGTCAGTCCGTAACGCCCTGTAGAGCACACAACAATGATTAATAACTAAATCTAAGATAACATGATGTCAGCATGTCATATGATATGTATGACATTAATTACGAGTATATACCATGCATACCATTGATTTAGTTTTTAAGACCTTTGAAATCGAACTGTAATGTGACTTGCAATAAAGAATTTGAATTGAATTATACATACTACATTATAGTCATTCATTGATACTATTAAATTTCTGAATTGGTAATCTTAATGAATATCTATTAAGTATCTATTCATTGTTTTATTAGAAATTTAATTAAAAACACTCAAGTGATTGTTAGCTTGAGGTATCAATGTTTTTGATAACTTGTCGTCATATTATTTCAAAGGAAAAGGTAAAACCGAACACGGACATTAGGTCCGGTTATTTTAACTGCCACCCTTATAGTTGCCAATTAACGTTAATGGGTATTAAAATCTTCAACTCGTTACATTTTCACATTTTTGTATTATGAAAATTTGTCGTTAACGTAAGATAAAACATCAATTAATTAGTGGTTACAGTAAAGTCCAAATGGCCGAACATTCCTTAGAAATGAATGTGCGATATAGAAGTAAATGACTTATTGTTTGAAAGATATTGCGGTTACTTGATAGTGAATAGTTATTTCCACGTTTCAAATGGAAACCTATTCAATGTTATTGTTGATTGTAATTTGCTGGGTTTTTAACTATAACCATCAAGTGAAGTTACCTAATTTAACTTAATCTCAGTGTATGTCCGTTTGCAACACATATTTACGTGCACAAGACCTGTAAAGACGTCATAGCAATAGTTTTGTATTTGTGTCTCATCTCGTGCATGCCGACTCGTCAACGTATGAATTTTTGCAATCAATAATGAGGCAGCTATGTTTTCACCAATAATTTATTGTTTTTTTTTTTCTAGAAAACCTTTCTTGAATTATGCTTTTTTTTTAGAGTTCAGGAGATATCATGAGTTCAATTTCCAGCTGCGTTTTATTCATAAGAAAGATTTTGTGTAGAGAATCACTAAGAACGGATTTATTATAATTCCCACGCGATGGAGAATAAACGAGATTTTTATGCGTGTTATATATTAAAGCTAGTTATTGATATAAAGTGATATGGTCAAACTATTAAACAGTTAATCTTAATCACATCGCGCTTGTAAGTGTCACTTTACTCCAGCTAATTAAAAATCCGACTTTAGGTCTCTACAAAGCTAGTAAAAGTAGAAAACCAAGTTGAAAAGGCCCTTACTGAACCATGTACTCCAAGATCTCATCTGTACTTTAAATCAGGTGGAATAGGGATAGAGGTCAAACGCTGGCCAGTTTTATATATAAAAAAAATGTTTTCAGGAACAAGACGCTCCTCTTCGCGTACCTGCAAGTGGAGCGCAACATCGAGTGGTTCCGGCGCGTGCTGCAGCTGTCGCTGGGCGGCGCGGAGCTGCGCGTCAACGCGCGCAACTGCGTGGGCACCGTGCTGGCGCTCAACCCGCACCGGAACTACTTCTGCATCTACCACGCCAAGCACCCCGAGGGCGCCAAGCCGCTCAAGGTACCGCTGGCACTCAGCGAAGGGAACTTAGTAATAATAATTCCAAAATCTCTGAAAACAGCACTGAAAATACTAGACCTCCACGACAACACAAACATACCCCTACAAAAATCGGTAGTGCTTGACACATGGTCAATAGTACGCCGCTTCCTAAACCCAACTTCATTACCTGCACACAGCAACCAAGACGACTGTCACAAACACACAACAAACCTCATAAAAATACAAACACAAAAACTCCAACATACATTCCAACACACAAATGGTAACATGATACTTGGTGTTAGTCCGTATCATGAACCAAAAAAAAAAAAACTACTTCGGGTCGAGAACAAAACTCTTCGAGTATAAATAATGATAATTTTTATTTGCTTAAAAACACAAGTACTTATACATTAAAATGAATAGTGAAGGACCCCAAACTAGGCTGAGCCTGTATCTTGAGGTCCTGGAGTGCATCTGTGAAACTAAACAAAGAAAATATTCAACTAAAACTACTTAAATTAAAAACTAACCAATCACTATTACAGAAAAGAATAATCAGAACTGTGTGCATTTATGTCTATCTCTCACACGGACTAACCACCCTCTGGACGCCAAATGGCAGGGCGAACGTTTCCGAAACGCTTATACTCATTTGCACCTGTAAATCTCTCTAGCTTCGAATCGCGGCTCGCTTTCGACCAGATGGCAAGCTACGAACCAATCACGACGCATTCCCCCGGCCCGCTCACCGCGGCTTTTTTCGTAATGACTTTCCAAGTAAATTATAGAAGATGCGGTGTACAGAGGGTGGTTGGTCCATGATCTCTCAGAATATAGAACGAACCAGAAGACATAAGAGATACACGATAGAAAGAGAAGCCACTTGTAGATGAATATAACTGTAGCCAATTTAGCGCTGTGCGACCTGACTTGCGCTTTATTGTGTCGTAGCAAGAGTCGCTATTTATTTAAATGATTTTGCGAAGTCGGTCCAGAGGTACTTGTACTATTATGTATTCTATGCTATAACATTGAATGATTAGCAGGGATCGCACGCGCTTGATCGTAGCTTTCCGGCAAGGAAAGTAAATATAAAAATCACTCCCCAAGGACACCATATTAGTATCTACAGTAGTATATAATAATATTGCCATGTGTTAACCCTTTGTTTGACAGAACTCAAATCCTGAATTTTAGTCTCTTCTGATTTTATATGTACTAAAATGTGCAAGAAAATAAAAATACAAAGATACTACCGCTATAGATATTGACGATGGTTCAAAACAAAAATGTTTTAAGTAAACTTCTATTGCTTATGACATTTGACATTTAATCACTTTGGTTTATGACAATTTTGAACAGCAGAAAAATTCATAGACGACGTTTGTGCTATGTGCTGTCTATTTTCATCATGATATACATTGTCAAATAAATTGTTAAGTAAATTGGAATGTGTTTACAGAGAATGTCCCGCATGACACGGTCGCTGGGCGCCGCGGCGGACCCCGAGGCGGGCGCGTTCATCGGGTTCACCGAGCGGGACTCCAGCTCCGACGAGGCGCCGCCCGAGCCGCTGCTGCAAGGTACGCGCGCAGGCGGCGCATGCCACGACCGGGGATCGAACCCGGGACCTCAAGCTTCATATTTTTTTATGCGATGAGCAAACGCAATCCGCAAACGAGCAAGTGGGTCACCTGATGGTAAGTGATCACCACTGCCCATAGACATCCGCAACCCCGGAGGGTCAGGGTCTCTAACCACTAGGCTATCCAGTCGTCCAGTTGTCTTCATTTTTGCCGTCGCATTAAACTTACTTGCTATCGAAAGGTGGGCCAGATAAAAGATGAATTAAAAAAAATAACACCAGCCACAAATTCCAACCTTTTTTTTCTAATTTTCCTCAGAGAACCTTCTAGACGGGCTGGAGAACTGGCTGGACCGTCTCTTCGAAGGCAGCACGCACCGCTACTACATCAACTACTGGCCCGACATGACCACCAAGTGAGCAGCGCACAGCCAGCCTCACCAACAGTAAGTCAGGGGCGGTGTTCTCTAAAGCAGGGGCCGGCTACCTTTTGGCAGGCAAGGGCCATAGTGGCAAATTGAAATACAGGGCGCGCCGCACATCATTCTAATTTTCGTAATAGGTATGTGTACTAAAAACAATTACTTTGTTCACCCGCGACCACTAATGACAAATAGTTATATCTGTGCGGCAAATGTATGTTTCCATGCAACACCGCCGCCTCCACTGCTACACGAATCAACACATGCCACACAGACCCAACTATCACCACCACCACTATACTAAACGCTGACGCGTTTCGGCACTCTCCACGAGGCCGTTAACGAAGCACAACCGCTCAACATGCCACCACTTCCACTACTAACGCAACGCCAACAAAGCAAAGCAACGCCTGATTCAATAAATAGGTATGTGTGATATTAAAAATTCGAAAACATTTGCTGGCTGTATAGGAGTGGCTAAAACAGTCACGGGCCGCAAGGTACAGGGCCGCGGGCCGCGGGTTGCCGACCCCTGCTCTAAAGGTACGCACTGTTCGGTTAGGCTCACTGCGGGTGGCCGTAGAATGCGGCTGCAACGAGCGCTTTCGCGAGTAAAAAAAAATTCCCTTGGATAGTGAGATCTATCTGTCATTGAGGGTTCACTAATGTTTTACCGACAAACGTTTCACAGCTGATTCGTTTTGCGAAATGACCATGTCACAACTTTTATTTCGGAAACTGTCAGTATTTCAGGATTTTTATAAAACAGGCCTAACCTGACCTATAACGTTCTACGCGATGGTCCTGTAATAAATCCTGAAATATTTACACTTTCAGAAAAAGCGGCTTGTGAAATGATCGTTTTGCGAAATGAATCACTTGTAAAATTTTCGTCATTAAAATGATAGGATACCGTCATTGAGAGACAAGCTACTGGCCTATGACTGGTGGAGAATGACAGATAGACCTCACTCGATACTAGCGATCCTGGCGGATTTTTGACACGCGATAGACCTCATGGCGGCTAACCGGGTAACGGCCAGCCGCAACCGCGACCGGAACGTGCGTATAGAAACCGTCGCGGTGTGCGGTTGAATCGAGCCACTACCAAGATGGACGTCCAAGAAGTCGTAGCTATTTATTATATTTACCCGCGTTATGTAAGGAAAAAGAAACTGAGGCATAGATTCTGGGTGCATCCTTATTCTGAGCCGCAGTCGGGCTGCAGCGCTGCGACCGTTACCCGGTGATAATAATTATAGTTTACATACAATTTTGAGCTTCCGGTTGACCGGGCGGCTAGCCGCATTGCGGTTAACCGGACAGTGCGTACGTACTCAAAGGTGATTTGCTGTCTCAGTGCTCAAGTGTCAAATCGGTTGACGCTAGCGCTCGAGCGAACGTGGCATTGGAGCAAGGCTGTTCAGCCACAGGCCCGAATTATTTGTTAAAGTGCCTACTAGTATCAAAAATAGGTACGGCAATGATATTCCACAGTAAAGATACTGTTACGTTCCGCGTAAATAGCGTTTGAAAAAGGAACCGGTTGCCTAGTCACTTTCTTAAGTAATATGGTAGAATGGAACCGTCGACGTCGATCGATAGTTTCTACTACTAGACCACACCAATAGATTGATGTCGATCGATGATCTATCGATTGGTGTGGTAACACCCTTAGAGTTGTTTGAATTGAACTGTCAGAAAGAGTGGTCAATTGGGTGTTTTATGAATCTTGACGCCCGCGCGGTAGTAACATACTTCCTGACTGTAATATCATCGAGGCACCGTCAATGGCCTGCCAGTCATTTTGGAATCATCCATTTCACCCGACTGTTGAAAAGGTTGAGCAACCTTGCATTAGAGAATATCACTGCCTATAGGGATTGTTGATGATTTTGGTTGAAATGGTTTTAAATTTAAAATGATGTAAAGTGTGTTTGTAATGTATGATGTGTAGGCTACAGTGTGTTTTGTACCGGTGTGAACGCTGATACGCATTGTTGTTTATTTTGTATACAGATAAATAGGCAAAATTGCAACTGTTACTGGTTCCAATTGTGTTTTCGAGCAATAATAATAGTTACCTAGATCACGGGTCACGAACAAAAACAAAGTAAAAATATGGCACCTTTGTTTACAATTAATTATTTCGATCTAATGTAGTCCTTAAGCGGTTACAATAACGTGCAATTTGCGTGCAATAAATAAGATGTCACTCAGTAAGTGAGTCGTTATTTGCTGTGCCTTTTTTTACGCTCGGACTCGACATCTAGTTGTATTTATCGATCGAAGTATTGTTTAATGATTATCACGACCATTGCCTTGTTTTATAAAGCGACAAGTTACAATTTACAAGCGGACGTGTCTCATTCTATTACCTTTTGTTAGAAAGAGTCTTCCGCTTGTAAATTGTAACTTGTGGCTTTATAAAACATGGACCAGGTTAACCGGACGCCATGTTATTGTTATTAGTGACCATATTTTGCTCCATAATAGCAAGGACGATAAAACATACAATGACAATGCAAAGAATAATTCGTTAAGCAGCTGGACTTGAACCAGCAACCTCGGTAATCCGTACCACGCTCCACCAATTAAGCTATACTTAACGTTGGTGTACCTAACGAATTTTTCAATGCCTTGTGTCATATTTTATTTGGAAGATCTCTCCTCATGTTGAATTTCATTCTATGAATGTTTCATAAAAATAAAAACAAAAATAATCAATAAATCGATTATTTTCATTTAAGGACGATAAAGCCAAGAGACCGCCAATGTCTATACAATGTCGTGTTTTTTTTTGTTACGATAAAATACCAATTATTTAAAGTTGAAATACCGTTATAGCAAATGTAACAAATCTTCTGTTAGGTATACCGATAATACACTGCACCCAGGTAGGGGTATCAGATCAGACATTTGTTTTGTTAAATGTTCTAAGTTAAATTTGTATAGAGGAAACAGAACGGTGGTGTGCATCCCATATTCTAAAGATAAGTAAATATTACTGCCTATTGTATTTATCGTAAGCTGGAGAAACTTACACGTATGACGATATTTGCTTTTGCTATAAACTAGTGAAAATTAAGCTTTTTGAATTAAATTCTACCAGAGTTAGGTGTATATGAATTGGCAACAACCAAAAGACCAAAACCCACTTTGCTTTCTTAGTCCATTATACGCAGACTACGCCGTTTATTTTAAAATTTGAATTAACGGTCAAACTGTTTATCGGCTATTTGGACTTCGTAGACAAATGGGGAAAAAATAAATAAATGTAATACGTAACATTTAACGGTATGTATAATGTCTTGCTCATATGCATATCTTAAGAAAATTTTAAATAGTGTCTTCGTTTTTACTTATAAACGTGTGCCAGTTTGACCGTTAAATTTCTAATCGTAAAATAAAACGGAGTATAGAAAAATAGTATTCAGTAGCTCCAATATACAGCAGAGTCGATTTTACAGAGTCCTGTGTTATAGTGGACGGAGAGAGTGAATTTTATAACATGTTACATTAAACTATAGGTCGTTTCACAAGAGCTGGTGCGAACATATTGAAAGAAAATAAAGTCACTTGGTCATTGTTATACGGAAATGACTTTAGCCTGCCATTTTCGTATTCGTATAGAGTGTATTCATACAAGTGACTCAGATACTATGATTCCCTCATTCAATCCGTTCGTGGCAGTTCTTATGGACGTACCTATAAAAAAAATTATGTCTTTGGCTATGTTATCATTATTATCACAATGATATACGTTTTGGTGTGACAAGTACAATGTACGGCTTTTTTTAAAGCGTCTGAATAGTTTCACATTTTCTAGCTAGATTAATACGCAACAGTCGGTAGCGAAAGCGATTCACACTTTTATATACAACTAGCTGTAATTTAGCAGTCTCCGAGTCACAATAACTAGTATTTAAATTACATTTAAGCATCACGGAATCGGATTGAACGTATAGAATAAATATAGAGAAAAATACTCGGTAATTTTTCTACCTTAAAAACATAACTTAAGGCCATGTTAATAATATTGGTACTCAAACTAACTCGTCTCGTTTAACATAAAATGTTTGCGTGACACAAACGCGTCGTAATGTTAGGTCGAGCTCGAACGTGGTTTATTAACACGAGCCGAATTTTGTAAAATACAACCATTATACTGCCCAAAAGCGATTGCCTTTTATTTGCATGTTTTTAAGGTAGAAAAACACATGCTTACGCGTTAATGTCTCTTAAGATTTTTTTTCTTTATAGTACGCGACACGCCATTTCTTTCTTGCACATAGCAAGCCCCTATTGCTAGAAAGGGACGTGCCTTTGCCACTTTTGACACCTCTCTCGTGGCGTTTATTTCTAGACGCATTAGTGTACAAAGTTTTGACGAATGCAATAATTTTTCTCGATAATTACGCACCGCGTTAGACGGTGTCTAGAGTAAAATAAAAATAAGAGCGCCTCTATTAAATTAAACTGAAAGACATGTATCACTTAGTAAATTAGCTATAACGAATTAACGAACAGTAATTACGTGACTACTGGACTTTGTTATTGAATTGGCCGTATTTGCCAAATGTTTGTAATTCCATCTCTATCCGTCAGGTGAAAAACGAAAGGGAGGCGACACGAATATTTGTCAAGTGCGGCCAAGTGTAATGCTAATAGCTTAGAAGATCAACATCTCGAAACGAGCGGTACCGTTTTAATAGTAGTATTTTTACATTTTTACAGTATTTAAATGTTAAAAAATAAGATCACATTCGCATTAAAATCACAAAATTAATAATGAAACTCATTTCATTAATTGTCTCAAATTTGCTCTATCAACTTGTTAAAGTTTTTTATCGAGACGCGTATTAATGGTAAACCTTTGTAGTATTCAAAATTTCATATGGAAATTAAGAATTGACATCCAATTTTGTACAAAGTTTAAGTAATGTTTACTAAATTAAAAGGATCTTCGGTTAAAACCACTTATTATTATTATTATTACTGAGTCTAAATCAATGATCATTTTTCATAAAAAATCATCATTTTGTTTCAAAATTTTAATCGTCTTGATCCTTTAGTTTAATAAACATGTAAGTACGTGTACCGTAAAAAATAACACCAAAATAAAACAAAGCTATAAAATAGGTATTATGTGACTATTATTTTTGTCACAAGTATTTGAGGCCTTACTGCAAAGGTAAGTAATTATTTAGTTTCAATATAATCTATTCACACGCAAGCAGTGCACCTCGAGTAACATTAAATTTTAAAAGTTAATTCTCTTATACACTTATTAAATGAAGTACTTACTTACCTAGCGAATTGTAGCTCTAAACTGAATATAGATAGATGGCCGAAGTATATAAGGTTTTTTAACGTCTCAATAAAATACACATGTAACTCGAAAATATAAGATACACGATTTAATAATAAATTTTATAACTCCATGGCTACCAAGTACATCCAATCGTAATTGGTGCTAGTTCGTTGAGTGAATGCACTGGTTTTACTTTAAACGCGTACTTCGACCTTTTCACCTTTCATTAGCGACCGATCAGCTGAAACAATAATGTAACGTGGCCACGAGCCTTCCCGATTTACGTCTATGAATGTTAGTAATTAGATCAAATAATGCGCACATCACTTCGGCATCGAGCCCCCGCCTTTTACCTACCTCATTTCGGGAATTATCAAATTGACACGCCGATAAGAATGTTCATTGCAGTTTGAGGCTTCGTACAAATAATAAATGAACAACTGAAGCGCCAATCGGGAGCCGGGGTGAGGTGTGTGCAATTAATTAATGTCGGATTTGAGTTGTTTCGGTGTGGGTTGCAGTTTCAAGTATGACAGTGGTTGGAGGCGTTTAAACAAATGCAACGCGCCTATACAAAGTTTGGAACGACCGTCATTTTAGTCGAGTCGAACTTCGTCATTGTAAAATTAGCTAGTTATTTATTTTTATCTCATAGCTATTGCTTTGAGAATTTAGTCGGATAGTATTCAAAAGTATTATGCTCTCTCCTACGTCTCGTGTACCTACCTAATTGTCTTGCCAGTAACGATCTTAAATCGACACGGGTTCCCATATACTAGTCAAAGTTTTATACCAAATATTATTTATTAGCGCATATTAAGTATTTAATTAATAGTTGTAACTAGGTAACAGCATTGCGTCGCTGTTTGCGTCGAGTGGTTAAAATATATTGCATATTTAAGATAATTCTAACTAACGCAATAACATCCAGCTAAATACTAGCCAATAGTTTGTTTTGTTGAATCTTTTACAATTTTATTGTTATACTGCCTTCATTAAAATTATCAAGCCTCTTGCAGAATGATAATTAAATATAAATAGGCGAAAAAACGTGATAATTATATAATTTGGCACTTGTAGGCAGTTGTGACGCAGTTTATCACTTCGGTACTTTAATAGCAATGTAGCAAATGTTAGCTAATACATGCAGATCACGGCGCTAACTTGACGAAACTTCTAACCATGACTCTGCGCTCGCAAAACGTGAAACCTACAAAAATCTGGGAACAAAGCCCAAAACCGCGAAGAATATGCGTGCGTTTGACGTTTGACGCACGACATTTTACATCAGATAATCTAATTAGATCGTAAAACAATGTTTGGTAATTACCAAACATTGTTTTACACGGTGAACGCAGCATTGCACAAACAAGGCAAGAGTTGATCGCATGCGTTTAACGCTGCGATTTCCGCACAAAACAACCGCGCGCATTTGTGTTCAACTTCGCGTCCCGTCGCGGCGTTAGCGCGCGATCCGCAGGTTAAGTGCAGAACGGGCCTGCGGGCAGAGTTACGTCGGCTAAATGAGCAGACCTCTAACTCCATTTTTTTTTCATTTTTGACCGCATCTAATAGCTAAACTCTTAAATACTTCGAAAAGGTCAGACCGCGCAAGTCCCGACCGCCTCGTTTGTTGCTGCTATTTTTTAAACCTCCTATGAAATTTAACAAAATGGAGTCGAGATACAAATGTGAGTAGTTAAGGGCCGCTACAGGTCCCTGCCATTTACAAACATCTTAGCGCGCGTGCTACATTTATTTTTATTCGAAATGTTCGTTCTATCTATTAAGTAAATATGAAAAAATATATAAGTTGATAGCTGTGAAAAATATATAATTTGTTTGAGTGTATTTGTTTGCAGTACGAGGCAGCTAAATAAAGCGTAGGCAATATTGTAATAAGTAGATTAGCTGCACTCGTTTATTTTTAGGCACCTGTTAATGTATGAACTTTGAAAATGCATTTTATGACCCTTAATCGTTTGACAAAAGACAATTTTTGTATATTTATGTGGATATCGCTATTGTATGCATCATTTCATAATGATGCAAGCTCATGCTTGAAGTGTTCGGAAAGACTCTTAAATTGATCAAAAGCATGCCAATATTTAAAATTATTTTGTATCACTAACTCCGAATTACTCTCGATTTCTAAGTGCGTCCCTTTCTTAGTGATTAAATTTGTGAAGGATGCACTGAGCGACAAATAAAGTGGCGCCTAGCTGCCCGCTGATGCAAGGCCGCAAAGTTATTTTGATATGTCATAGCAAAAACTCAAGCCAGGTTACAGATGTGCAATTTGCGGAAAGTTTCCAAAAAGCTGGAAAAGTTCTCGGAAGTTGTTGAAAATTTCATAGAATATAAGAAATTTCCATTTGCCATTTCGGAAAGTTTCAAACCCCATACAAAAATGTGAGAACTTTCTGAAACTTTCCCATGTGGATAATTTCTCAATTTCAGAAAGTTCCCAACGGCACATCAGTAAGCCAGGGTAACCACAAATATGTGGACACAACTGTGTTCCCTGAGGATCTAGGACGTTTTTTTAGCATCCCTAGAACGGGTTGCTTTCCATACAAGGGTCCATACAAAACAACATGTAGTGATAAATAATTTATAGGAGACTACAGTCTTATAATTAAGTAAATTTAAAAACATGGCTTTTAAATTGATTCAAAAGTACTAAGTAAGAGTCTTTCCACTCCCTAGCTTCCTAATATCTATGTTGTTCTAATATGGCCATTAGAATCTAAACCATAATAAATAATAATGTCCCAATAAGTATTACATTGCCTATATGATTCATAATCATAAATCATAATAACCCTTATGTCATAGTGAAATAAACGGATCGCTCGCGTATACATATAAATCGAGTTTAGCCTGATATTTCACTATGATTGAAGCTCACTCACGGTAGTTTCATGTTAAAAACCCTTCCCTAAGTCTTAAATAAAAGGCGTGCTTCTGTTTCCGAAGAAGGAAACTGCTATTTTTAATTTGTTATTTGTTTAACTCAATTTTATTCTTTTTAAAATGGCTTTAGCTTCTATTGACCATAAGGGCCAGCGCGCAAACCGACAGACCGAATGGCAGAGAATTTTAATTTATTCAATGCAAATTGCATTCTATATTCCAATTGGAATAACAATAATGTATGTGAGCATGGATATAAGGATTTTCGTTACTCTTTCACGTAAAAACTACTGTACGGATTTTGATGAAACTTCACAGAAGTACAATTTATGTCTGTGAACCCTGTCAATACAAACACATGATATTTTTTTCCGAATAACGGGATAGTGAACACTGAGTTTACGTAGACGAAGTCGCGGGAAACAGCTAGTGCCATATAATTTACATTAAAAAAAAAATGTCCTTTGCCGTCCCGTCCGCCGGTTTGCGCTGGCTCGAAGTTAACTATAAGTTGCGGTTTAGGAGGTGTATTGGTATACGTGTACTGTGTTGTCATGTTTTGTATTAAAATTATCACCATGTTAGGTGTCTGTATATGGGTTGTTTACAAGCTTTTCATCTATTCATACTAAATGTAATTACTATTGTATACAAATTATTTTTATTGTTAAGTAACACTAAATCTATCCTTTATCTTGATTCCAGTATCGATTTGTACAATAAATTTTATTGTTCTTTATTCTTGTTTTATTTTTCTATTTATTTGCAAACCAAAGCAATTTGTAGATATTACTCATTTTTCAATTATAGCCAAACCTAATGTAAAATTACTTCAATCCAGTATATTTGCTGATGAATTTTTGAATAATAGTAATCAAAATTACTTGATAAAATAAATAAATAAATAATTAAAGTGGTATGAATAAAATGCATTTATTCCATAATTAAATAATTATTAATATAACAACACAAAATTACAATATTTTCTAAATAAGTGTCTACTAAACTTGTCGTTAGCGAAATGCCCTAAACGCATTTGTGTTTGTATATGATTGAACTTGCAAGTCCTTATCTGAAACAAGATAAGAAATGCATTTAAAAAAAAATTAAAACGTAATTTTCCATTTGGGAAAAAATACCAACTGCAATAAATATTTGCAATAACACATTACTGAATGGATTGTAAAGAAAAGGAAAAAAAAATTTCTTACAGTTAGATCTGAAACCAAAGAGGGCTGATAAAGTGGTTAATAAGTACACATAGGTAATCTTGTAGCATTTTACTAACAGACTGGTGATGAAACAAGTTTTCTATTTCACTCTTCATCATAAACCATATTAATACTTACAGAAAACGTTAACATGTGAAAGGACTTAACAAAATCTAAAACAAGTCTGTCAAAGGCTTCCTAATTGCTATGAAAATACCGATGTGAATTCATAAGCTATCATATTATGCCCTTGTCATTTCACACTCTTGCTAATTTCTGTTAGCCTAGTAACTTAATTCCAATAGCTCCCGCGCGTCGCGCTCTAGCATCTGACTCACTCTCTCACGCGCCAACTGAATCAGTCCCTCTCGCTCGTTAACGTTCGTTCGTTCCCGGAATCCCGGCACGCGCTATACTACGCGAGCTGCGCTGCTCAAGTAGTCCGCTTGCCGCCACCGTCGCGTAAGGTTACGATTTGTATTGCCAATAGCATAGTTAACTTTTGTACCTAATCCTATTAAAACCTAACATGTAGTGTTACTGTTATCACATTATAGTTATTGCAAGTGATTCATATGCGTTTTATTGCGTCTCACCTACACCTCTGCTACATCTTTCAATAAATCATTGAAATAGAAAAACTAATTGCTAAATCAAGTGTAATAAAGGTTTGAAACAAATAATACCTGATTATGGTAGACTCGATTGCTTGGCAATTCTATGAACTGTTCTTTTTGGGATTTAACGAATATTCACAGTTAGCATATGCTAAACCTATGCCCATGCCCATGCCGGCTATAATGGGCCATCTCCGCCGCCCCAGGAACAGCACAGACGCCATTGTGCCTAGTAACACTCCGCCTCCTGAAATATTGCACTAAGAGTTAGTATATTATTATTATTATAGAACTATTATTATTATTATAGAACTATCTGGTGACCTTAAGGATCATAACATTAACTACCGACTAAAGATTTTTTACCGGTTTTAACAATTCCGTCTGTGAGACACATGTCCAGTTTAGCGGAATAATCGTCAGCGTCGTTTTTTCCTTTCGCCATTTTACTGTTTATTACTTTGGAGCTTCAATAAAAAAAAACCACAAATGTGCGCGATTCCCGCAGGTCGTCGATGAATATATCAGATAAATTAAAATCTTATGCACTTTTACATAATTCGGCAGTGAAGTGAAGAATGAAAATTTCACATGACAGCGATGTGCTTTGACAGTTGACAGCTACTCTTGCTTATTGTTTCAGACAATGTTTAAAAAGTTGCCCTTTTGTTTCAGGGATTATACTTTGCATTGCCATATGTTTTACACTTTTTATTATATTATTATTATTACACTCAAATACATTATTTAGATAAAAAATACAACGGAAATTGTTTGTTTTACCATTTTACAAACAAAATATTTTTCAAAATTGTATGTTAATCCAGTAGCTCAAACATTCTCCAACCTGTTCAAGTTAACAGTAAAAACTTTACTTTGATAGAAAACCTTTGACGAAAGTTAAATCAAAATCAACAAAGCTTTTTAAACAGACGCTTGAACACTATAAGATTTTGACAATGACACTGACACTGACATGTTGACATAACCATAACTTTTCAACTTTCCATTCATTTGAACATTTGAATTTGAAGAAAGAGCTGGGCTTGAATTTTCATTCACAGCAACAACGCATTATGTGTAAAAATGTTGTCTAATCGAATATCTAGGCTTAACACACGCCTGACAATAATATCCAGGAGCACAAGTACTACAAACGATGCGAAGTCAATGCAAACGCCTAACCCTCGCAAGGTCAGCAGCGATATGGTCGGTCCACCAGATCCTGTATCCAATCTGAGACAGATTGTTTACAAGCAGCCAGCCAACGAAACCGAACTAGAGAAGAGGTACCGGGAGCTAAGAATGGACGCTCAGAAATGGAACCACGAGTTCTGGACAAAGCACAATTCAAGATTCTTTCAGGTAAATTCATGTTCCATAATTACATAAATCTGAAATATCACTGCTATTTAAGAGTAAACTAACCTTACAATTTATTTTAGGAGAGAGAAGATTACCTCAAGAAGAACCTACCAGAAGGAAAACAGAATTTATCAGCTGATGAGATGAGCGTCTTCTACAAGGCCTTTCTGGACAAGAACTGGAAAGCACACATGAATTACAATATAGAATGGTATAAGAAGAATGTTACATTGCTTGGATTAGCCATACAAGTTAGACTTAGAAAGTTATTTAGAATAAAGAGTTTAAAATAGATGGATTTCTTTTCTTTATCACATTGCAGACTATACCTAAACAACAGTCACCCAGGGGTCTGTTTTAACAGCTTGCAAATGATGTTTATTTCGTTAATTTGTATAGGTACTTTTTCAACCTTACAGCCACATTTAATTTTTTGATTGAACTTTTTTTCTCTTTTCTGTATATTATTTGTCCGTTAACCTAATAAATGTGTTGGTCTCTGACTGCAAACTTGTTATTGTAAATTGAATAAATAAATTAAATAATTTGTTGTTATTTGGGTAATTCTCATTTCAATATGACCAGCCGCTTCCATGGATAACATGTCCTAACTTTATAATTTTCCATCCTTAGGGAAAACTCATCATTAAGTGTTACAAAGTTCAATGGAGTTCACAAGTAATTATTTGTAGAATTATAATCAAATGTCATTTTAAAGTTTAAAATTGTTATGTCAATTTTAAGTCTCTCCTTTCAGTTCATTTCTGCCACCTAAATTATTAGCCTCTTCATCTTGGTTTCTGCATTTTGGTTGTCTGTAAGAGATCGCTTTTAAGCGATAAGACCACCTATTGTCTACCATACCTGTTTTTCTGTAATCTCCTTGTACTGTTATGTGGTTTTCAATAAAGAATATTTGTATTGTATTGTCATCCATGGAAATTACATTTTATCAGAATTAGCCATTTCGGTCAAGACATTAGCTCAAGCCTTTTGGCTGCCATTATTTTTATAGTATAGTATAGCATTTTGGTCAATGTAATAGGTACTTAGAAAAATTCAATTCTTAAACTAACTTTTCAAACATGACCCTGTCACTTTAAGCACTGGCAATCAGCAAGAAAAAAAATGCACCATTTTGCCAACCAATGTCAATTGTCACAGATTTTACAATTTGTAGAAATCTATTATGGTTTTGAATGAATTTCTAAAATTGATTGTTTAAAAAACTTAAAGGAAGAATAGTAATTATGTAAAATAGTTTTTATAAGAAGAAAGTAACTTTTCAAATGTATATTGCATTTAAGTGGCTCATTGCACTAGCTGGGGTCCTGTGGCTCACCCTTTGTTCTTTTGACATATATATGAAGGAATGTAAGAAAAACATAACCTTGGGTTAGTAGAAATGTAATTCCTTATCTTACATAGCATTAACTATATGTCTGAGAAGAACATAACATATGCTTATTTTATTATTATGTCTAAATGGAAGGACTCCACTATCTCTATTGCATAAACCTCATACATAATTTATTACTTGTACTTATTCAAATCAAATTGAATTTGTGAGGTACACTGTACCCACAGCCAGTTTTTTTTGTTTGATCTGTGATTGGTTCAGTTGGGACTACTTAAGCTTTTCAAAGTAATTTGCAATTTTATAAAAAAAATGCATTCATGAAAATTATTTACCGTTTTTGTTCATCAGATACCTCCGTCAAGCCTTATGACGTTTTCGTCAAATACCCAAATGGCTCAAAACCCATTGAAAGGAAATTTGAAACAAAAGATAAAGCGAACTGGAAATATACGAATCAAAAGTACAGGCAACATAGCATTGCTTTCCTGCACTACGTTACGTTCCTAGCTGGTGCTTTCGCTGTATCAGTATTCCATAAAAAAAATGAAATTATTAAATACACGCAAAACCGGATTACAAATGCAAAAATCCTTCTAATAATCAAATGGGTCAAAAAAATCTCTGGCGAAATGAATTTGAAAGAAACCGCCTTGTGTGCAAGTGTTGCCACATTTAATTACTTAAAAATATTGTGGGGAGCTGCACGAAATTATACAACAGGTACATTCAATAAATCTAGTGATGCGCAGAATATCAATTCAACGTTGATTAAAAGGGTGAAAGAAATTGGCCAGGATCGTAAAACCTTAGGCCAGTTATTACTAGCCGCTATTAACGAAAATAAAAATATCAGACTCCGTTTACAATCAGAAATGACGGCTAAAAATAGACTAATGCAATATATCGAGGACACTCAAAAGTTAATCAAAGAGAACAGAACGCGATTTGTTAACTTTCAGCAACTTTATTCGATGACTCACGAAGAGAACGTTTTTCTACGAAGTCGTATTAAGAAACTTGTCAGCGAGAAAGATGACGCTGAGAAAAATTTAATGACATTAATTAACGAGGTGTATCGATTTCAAAACAATAATCTAAAAGCTTATTGTACCCGGTTTATTGTGCATACGAAGAAAAATTTATTGAACAAGGATGTCAACGCTGAGATTCGGAAATTTCTTCAAAAGTCCAAAGAGCCATCCGATGATGCTGCCAGACATATTGGTGATCAACTCGGCATTAGTCTAACGGGTACAAGCAGTCTTCCAGAGTGTGCTCTCCGGGTTACTGATTTGTTGCATGATGACGTCAATTTAGTTCGCTTAGTCTCTGATGCTCCAAAACTCCGAGGACTGCCCGGCGAATGTGTTTGGACAGTCAAAGACAAAAACGGAGTAATTGAGAAGCTGTATGAATACAACTATGAGACTGATTACGATAACGGCGATACCATAAGAAGAATAAGAGAGTATTCTGTTTATCACGATAAGGACTGGCTGCTAGATCAAACAAAGTAAGCACACTTTCTTTGAATATTTATTTTTAAGAGATGTTTCGATATACTTAATATAGGATTTCTTTAGGTTGATTAATTGCGGTCTGTTTAACTAGGCCGGGCTGCTCATGGTTTCTTTTGTCAGGTGAATAGGTAGGTACACATCTACAGCATCTGCAACATACATAGACTACAACGCTGACTAGACAACAAGCAGGACCGTGTTTTATAAAGCTACAAGTTACAATTTACAAGCGGAAGTCTCATTCTATCACCTTTTGTTAGAGAGAGACTTCCGCTTGTAAATTACAACTTGTAGATTAATAAAACACGACCCAGATGACAGCATCTGTAACATGGGCAAAACATGGAAAATGATTGACACATTTGTTATTGCGACAAGGTACAATAGTGATAAGCTACTTTTATCGTTGAGTGTACCCGGCGGTACTGTATGCGTTTACTTCGGCAGTTAAGCTCCACCTCTACGCCTCAACACGCCTCTTCAAGCTCCAGGACGCAATTGTCCGTTTGTCCTATGACGTTATAAATAGCTGAGACAAACAAATTTTAACACATAAGTACCTTTTTTCAGTGTCTTTCCAAAACTACCGGATTGCCCAAGCTTGAGCGCAAGCGCTGTTAGGTTACGACTTGACGTTAAGCCTCTAACGAATATGGGTTTTTTGACCAGATCCAAATTCAAAACTTTTTTACGAAATTCACCCCCCGGCTGCGTTCCGTCAAGAACGGCAACGACTCCATTGTCTTGTGGTTGAAGCTATTTGTATACTTACTTAATTTACAATTTTGAATGATGTTTTTGTGAGATTAAATTTTTTTTTATCACTACGGCTTTTATTTTATAACTTATCAAAATGGGGTACGACACCTCAAGTGACCTGGTCACACTAAATATTTTAACTCTACCTACGAAGTCTGCGAGAAATAAACAGCAATCTTTATCAAGGCTTTCCCAAACCGTGAGTTATTTTATCTACTGTAGTTGAGTAAGTAGCGAAGTTATCTTTAAGATTCTCGAGCATTAACGGAAATTGATAGATTCGCAAAATATGAAAGGAATTTGTGTTCGAACCTTCTTGGGCTTGTTCTTGCTGACGAAATATGTCAATGTTAAGTCAATATGACATTTGATATGTTGCCATGATCATTCCTCAAAAATCTGAATTATTTTTATAGATCAATGAATTTCCTACAAGAAATTGACGCGTCTTCGATAAATTGGAAAACAATACGGAAAGAAGGGCTCGATTTAGATTACGCTGTTGCTATTCCAAAGTCTATCGCTAACGATATTTTAAAGGAACTTGAAAAAACATTAGAATACTTCACGGGTGATCTGTCGAAAATAACGTATGTAATTGAATTATTATACCAGCGATTTTTAATCGTTTAAAATTATCTGTTCAATTGCTATTGTTAAAACAGTTTGTTCATCTGTACCCAGAGTCTTCGGGAAGGTACACCCTTTGCCTCGGCAACAAGTAGCATACGGCGATCCAGGTGTAACGTATAGATATTCTGGAAAAACGATTCCAGCACTGCCGTGGCCAGCGCCTGTCCTAACTTTAAGAAATTTCCTCGAAAACATCAAAGGGATTAAATACGAGTTTGTCTTAGTAAATAAGTAAGTAATTATTTGGTCGAATTATAATAATCAGGTTAGACTTTCCACCAAGATGCGCCTTTATATCTTTTTTTTTCCATGTTGTGTTAGGTATAGAAATGGGAATGACCACATGGGAGAGCACAGAGACAACGAGCCGGATTTAGATCCCAACTACCCTATTGCTTCTATATCCTTCGGTCAAGAAAAGCCTTTTGTACTTAAACATAAAGATGCAAGAAAATCAGGACCAGATAAAAAACCGATACCTCCAGGTAAATTAATTTTATTTCAAATCTTCATATTTATTGATAGTTACAGAGTCATCGATATTACGCAGCTTGTTGAACATGTAACGCAGCAAACGGGCTTCGTAAGTGACAGTTTGCTTGGCTTTTGTATTCGCATCTTCCTCTTGGAAGGGGTTCTCGATAACGGTGCTCACGCGCCGACCGTAAGTCTCGCAACCCTCCAGAAACTGCAGGCAGTCCCTTATGGTGTTGTCTTTTACGACGATCAAGTGTTTTGACAGATTTTCCAAAAACGACAAGAAACAGCGCTTAGTGTAGAACCAAGTGTCAGTTCCCAAGCGCTTGTTGAAAGGCTCAAGTGATTTGATCACTCTCGACATCCCAAACTCGTAATTCCCTTTGGCGCAGTACAAAGTGCCGATGACTAAGTTAACGATACACAAGTGGTAGAACTTTTTTTGCGGATCCTCGAATATCTGCTGTTCTTCCTCTTTTTCTATCTTGCGCATTATGTCCTCCGCTTCCTCATTTTGAGAGGTCATGATGTAGGAGACGCACAAGTTTGCTAAAACGACTGCGCTTATTTCTAAAATATTATCATACTGTTTTTTGACGATAGGTTCGTAGAAACTAGCCGCCTCCTTATACTTGTTTTCTTGCATGAAGAGCACATGTGCAACGTTCAAGCGCCAAACGTCAGATTCGTTACAAAATTCGACAGATTTTCTAAATATCTTCTCGACCTGCCCGTAGTTTTCCATATCCCAGTAAATCTTTGCTTGCGCCATCACCACAGGAATATATCTCTCTAGGGCTTCTTCATATTCAACGACAGCTTTTTTAACTTGATCGTTATCACCTTGCGACCGACTCTCTTGAACAACCTTTGTAAGTTTTCTCAATTGTTCGGCATGTTTCGAAGCGATATCTTCATATTTCTGAAAAGCCTCTTCAGGAGAAGTTTGGCTTGTTATAATGGCATCCAAGAAATCGTACAAATACGGAGTCAAGTATTTGTACGTGAACTGAGCGTTTTCTGCTAAAACATCAGCTGCCAAATCGTAATACTCAAACTTGCAGTAAAGGAGCAATAAATTGGCGAAGGTTTCCGGTGGGAACGGGTCTTGTTGCAAGAGGAAATGTAGTTTCTCAAACCCATCGGTCGGTCTAATATCAATTGAAGTCAGAGCCACGTTATGCAATGTTACAGCATCTAGTTCATGCTCGTGTCTGGGAGGCATATCATTAAGAGCTTCCCTTGCGGCTTCAATGTTCTTCAATTGGTACTCGATCGCCGCCTTGAGATTAAATACCTCAGTGAGTGCGGTCTCGTGAAGTGTTAGCGTATTACCTACAGACTTAACCTCGGAAGTCTCTCCCTGCATACCTACTGCTAGTTCCGGGTGATCGCGAATACCTCTTTCTATGACAAGAGTTATATGTTTCAAAGCCTGCGGGTACTCCTTGAGTTTAAAGTAACAAAGTGCGATGTTGTAATGGAGGTGCGCATTAAAACCCAGCACGCTTAGACTGCGTGAGAATTTCTGCAATGCTTCCTCATACTGATTATCTTTGTACAACAAACATCCGAGGTTTATATCTTTGTCAACATCATCTTGAATATAAGAATCTACTAGACTTTTGGCTGCAATGGTATCTTCTTCTCCATACTTTATCGCCGATTGCAGTTTGATGACTGTCCTTTCTAGTTCTGGAGCGGTAATTTGCATGGTTATTTTGTAGGCCTCTTCGAACATAGATGCTTCGTATAATGCCTGAGCAAAGTAGAGTTTGTATTCTGGCACGTCAGGGTGCATGGCGGACAGTTGCTCGTAACAGTTTGCTGCTTCAACAAAGGCTTGCGTCCTGTAGTAACAGTATCCGAGTAAGGACAGTGCTGCTCGATTAGGGTTAAAATTGATGGCATCGTTTAGTGCTTTTATTGCGTCCTCGTACCTTGCCTCCTTTATCTGCAAAGACATTAAAGACGTAAATTCAAGATGCTATCTACTCAATCGAGGTGACTTGCGCAATATTTGTTTACTTTGTATGTATATGTGAGTAAATAAACGTCTGGCACATGCCGCGAGTGAATGTTCCCTCTGAATGCAATATCTGTACGATAATAACAATAACTGCACTTAGATAAGTGCAGCATGTGTATGCCCTCTAGACTGGAAATAGGTTGAGTGTTTATCATCCTCTCGCTCATAGGTACATTCTATTAAATTATGATGAAAATTGTTTATATTCTATTGGTCGCCGGATACAAGATTGAACATGTTAAGTAGGTACTTAGCCAATGAATAATGTGTCTGTAACTCGTTATACCTTTACTTATAGGTAAGTGTTTTATGACGTTATTCAGTTATCAACATCCCTATACAAAACCTTCGAAACAGGCACCGTTAGACTATCTCAATTAAAATCAAGCTCAAGTGCGCTATGATTATATCTTCGTAAATATACCTATCTATATATACTTCTAATTTTTATTCTAATGTTTTTGTTCTATCACTAAAAAACAAGTTGATAATCAAAAAATAACTATATCCTATTCTTGAAACTGAATGTTACACAACCACTTGTGCTTTTATCTATTCTGTGACACAACGAAACTCTATACCTACTGTAATTACATTTAAGCCGTTGAATATCAATAAAATCCTTAAAACCAATATCGTTGTGCCGTTAATCTTATCTCTCCCCCGTTATTACGTACGGCGCAGTTAGGTATTTACCACGGATTGAAAACGGCCTGACAGATAGGGCACCGTTTATCATGTAACGAACCGTCAGCTGCCCAGATACCGCTATTTCCGCGTGCCCGTTTCGATTTCATAAAATTCCTACTTGTAAGAATCATCAATATCTAAGGTAATACAGATACGAAGTATACCTTTCAGGTACTAGGTAACGACACTACCAAGACTCGCGAAAAATTACCAAAGCCTCAAGTTAGTCAAAATGACGATCCAAATATTGACAAAATGGGAATATTTGTAAGTAATAAATAAATTGTTGTTATTGAAATTTCAAGTACAAATTGTCCGGATTTGCCGGCGGAAGCCACTACGATTCCTTGTTTCGACGCAAGTAATCTAGGTACTTCTTATGCTCGGACGCCTATAATACGTAGGTAAATGCAATAATTAAATAAAATCTTAACGTATGCAAATAATGCCATTGTATCTATAATATGCACAGTTTTTGTACCTACGTAAGTATCTAAATATTATCGCACATTTGAAGTGTTCGGATTACTCACCATGGTGTAAATAGTTTTAGTATATTGACCATCTTTTATCTGCAAATAATCCATTTTATTTTCAATAATTCCCATACAATGAATTTGCGTGACTTTCAGTAAATGACTGAGCTTTGTATACCCCCATTCTTGTTGCCATAGTTACTGCTGCAGACTTCTAATACTGGGGACCAATCCACTCTGTGTGTAGTAATAATTTAAAGTCCATATTTCTTTGTAATACGAAATGTCGAGCTCTATTGGTCATCGATCGACATCGAGCTACTTAACATGTTCCCATACGTGTTCGTAATTCATGTCTCGTTGCTCACCTGAAAATTTGTTTCTTTTCATTACAGTGAAAATTGACTTGGAGCATGGAAGTATTCTGTTCATGAATCCGCCAACCAACGAAATTTGGTACCACTCGTTACCCACCAGAAAAAAGTTACTAGGCGTTAGAATTAACCTGACTTTTAGGAAAATGAGAATAAAATAAACGCTGCAGTCTTTACTTGTTATTATTATTTTCTACACGTACGATAATTATAATTGCTGTGTCTTGCCACCAGATATGCTTATTTCGAGCTGTTTTCAATTGAATATACGTTTAATTTGCTTTTTAATACAAAAGTCAAAATTTCAGTTGGCTGAATGACACTTTTCCATAGACAGAACGAGGAGAACGAAATGTGACGTCAATAAAAAAAACTAAAATGTCAATCTTTGTTTTGAGTGAGGGAATGACCTACGTTTCACTATTTGTTGCAGTAAAATTATGTATTTTTAATTAATGATTTAACTCACGTTTAAGATCGAATTACTTGTGTACTGAAAAGGTAAGTTCACTATCCCTAAAGCGTTATAGTATATAACAGGGTATTCTCGATGCAGTGGCTATTTTTCATTTAATTAATTCTATTGATTCATTTAGTTATCAGCGATAGTCTCAAGTACACATACGTGATAAGAGAAGCCTATATAACGGAGGAATCCGTTGAACGGCCCCCGTTAACGACAAATACTGCGATGAATGCTTTTGCCTTCGCTGAAATTTATACTCGCGAATTCAATTTGTCCCTGAAATGGGCTGAAGTTAGCCGAAGCCACAGTTTTGGGAGGGTTTATGAGTGCAGAGCATTGAAATTGGTGTAGTAACAATAATTGGGATACTTAACTATATTGTGATTAAAATTCTTTAAAATGTGGTTTGGTCCTAATCTGCAGAGGTCGTACAAGTACATGATTGCGTCGAAGATGCCGTCGATCAGGCTCGAGCCAAGCGACCTGAAGTGCAAGAATGGCTGCGACTATTTCGGCAACCCTCAATGGCAGGGCTACTGCTCGCAGTGCCACAGGGACCAGATGGCTAAGCAGCGGAGAGCTGGTAAGTGCTCTCATCTTTGTTTCTGGTTTTGGTTCATCGAAATCTAGATTCCTGTGTGTGGTTAGATTGGACATGGTGCTTAAAAGTGTTGATAATGTTGCATGCCACTTCCAGTATGCATGCATGGTTTTCCCTCCCTGTACTTGTTCATTGTTATATCCATCAAATAAATTTGTGCTATGTGGTCTGGTGACCTACACAATCTTATGAACAATTCAATAGTGTGTGTGAAGTTACAATCCACACTGGGCTCGCATGAGAACTATAGTCCATACCCTGTCATTCTGAGAGGAGGCCTGTGCCCAGCAGTGGGATGTAAAGCAAGGCTGCTTAGTAGGGATGGGGTCCATGAAAAGTACTGAAAATCCACAGTCGTAATTTAGTTCAATTGGAAAAAAAAGGTTCTAGGGTAAAATTGGCATTTAAAGCTACTTTCAGCTTGTAAAGGATATTAATTGTTTGTGACACATTTTTAACCATTTTGACTGTTAGATGTTTGTATTCCTCTGTATTTGTCAATTTTCAAACAAAAACTTTATATTGCACACATACTTAGGTAATTTGTTGTTTCATTTACTCTGACTTGCTTTAAAAAAAAATCTACTATCTGCCCTTTCATTTCGGTAACTTTTTTGGCAGTTTTTGGCAAAATTTCATTATAGGAGTATAATCATTGCAGGATTGCCAACATAGAGTGAATTATCTACCCTAACTATTAACATTTTTTACTCAAACTTTTCTATTCTTGCTGGCTGTGTAAAGTTTCATTGATTTCACAGCTTATTGTCATGTTAATGGTTTCAATGATATTTATTTGTTTAAACTTAATTACGTATTTTTTTTAAATTAAACTACACCGTAATTGTATTGTAACTTTGAACATGAACAAGAAATTTTTCGAAATGGATCGAGTCAAATATTACACTTATTAATGAAACTGTTACTGGGCCCCGTTTCTCAAAGCTAATTAGACTAATGATATTTGTGATTTGTTTCGTTTTTTCGTGTAATTTACGAGACAAAACACTAACTTATTAGTCTAATACGCTTCGAGAAACGGGGCCCAGTGGGGAATTAATACCTAGTAAAGGATTTTTGTTTTTGAACATTGTTTTTTAGATGACGGATTACCCTTTAACCTTGGTTGAAAAATTGTGTAATTCTATAAAATGATAAAGTAAACTGTTCCTTTATTTAAAGATAAAATGAACTTCACCTTCAGTTTATATCTTAACTATGATTTGATAATGGTTTTTGACATAACATGTTTGTGTGATAATAGAAGTGGACTGCACCCTAAAAAATGTTTCTGGTTTGAATGTCATAATACTGGTAGCTCATAATCCTACTAATATTATAAATGGGAGAGTTTGTGAGTGAGTGAGTGAGTATGTTTGTTACTTCTTCACGCTGAAACGGCTAGACGGATTTGGATGAAATTTGGAATGGGGATAGCTTATACCCTAGATTAAAATACAGGCTATCTTTATTCCGGAAAATTGTATAGTTCCCGTGCATAGCGATAACCGAATTCTACGCAGACGAAATCGCGGGCGACAGCTGGTATGTAATAATTTTTGCAGACATTATGTTATCGTTATCAGAAACGCATTCAGCTGCAACTAATTAATTATACTGATAAAGACTTGGCCAAAGGCCTAATTAAAATAGTAGTAGGTAGGTAGGTTTCTAACCATTTGCATCAGTGTTAGGTCGCGTTTGCCGCAACTTGAACTCGTGACTCATGGGGCGCTGCGCAATGATGCTGCCATTTGCACCATAGTGCAATGCTTGCACACAATGTTGTGTCATCTATTGCTATAAAAAAAAAACTTGTATTTCGTTAAGCAAATGTTTCTTCTATAACAAAAATGTAAAACCTACCCATGATAGCAAGCTGCAATTTTTCTAAAACATGTCTAAACCTTTCGACGTCAAGAACACCTAAATGGTGTCGTGTACTGTCGTGCCTACCACACCACAGACAGGTATAGTTGCTCATATCCATATCATATTGCAAATTGAAAATAGTGACCTAGTCAGTGTTCTTAAAGTTCAAGTTGCCATTTGACATTAGGATGAAGTTGGCGTGTAGGTGACAACCTTTTTTTTTTTTTACTTCTAAGGCGTTCAAAGGGTCAAAGCCCACCCCACCTTCAATTTTCCTATTCAAGCATTGTGATGTTATTACGACATAAATCATCATCGTCGTCATCATCATCACATATTATATTAAAATTACGTGAAATAAATAATATTCTATTCTATGAATAGGTTCCAGGTTGCTGTTGAATTGGTTACTTATCACATGGTACACAGTTTCGGCGCAACTATCTCACGTGACATGCTTGTGTGACAGAGAAAGAGAAGGCGTCCGCTGCGACGCTGCCCCGCCTGGAGCACAAGAAGCCAGATCGCGGGCGGCTCGCCCCCCACCCCTCGTTCTCCAAGTTTGAGGAGAAGACCCTGAAGAGGGCGAACCTGCTGAAGTTCACCGTGTTCAGCAAGAAGAGCAGCACAGGTCAGTGAGAGATGCAGAAGGTAGTTTATTCCGTTCAGGTTCACTTCGTCCACATTCCCATTTTGTCAAGTTCTTGGCTCGTCAAAAATCCCATTTTGTGCACATTCAATTCCCAAATCGTCCAGTTCCTATCTCGTCCACATTCCTACCTCGTCTACATTCCCAACTCGTCCGCATTCCCATGTTATTTACATTCCCAAGTCGTCCACATTCCCAATTCGTCCACAATCCCAAGTCGCCCATAATCCCAATTCGACCACACTTAAAACTTATAAACTAGATATAACATCGATTATTAGCAGATCATTTCATAAATGACCTTCTTTTTCGAAAAAAGAAATGCCTGAGTTGAAAAAGCGGACGAGTTGGGAAAGTGGACGAGTTGCGAAAGTGGCTAAGATACTGGACGAAATGGGATTGTTGATGAGCTAGGAAGCTGACAAAATGGGAACGTGGACGAAGTGAACCTAAACGGTTGAAACTTAGCGCCATCTGTATCTACATTCGCTTTTACATTGAGTTCATAGTGTAAAATATTTCCTTCGATAGACTGATAGAGACTGTTTACAAAAGCCGTGGTTTGTCCCCTGCGAAGTATACATTCAGCCACCAACAGGCAAAAAAGTTAAGAATAAAAAAAAGAGTTATGACTAGTGATAAATTATGAATTACATTTATAAATTATGACAAACATTGCATTATGAGTAAAAATTTTCTACGAAACAAAGGGGCTCAATTCTTGGCATTTATAAATGCCAGCACAATTCGTACTGGGCCCGCGTGGGAACTATAGTCCAAGCCCTTGCAAGCAGTGGGACGGAAAAAGGCTGGTTATGATATGATGATGTATTTACGTTATTTCTAAGTAAAGTCCCGTCCGTTCCTATATCTGTTGGACGCATTGCTTGAATGCTATCGTATTGGTACTTCCCTTTGCGATCCCGACGGGTGATTCACATTATTTTTTCAATAAGTGCTACCATTTTATAATTTCATTTGAAAAAGATTCTGTACAGTGTCAACACGATTTGTTATTTATATTATGTTAAAATGTTTTTTGTTTTTCGCAAAGGTTAGATCTAATACAGTTGATTGTCTACCTACTTATGTCAGTGATACAAGTTTAATATTTTGTATCAAATAATATCTTAATACATCATTCATTCAGTTAAGCGGCAGTGTGAGGGTCGAGCACGACTTTTCAAATCTTGCGTCACGTAAAATCGAATAGTAAACGTTGTCGAGTTTGTATGACGTTTGGAACAGCGCACGCCCGTGAGCGTATTTGGAACTAAAATTTTGTATGAGGTTTCTCGATCTCGATACGATAACCGTAACGTTACGCAGGATTCGACAAGTCGTGCTCGACCCTCTGTCTTAACCCCTGCCGGGTATTGGCGTAGAGCTTTTATTTCGCCAACTTGACATCTGTCACTGCCATATAAATTTGACCTTCTATTTGAGAATTTGTATGGAATTGACAGATGCCAAATCGGCCAAATAGCATCTCCGCAACTGCACACGAAGTTCACACCAGCCCTATTTTCCAGACGATCACGACACGTCGGAAAAGCGTCCAGAATTCAAGATCCCTCCTTCAGTGTTGGACAATATGAAGCGCGACTTCCGTGTTCGGTTCCCGACGCTCACCGTGCAGATAGACCGGGACGCGCGGGCCTTCGTCAACACTTTTATCACGGACGTCATCAAGTGTGCCAATGCCATGACTGTTGACGAGCTGTCAGAGAGGGTGCAGAGGCAGTATCAGGTGAGAAAAAAAAACTGTAAATAGGCAGTTAAATGCTCTTTTATATTTTTGAGTCTAGCTAGCAGCGCTTTCGGAAATACCATGATTACCAAGATTGCGCCGCAAGAAACTTGGCACAAAGTATTTTTTTCTTAAAACAAGTTACAGTAGCTCTTACAATACAATGGCTATTATACCTGTTCAACTTTGGCATTCGTTTGTTAAACTATTTATTTGTCGGCCTTTATTGGCATAGCAACATTCGTATTTTTGTAGTAAACTTCCGCTTAGCATAAGGCAACACTACTTCCTGTGTGTGCGACGAAAGTTAAGTTCTCGTATTGACCGCCATAACGGACGGATTAAAAATATCGTATTTAAATATAAAGTCGCTCTTTCTATCTCAAATTTACGTAAAAAGTATTTAATATAGTGCTTATTCACTCTGGTGTTGTGATAAGTTGAGGACAGTGTCAGCGAAGGTTTCAGAGGCGAAAAAGGTGGTAATTCGAGCTCGTGCACTTGTAAGTAGCTAATGTGCCAATCCTGACCAGGGTCCTATTAATCCCTGAATCGAGGAGACCAAGGTACGTGAGTAAGCACTTTCATTCCTATCGTTTTCGTATCGTTTCTTTTGAATCATACTTAATTTTGAGTAATTTGTCGCGTATAATTGTCGTTATTTAAAGTTAGCAAAATACAGTCCACTAAAATTCGTATAGCCCGAAACATTGGTCCTTCGAACCGGATCGTGAAAGGTTACCTATTTAAAGCTAAATTATATCAAATTATCGTAATTTTGTCGAATTTTTGGTTTAGTTTGAAATTTGAGGGTAAACTTTTATTTGTCGCCATTACGGATAGGAAGTAGTGACTTGCTTTAGTTTTGTAAATTGTTGTTGGCAGTATTGTAACGCTTCGTGTCATAGATAACGTTCTATTCCGGTTCACTCATTATTCTCGTTAGTGTGGTAGCACTTTAGATCTGTCAGTTGTCATCGAGTTGACAGTTGACGTTTGGCAGATTGAAAGTTAGGTTAAACGAAGTTTGTTTACTTGTTATTGTTATCGTTTGTTGCTTTCGTATAAACTTTGTTTAATTGTAGACTTCGTATTTATAAAATGCCGGAAAGTGATCAGTCTATGACAAGTGAAGTGAAAACTGACCAAAACATAGTCGAACGTGACTATGCCATGATGCGTTTGGAATTTGTTATGGGAACAGACTTGGAGGGCTATATAGAAAATGATCTGAAGCCTATATCGGATAGCTTTCACGAAGCTCAGCGAGCAATAATATCGACGTGTAGTAATAGTAAGTTAGAATTCCAAGTGACAGTGGATTTTGAGAATAAAATGAAATCGGTTCTTACGCGGTTACGATCACGACATTCCGCTCCTGTTAAGCAAAATAGTGAAAGCATATCAGCCAAGTTACCTAAAATTAACATTAAACCTTTTGATGGTAAACTGGAAAATTGGATTTCCTTTAGTCAGTTATTTAATTCGTTGATTCATAAAAGGGACATTCCAAACATTGAAAAGTTGCACTATTTATTGACGTGTGTTCAAGGGACAGCTTTCGATTTAATAAAAAACTATCCCATTTCAAATGAAAGTTATATTGATGCTTATAATGCACTGAATCTGCACTATAATAAAAAGCGACAGATTGATTTTACCTACTATGAAAAAATGCTTTACTGTGAGCAAATTAAGTCAAAGTCGGGAGTTGAATTGGAAAGAGTGTATCGAACATTTAAGGAAACGCTGCAAGTGTTAGAAAAACTTCGTTTGCCAGACAAAAACTTTATGTTAGTACATTTACTTTGGTCTAAATTGGATAAATCAACATGTGAGGCGTTTCAACTTGAATTCAACTCTAATGATATTCCAGAGTTTAAAAGTTTGCAGGAGTTCATTGAAAAGCAGATCAGAGCATTAGAAGTAACTGATATTAGGCCTATGCCAAAAAATAGTTCTAGTAATAAACCTAGTAATAGTGCAGCTTCCAATCAAAAGAAAATGAACACTATTCTTGTTGCAACATCATTAGTTTGTGACTTTTGTGGTGACCAGCACAGTCTAGCCAGCTGTGATAAATTTTTAAAATTAGATGCCACGGCTCGATTTAAATTTATAAAGGGTAAGGGCTTGTGTGTTTGTTGTTTTTCGAATAACCATAAGGTAAAACAATGCCGCCAATCATCTTGTTGTAGTGTGTGTGGGTATTTGCATCATACTTTGTTACACTTTGATAAATCCACATCATCGGCTCCTATTGTTAACCCGGCTCCACAAGTCATGGTGAGCGGCCTGTCTGGCACTAATGTTGCTTTGACTACTGTATCAAATGGTAACACAGTGTTATTTGCCACTGCCAAGGTAGCGGTCAGAAACAGTTTAGGTCAGTATCAACCGGCTCGTGCTTTGTTAGATTGTGCAAGTGCCTGTAACTTTATTTCAGAACATTGTGCAAAGCGCCTGGGATTGAAAACAAATAAAATTGGTGAGACCGTCTCTGGAATTGGAAATTGTGGTTCATTGCGCTGTTCCATGAAACCTATTGGAACAAATTCGAATGAAATTAATTTTGAAGCCCTAGTTTTGCCATCTATCTGTGCTGATCAACCTTGTCATTCAGTAGACTTTTCAAAGTGGTCTCATATCAGAGATTTGCGTCTTGCTGATCCAGACTTTGCAGACCCTGGACCAATTGATTTACTGCTCAATGCAGACATTTTCGCATCGTCTCTCGCCAATGGTCGCAGGCATGGCAGTGTGGGTCAGCCTAGGGCAATTGAAACTGTCTTTGGTTGGATAATCTTGGGTGAGTGTGCTGAGACCCATCTGCGATCTTTCAAAAATTGTCGTCGGATAGATTGTTTTTTCGTATCGAGCTCTTCACAATCTAATTTGTCGTTGGATAGTTCTCTAAAAAGGTTCTGGGAGTTGGAGAATGTTAGTAGTCCTAGTAATCCTATATTGTCGAAAGAGGACCAACTTTGTGAAGACATTTTCATTGAAAAATTTTGTCGTACGAGTGAAGGCCGTTTTCAGGTACCCTTACCCTTCGTGGATCCTATGAACAAGCCTATATTTTCGAACACTCGTGAAATTGCATTGCAGAGACTTTTATCGTTGGAGCGCAAGCTCGCAAAGAACTCTGAATTTCGTAAAGCTTATGTTTCTTTCATGGATGATTATGAGACTAGCGGTCACATGGAGGAGGTAGAGCACCCCCCTGTTAGCGTCGGGAAATTTAATTATATTCCTCATCATGCCGTTCTTCGCCCCGACTCTGTTAGCACTCCACTTCAGGCCGTCTTCGATGCAAGTTGTAGAGATAGTAATGGATTATCGCTCAATGATAGACTCTCAGCCGGTCCCAAGTTGCAAACAAATATCTTCGACATTCTTATTCGTTTTCGGTGGCATAAAGTAGTTTTTACCGGTGACATCAAGGCCATGTATCGGCAGATCCGCGTATCGAATGAAGACGCAGAGTATCAGCGTATTCTATGGCGGTGCTCTACCGACGGTCCGGTAAAAGATTATAGATTGGTAACGGTAACATATGGAGTTAAGTCTGCTCCTTATCAAGCTCTCCGGACTATTGCGCAGTTAGCCAGGGACAGCGCAGCTGATTATCCTTCTGGCTCTATGGTGCTTGGTAGAGACATATACATTGATGACGTCGTGACCGGAGCTGACTCTATCGAACAGGCTCTACTTTTAAGATCAGAACTTTCTAATGTTTTGTCGTCGGGTGGGTTCCATTTGAGAAAGTGGACCTCCAACCATAAAGAATTTATCGCTGATCTTCCTTCCTCTGAGTTGTACTCGAGTGGCTTTAAATATTTTGACGAAATTTCGGATTTGTCGCTTAAAATATTAGGATTGTCGTGGCGGCCACAGACAGATTCATTTCAATTTGAAACTGTTGAAACTAGTGACCAAAGATGTACTAAACGTACCATCCTTTCGAACATCGCACGCATCTATGACCCGTTAGGATTTTTGTGCCCTGTCGCGTTTCACGCGAAATATTTGATGCAGGTCTTGTGGTCATCAGGAATCCAATGGGACGATGACGTGCCGGAAGCAATTGCCGCTGAATGGGCTCGTTTCAAATCACAGTTGTCGTTGGTAGAGTCTATTATGATCCCTCGTCGCATCGTTCATTCTTTCGTCTCCCTGCAGCTTCATGGCTTCTGCGACGCCTCGGAGCGTGGTTATTCTGCAGTTATTTACTGTCGTTGTGTGGCTGCAGACAGCTCTATTTTTGTAGAGTTTTGCTGTGCTAAGTCTAAAGTGGCACCTCTTCGTAGGTTATCAATCCCGAGATTGGAACTTCAGGCTGCCGTTCTTTTGTCGGACTTATTGGCGTCCGTTCAAAAGGCGTTAGAGCCTTTGCATATCATTCAGGATGTCGTTGCTTGGTCGGATTCAAGTGTAGCCCTGGCATGGATCCAATCGTGCCCATCTCGATGGAAGACTTTCGTGGCCAACAGAGTTAGTCATATCCAGGAAATTATTGCTCCTGATCGTTGGCGCCACGTCAGTACGCTGTCCAACCCCGCCGATGTGGGATCTCGGGGTATGCTTCCTGTTGACCTGCTCGCGTGTGATCTTTGGTGGAAGGGTCCTTCTTGGCTGCTCAAAGACGAAGAAGATTGGCCTCATTCGTTGATAGACGTGCCGGCAAGCAGCTCTACCATAGAAGAACAACGGATTTGTACGCTGATTGCTTCAAACAGTCTTAATTTTATTGACATGATTCTCGACAAGTTTTCCTCGCTTTTCACGTTAAAACGAGTGTTAGCTTATTGTTTTCGGTTTTGTCGGTCTTCTAAAGACAGAATTGTCGGATCTTTACAGGCATCGGAAACGACTGCAGCTCTCATGTTTTTGTTAAAGCATGTGCAGCTCTCTTCGTTCGCTGTAGAGATTAACCAATTGAAAAATGGTCGTTTCAATTTATTGCCAAAAAGCTTGCGCAAACTTTCGTTGTTTATTGACGCGGCGGGTCTAGTCAGGGTGGGCGGTCGCTTGGCTAACTCTACAATTAAATTTTCGGTAAAACATCCTATATTGTTGCCTCGCTCCCATCGATTAACAGTTTTAATCATTGACGAATATCATAGAAGATTTCTACACCCAGGTGCTCAAACTCTGCAAAATTTAATTGCGCAATCTTTTTGGATTCTATCGCCCAAGCGAGCTATTCAGGCAGTTATCGGTGGTTGTGTTAAATGCTTTCGTTCCCATCCTTCGCCTGCATCTGCTCCGCTTATGGGAAATCTTCCATTATGTCGTATTTCTCAAATCAAACCGTTCTCGAGTGTCGCCATTGATTATGGCGGACCTTTTGACATTGCTCTCGGACGTGGACGTGGTGTGAGAACATACAAGGGATATATCTGTGTATTCGTTTGCACCAGCACGAAGGCTATACATATAGAACTCGCTTCGGAGTTGTCAACGGAAGCTTTCCTTTGTGTGTTGAAACGTTTTACTGCTCGTCGGGGTCGGTGTAATAACATCGTATCGGATCAAGGCCGTAACTTCATCGGTGCCAGCAACTATCTCGGGTCGCTTATGAAGAACGCTGCTGACGCTCAGGAGATTAGGTTTTCGTTTAACCCGCCTGGAACTCCCCATTTTAATGGTTTGGCCGAATCGGGCATCCGTTCTGTTAAGACGCATCTAGCTAGAGTTGTGGGAAACCAGCGGTTAACGTTCGAGGAGTTTTACACCGTCCTCACGCAGATTGAGGCTATGCTCAACTCGCGTCCTCTCACTCCTCTTAGTACAGACTCTAATGATTTGTCGGCGATAACTCCAGGTCATTTCTTAACCCTTGAACCTTTGTCGATTCTCCCGGAAGAAGACTTCACTGATCAAAACGTCAGCGTTAGTCATCGCTGGAAATTAATTCAGAAAATGCACCAGGACTTTTGGCGTCGGTGGCACACTGAATACGTACACACATTGCAACAGAGGACTAAGTGGAATAAGGTTAACACAAATATTCTCGTTGGCACTTTAGTGCTGTTAATCAATGAACAAACAAGTCCTTTGAAATGGACCCTCGGTCGCATCTCGGCTTTACATCCGGGATCTGACGGAGTGTGTAGAGTCGTCACGGTGAGGACTGCGGCTGGTCATTACAGGAGGCCTGTCGTGAAGCTGTGCCCGCTGCCACTGTCACAGTAGTTGCTCCCAAAAATCATGGTAGAGTTCAAGTTAGTTAATTGTTTTGTTTAATTGTAATGTTTGTATCGTAAATAATGCATATTTAGGTGAGCGGTATGTTCAACTTTGGCATTCGTTTGTTAAACTATTTATTTGTCGGCCTTTATTGGCATAGCAACATTCGTATTTTTGTAGTAAACTTCCGCTTAGCATAAGGCAACACTACTTCCTGTGTGTGCGACGAAAGTTAAGTTCTCGTATTGACCGCCATAACGGACGGATTAAAAATATCGTATTTAAATATAAAGTCGCTCTTTCTATCTCAAATTTACGTAAAAAGTATTTAATATAGTGCTTATTCACTCTGGTGTTGTGATAAGTTGAGGACAGTGTCAGCGAAGGTTTCAGAGGCGAAAAAGGTGGTAATTCGAGCTCGTGCACTTGTAAGTAGCTAATGTGCCAATCCTGACCAGGGTCCTATTAATCCCTGAATCGAGGAGACCAAGGTACGTGAGTAAGCACTTTCATTCCTATCGTTTTCGTATCGTTTCTTTTGAATCATACTTAATTTTGAGTAATTTGTCGCGTATAATTGTCGTTATTTAAAGTTAGCAAAATACAGTCCACTAAAATTCGTATAGCCCGAAACAATACCTTAACAGCTCTCATTTCTCAAACGTAACTTGGAAAATATTTCATTTCATTTATTTATTGCGATCATATTAATTTATACAATGTATAATGTATATGACACACTGTCAGGGCACTGCAACTTTCTTTCATGCTAAATGGAGCGTATTTATGTGAAAACAATTAGTAATGCTATCTATATATACCTTTGTATGTACCTAATGTTATTTATCTATGTATTCCCTGCATAAAAACACGTTCATGTCTTTCATGATAGATAGCAATGTTTAAATAGGGATTTCTTCATTGCAGTTATTGTTCAAATCACCCCTCTTTGTTCGTAAATTATGTTTGTTTACGGCCACGGCCATTGCACATCAGGTTTACGCAAGAATTTATTTTGCAACGTAAAGTTATCGTATGCAGGCATAGATATATATGTATAGTATAGCGTATGAACGCGCCCTTCTGTAGGTACTCTGTTTTTGTTGCCAGTTTTGTGAGACTACAAGTAGTCTCAGTGATATGAGCCGTCTGCGCGGACGCCGCGCCGACGCGCTTCCCACCGCAGGGCCCGCAACACCGTTCCTATTTCAAAATGTTTTAAAGATCCGTATCCTGACGTTTATATTAATGTATGCAGGCCATTTTGGTGTTGTTATCTATACTTGTTTTTTTTCAGCATTAGAAATAATCTTGATACGTCTTTTTATTGAAAAACGTTACGGAAAAATAACTAACCGTTATGTACAAAACCATAACAATATATGTAAATATATAACTGTTACTAATTTTGTAAAAGTAGTTTTCAATTAAAATACAGGTCATGCTTGTTTATAGGTAAGTATGTGAAAAAAGTGTTCAAGGTTTCCAATCCTACTATACCATGCGGAAAAAACTAAGATTAGGGTAATGTATATACCAGCCTACAACACAACTATGGATGTGATAAATCTGACGTAATGTTACTATTAGTTCCTTATTTATCGACAGCGTAATAATAAAGAAGGCGTCACATTAGGTGTATTTCCGTTGTAGCGTTTCATGAAGCACATGGAATCGTCACCTCACTTCGCCAACGTGGACTCGGAGACCAAGGAAGTGCTGATGGATTTCGTGGAGAAACACGCCATGACATATCTACACGAGTAAGTTAATCAAATTTATCTGCTCTCATATCGTAAAATTCTAATTATAAACTTCAATTCGAGTTTATTTATATCAATCTTTATACTTAATATCAAATACCGAAATTTAAAAATAGCATCACATATAAACACATTTTCTTAAACAAAATAATTGTTTTAGTCCTTATTTAAAGTATAATAATTATCGATCAGTCTGAAACGACAGATTGTAACGTAAAATTATTACGTTTAGGTTAATTTTGTCCAAATTCCCATTTTGTCAGCTGCGTAGTTCGTCTACAATCCCATTTCGTCCACATCCAATTTCCAAATTGTCCACTTCCTGACTCGTCCACATTTCTACCTCTTCTACAATCTCATGTCATCCACATTCCCAATTCGTCCCACATTCCCGTGTCCACTTTCCCAAGTCGCCCATAATCCCAATTCAACCACACTTTAAACTTAAAAACTAGATATACTCTTTAGCAGATCGTTTGATGATTCATTTAGCAGTTCTAAGGTAAAAACATTAAAAAAAAACATAAGTGCAACCAAATTGAGAACCTCCTCATTTATGATTGCCATGATCACATATTATTGCCAAGAAGAATGCGCCGTTAGGAACTTGGCACAAAGCAATTTTTTTCTAAAAACAAATTACATTAGCTCTTACAATACGTGACCACAGATAAATTATACAAAGAAACCTCACTCTATCATTAGGTTGCCATCAGTGGTGTTCTCCCCGTCCGGCACGAAGGACGAGCGGCTGGACCGCGCGCTGTCGGAGCGCATCCAGCAGCTGAGCTGGGTGGGCGAGCGGCGCCTCGAGTGCCGGCTCGCGCCGCCCGCGCGCTGCCGCCCGCTGCTCTACAAGGCTATCAACGGTACAGTTTTGGGGAGGACTCCAATAGAGAGATCTCTCTCCAGGCAGATGTTATGCCTGGGGACCGAAGTCCGAAGGAAGAGAGTTGGAAGTTGTATTTATGCAATCGACTTGAGAAACTTCGTTAGCGCGATGTAGAACAGTGACGTAGAACAGTGACGTCACTCGCGTGTGGCGCTAGGGTCGCTACACCAGCCCCCCTTTTTAGACCGCAGGTCGGTGTGGGAGCGCAGTCTGTGCGTCGTGAGGGCGCTTGCAAGGGCCAATTGTGAGGTTTGCTCAGCCTCGTTGGCGAGCGATGAGTTGCTCCGCTGTGCTGGCGGAAGCGATGAGTTGCTCCGCTGTGCTGGCGGAAGCGATGAGTTGTTCCGCTGTGCTGGCGGGAGCGATGAGTTGTTCCGCTGTGCTGGCGGGAGCGATGAGTTGCTCCGCTGTGCTGGCGGAAACGATGAGTTGTTCCGCTGTGCTGGCGGGAGCGATGAGTTGCTGCTAGTCTGGATCCTCGTCGGAGTGCGTAGCAGTGTAGGAGAGGGTTGCACACTGTAGACACCAGGCATGGAGATATAGCAACATGCTAGTGGTGCACAGTGTAGTAGTCTGGCGTTGCTGTGAGACTGCGTCATTGTCGTGGGTCTTGGAAGGTTGCGTTTTTTGTCCAATGTCGAGGGTCACCAGTTTGGGAGGACCGCAATAGAGAGATCTCTCTCCAGGCAGATGTTATGCCTGGGGACCGAAGTCCGAAGGAAGAGAGTTGGAAGTTGTATTTATGCAATCGACTTGAGAAACTTCGTTAGCGCGATGTAGAACAGTGACGTAGAACAGTGACGTCACTCGCGTGTGGCGCTAGGGTCGCTACACAGTTACTAATTGGGGGCAAATCCAGCGAACTACAAAGATATTGACGACCGAATAGCCTAGTTGTTAGAGACCCTGACTATGAGGTCCCGGGTTCGATCCCCGGTCGGGGCGGATGTTTGTATGATGAATACGAATGTTTGTTCTCAGGTCTTGGATGTTTAATTTGTATATGAGTATGTATTTATCTATATAAGTATGTTTATCCGTTGTCTAGTACCCATAGTATAGGTTTTGCCTAGTTTGGGTCTAGGTCAATTGGTGACAATTGTCCCATGATATTTATTATTTATTTATTTATATGGAAGCATAACGCCTATGCATCGGCGTACGAATAATATGACACCATAGAACGCACAACTACAACTACACATGACACTCGCACATCGACAATCGCAGCTCGCCAATGAGCGGCGACACGCGTCGGCTGCGCTCGGCTTTTCTCGACAATGTTCGGTCGAATCATCCAGCTATCCTGCTTAGCTAGGACGGCGTGATTGTCAAGTATGGGTTTTTAAAATGTATACTCATACTCATTTATTCGTAATAAGGTATTATCACATGCCATTTAAATTAGTGCGTTAATTCGCTGCAAAGCAATACAAAATAAATTATTACGTCCATAGATTACAATTCGAATTATGTTAATAAAATAAAAAATAAGTTATGTCATTATGCTATCAACACTAATCACTAATTATACCACCTAATAACTAGTGGGTTTTGGGGTTATATTTACTTATATAAGAAAGGTAATTCTAGTGTTTTTCTTATCCATATGGTTTCTACACCACTTCATCGTGTGTCGGATGGCATATTTGCAAAGTATTAAATTGCGCAAAACATAATAATATTCACAATCGATACTCCCCGTGACATAAGCCCGCACATCACGAATGCCACGGCTGATTGACGCATTGTTTTGTTCTTAAATGTTTTCACGTCTTTTACGGTCACTATGTCGTGAAGCCATTTTTTGGGTTTAGTTACGCTTCCATATATATTATTCGTAGGGTAAATCCGTGTCGTCCTAACACGGTAAAGTTTACCGACGACACATATAGGGGAAAAATGACGATTTAGATGGCTGAAAATCGATTTGACAAAACTAGGCTCAGGTACATAAAAATGACTTCCTGACGATTATGAGTAGACAGAGAACAAAATACTGACCATATAACAGCTGTATTGTCAGTCGGAACTTGGTCCTCGCTCTCAGTGCTTTAAATAGTTCGCGGCGTTCGTAAAAAACAGTTAACTTTGGAAGTGATTATTACTTGTTTGCGTGGGATTTTTATTAAAAACGTCATGGATTCTAGTAGCCCAGGTAATGATTTATACGTTTTTATTATTATTTTGTCTGTTTGTATGTGCTTACTTTATAATATTTTGCATGTAACAGAGTTTTTTTTTATTTTTCAAAAAGGTTTTAGGTACATTTCTCGTCATTTCTCGAAGCTGATTTTTTCATTATATTATAGACACAGTTTTTTACTATACAAAAACCTTAAAATTGGCTGCGATTTTTTGCGAAAATTTATTTTAACCGTATTTTAATGACTCAAGGTGATTTGTTACAAAATTATAATTTTATTTAAATTCAATGTTTCTTTGGTTTAGGTCTGGGAGAAGGCTCGGGATACAGAGTACTGACTCTAAAATATCTTTTTGATGAAATGCTGGAGCGGGATCTGCCTGATTTTGGCTCGAGTTTGAACTATTTGGACAATTTTATATTGATTTCTGAAAATTACCCCGATCATCAAATAAAAAGCATTAAACACAAATTATCGATTTTGAGGCGATTTATTTAAAAGAAATAGTAAGGAATTCACAGAAAAACTGAATTGTTCCTTAAAACCGGACTCCTAGTTGATGTACCAAAACCTGGATTTGGCAACACAAATGACGGAAATATGAGTAGGAGGTTTTTCGCCAATCCAGACCCAGCAGCTGAAATCACAGGTGTTGATCGTAATGGTCGTGAGCTAATTTATCGTCTCAAAGTTATTTTAAAGGCAATATCTAGTTGTCAGAAGCTAGAAAATTCGCCGCGTTTGGATTTGAAACTGCCAAGTTATATGGTAAGCTATATTCGTGGCATCCTATGACACCAACACAGCATAAAATTCTTTTTCATGGTGCAACTGTGATCCAAGAGGCAATCCTATCGCCTGCCGAGTTGGCCTACCTGTCTTTTATCTGAAGAAGCGGCAGAAGCCCGGAAGAAACATTTTCGTCTGTACCGGCAAAGTTTCTCTTGAAATTTTTTGAAAGAGCCATGCGATATGGACGTTTAAATTGACTTTTATTAAGTTCTGATCCTTTACTAACAAGTATTAGGCCAAAACCTAAAAAAATATCGCCTGCTTTAAGCAAAAAAAGTGGTACAGATGATGGTTGCTGCAGAGCCCAACCCTGCTACCTCTGACCTTAACGTATCAGAGCATTCAGCGGAAGACTCTTGGGATGAGTTTTCTTCTGACGACGAGCCTTGGATGTCATCGTCATCTTAGTTTACAAGTTTTTATTTTTATATTAAATTTATGTTCTTTAAGTCGTTGTTTTCTTGTTGAGTTTAAGCTCAAATGTTATTATTAGATATAAATTAACAGAAAATCAACACACAAACACAAAACAACACAATAAGAATTTATGCCAGCTAAATCGTCATTTTTCCCCTATGTGCGACATAAGCATTCGTCACTTTCTAACAAATTTGCAAGTGCGAGAGGGAAAAATGCTTTATGACGTTGATATAAGTTAGTATGTACAGTTAAGTTCTCCAATATCTGAACAGCCAAACGTTCATAAATATCTAAACATGGACCTTATGTGACTGGCAATAGAGTCTGTGTATAGATATTTTTGAACGGTTGGCTGTACAGATATTGGGGAACTTGACTGTAACTAGAACAGTTACATATGTTATGAAACAATCGGTACATAATATGTACCATGTCAAATTAATGATCCCAATAGTTCCTTGGAACTACATACTAAGTTTTACACCTGGTTTTGGCTTGAAACTATAATTTTGGCAAAAAACCGCGAGTTGTATAAAGCTCTCGGTTTTTCCCACAGTTGCAATTTCAGACAGCAGCTGTTGCTACAAACGAATATTCGACTCAACTGAAGTATTAATCAATGCGCAGAAGTGGTAAATTATGTAGTATACAGGGTGCGATTTAATGAACCGTCAAGAATTCAGCCAGGGGTTGAGTAAATCTAAGTGAACACCCCTGTAAAGTTTTTAAATAAAGAAAAGTATTCGCCCATACATTCATTGCCTCCGCTGGTTGACAAAATATATGAAGAAATGTTTTTTTTAAAAGAACTTCACAAGGGTGCTCATTTAGACTTACTCAACCGCAACGCAACTGACTAGTGACTCTCTTGGGGTTGCTGGTTCTCATGGGCGGCGGTGATCGCCTACCAATAGGTGACCCGCTTGTTCGTTTGCCTCCTTCTTTAAATAAAAAAAACCCTGGCTGTTGAATAAAACGCACCCTGTATACACAATCATATTGTGTTGTCTCCAGAGCTACTGGGCATGGACAGCGCCAAGTCCCCGGGCGGCAAGCTGGCGCGCGTGCGGCGCTGCTGCCGCCACGTGCTGGCGCTGTGCGGAGCCCCGGCCTCCGCCGACGACCTGCTGCCCGCGCTCATATTCACCGTGAGTAACCCTGTTGCAGCCCTGTTTAGATTAATTGACTGAGCGAGCGAAGCGTCTCGGTTTCAGCTCGGACAAAAATGCTTTCCGTCCTGTCCGGCTGCTGAGGGTGCTCTCCTCTACATATCGCATTTCTCAACCGACTGTGAAAAGAGTCGTGGAGTGGTCCTTCAAGGGAAGTGGCCGTTTTGGGATGTGGCCATCTGGGGTAGTGGCCATTTGGGGAATTGGCCATTTGGGGAAGTGGCCGTTTAGGGTACTGGCCATTTAGGGAAGTGGCCGTTTGGGGTACTGGCCATTTGGGGAAGGGGCCTTTTGGGGAAGGGGCCATTTGGGGACGTGACCAATTGGGGAGGTGGCCATTTGGGGAAGTGGCCTTTTGGGCAAGTGTCCATTTGGGGGGAGTAGCCATTTGGGGAAATAGCCATTCACGGGATGTGGCCGTAGCTGACCGATACTCATCCGAATAATTTACAAACGCATGATCTTTTAAGTAAATAAATATCATTCTACAATTGGTACCAATTGACATAGTCCCAAACTAGGCAAAGCCTGTACTATGGGTACTAGACAACGGATAAACACACTTATGTAAATAAATACATACTTATATGCATGTCACATATCCAAGACACGAGAACAAACATTCGTATTCATCATATAAACATCTGGCCCGACCGGCGATCGAACCGGGACGTCAAGCTTCATAGTCAGGGCCGCTAACCACTAGGCTATTCGGTCGTAATTAAGAATGAAGTGTCCATTACTGGTGCTTGTCAGCTTAAAGTGTCCAACACTGGTGTCGTTTTAGGTGCTGAAAGCGAACCCGCCGCGTCTGGTGAGCAACATTAACTTCGTGACGCGCTTCTGCAACGCGCAGCGGCTCATGACGGGCGAAGGGGGATATTATTTCACAAACCTGGTACGCATTGCTTTGCCGTAGCTAAATATTAATTGACCGAGCGAGCGAAGCGACTTGTTCCAGCTTGGACAAAAATGCTTTCGTATGTCCGGATGTCAGCTGTTCCTACAGGTCGCGATATTTTTTTTATACGACGAGGAAGGCAAGTCTTACCTGTTGGTAAGTGATCACCAATGCCCATAGACACCCACAACTCCGGGGGTTAGCAGATGTGTTGCCAACCTAGAAAGCTAAGATGAAATGCCTCTTGTGCCCGTAATTACACCGGCTGTCTTACTCTCCACATCGGAACAGGATTCTCGTGAAATTTTGTGAGCAGATCCACTAGCACGGTAAGTTTTATCGTCGACATAAAGCATTCGTCTCCTTTTAACTAATATGCAAGTGCGCGAGGGACAAATGCTTTATGTCGTGGATAAATGTTAGCGTGTTAGGGGGTCAGGTTCGATAGTTATATAGAACTTTTTGTCGATTCGTTTTTTGGAAATTTTTGTAAAGGAAAAAAAAACGAAAATTGTTAAAAAATGAACCGATTCTCGTGAAGTTTTGTGACGTAGATGAAGTGCGATTTAATTTTAAGTTTGAAATACAAAATGTAACTTGTTTGTTATTGTGTTCAGTGCTGCGCGGTGTCGTTCATCGAAAACCTGACGGCGGAGTCGCTCAACATGGACAAGAAGGAGTTTGACTGCTACATGGCCATGCCCGCCTCCATCGGGGGGAGCTCTTGGGTGAGAACTCTTCTATTTAAAAAAAAACCGGACAAGTGCTAGTCGGACTCGGTGTTTTAAGAAGTCCAGTGTTAGCAGAGCTTTGCTGCTAAGCAAAATGTACGCAGTGTGGGGTCAACTTATATTGGTTAGTGAAATCTACAGACAGACATAATATTTAAGATTTTGAGAATTTTCTGAGTGGTTCTGCTAGAAGAGCTACCTTCATATCAAATTTCAAGTTTCTAGGACAACTGGAAGTACCCTTTAGGTTTTCGGATTTCGGCAATTTGTATGGAAATAGCCTTTTTAATGACTGTATCTTTTGATTGTGTTGACTTAGAAGTTTGATTTTTTTCACAGCTTCAAGGGACCGCAGGCTTGCTTGAGTATTTGATATTAATTTCCGCACGAATTTTTTTTCTGAAACTAAATATTTCAGGATTTTTGTAAAACAAACCTAACCTATGGGGTTCTACAAGGTGGCCCTGAAATAAATCCTGAAATATTAAGTTTCAGAAAAAAAAGCGGGTTGTGATATTATCGGTTTGCCAAACCTTAGAGCAGGAAAGGAATGGATATGTTAACGCGCGATACCCCCCTCTGCCAAAACTCTAACATTAAGTCTGACCAAAATGATCAGGGTCCGTTGATTGTGTGCGTGTTTTTGGCATTTGTGTGACAGTTTTGTTTTAGTCCGAGTTTGCAGGAACGTAACAAATTTTGACATGAGCGCAGACGTGTGCTGTACGTGTGTTCCTCGTCCCCCTCAAAAAGTGGCAGAAAAAATGTAGTGCCAAATAAGCCAAAGGCGCCTCCCGTCTGTCTGCTATATGTGCGAAACGAATGTGAAAAGTTTGTCGATAAAATGATCGGGTACCGAGCTAAACACTTGAGGACTGAGGATCGAGCACGACTTTTCGAATCCTGCGTAATGTTACGGTTATCGTATCGAGATCGAGAAACCTCATACTAAATTTTTGTTCCAAATACGCTTACGGGCGGGCGCTGTTCCAAACGTCATACAAACTCGATAACGTTTACTATTCGATTTTATGTGACGCAGGTTTCGAATATTCGTACTCGGGCCTCTGCCCTAACAGGATACTTATGTAATTCCGTTGCAGGCGGCGGCGCTGTCTCTATGCGCGGAGCTCCGCGAGGCTGAGGAGCACGCGGCGCTGGCCGCCAAGCTGCTGGCGCAGGCGCGCGCCGTGCAGGCCGACGCCGGCGCGCTCGCCGCCAACGCTGCCTCCTTTGAGGTGAGACAGCTGTCACGTCGCGAATAGAATAGATTTGGGATATTTTTAGGATTAAACGAAAAGGCACCTAAAACAAAACATAGGAGCTGTTAGCTAAATTAATACAATAAGAACCGATAAAAATGCTTGGTATAAAAACATATGGGTTAACACTTACAATTGTGCCTTTTGCAGTATGGTAGATAACAGAAGATTTTATAACTTTAGTTAGCTTGTATAACACGAAAGTTCACGTAACAATACTTCACCTTAGCACTAAGCCTTTGGCTATAGGCTTAAAGAACTTGCAAAAACTGATAAGTATACAGACACACGTTCACAAGTACGACCGTACGATGGTAAAACTGGAGAGCGAATGAAATAAAAGCCAAAGGATCAGAAACAAGAAATGAATTTTGAATTTGAAATTTACAAAGAACAGAAGTCAATAAATTGATAAGTAGACATAGGTTTGTAACGGCTATACTAGCCTTGTTACACAGCCCTACAGTACACACCCATATTAACATGTCTTTGGAACATTTTGAAATAGGAACGGTGTCGCGACGGCGCTCGTGCGGACGCGCTCGCGGCTCATATCACAGAGACTACTGTAGTCTCACAAAATTGGCAACAACAACGGAGTTCCGAAGGACCCGTCCTACTACAAAGCGCGACGATATTATGCATTATAAAGGGGCTCCTAAACGGGCAACTTTTTTCTGCAATATGTGGCCGGCAACTATCGCTTGCTGTCTGATTGTTATTATGTAAGCTAAACAAAGACTTGTATAGTTACCGGCTACATATTGCAGCAAAAATATAGCCTGTTTAGAAGCACCATAAAACAATAATACCTAACGTGACAGCACCACTAACGAACAAGGACCTAGTGATCGCTAGTGTCGTGATTTCCACCAATCATAGGCCAGTAGCTTGTCTCTCATTGGTGGAGAATTACAGATATTATACTTTACTAGACACTAGAGTTAGTGTGAATAGAAACTAAGGGATAGGTAGTCATTTATTTTTCAACAGTCAATTTACAATCGCATGACTTTAACCCTTTTCCAGGCGTAGTATGATTTATCGACCACATAAGTGTAGTTACAATTTCAACCCTTACACAAAGATTTAAGATTCAATTCAAATTGAATTTTTGTCTTATAACTATTGCCAAATATATTGTGAATATACATTTAGTGTTGCTAAGTCGCCTTGATTGGTGCAGCCATGATTACTAGTGCGCGCCAGCTTAAAATGTCGAACACTGGTGCCGTCACGTGACATAGTTTGCCAACAATTAATAAAACGCTACTTTAATACTATTACTGTTTCCAGCAAGAGATAGCGAAGAAAGTGCAGGACGTGTTGGAGAAGACCCCGCTTGAGATCAAATCACGGCGGACCCTCCCGAAAATCGGCAATTTCAAGCCGCTCAGCGCTCAGCCCCTTATCGAGCTAGAAGTGGAGTTGCCGTCCGTCGAAGCCGCGCCGCAGCCTCCCGAAGAACCAGAACCGACAGAAACTACAGACGAGTCCGATGGAAAAGTAGAACAGCCTGAGCCAGAGCCTCCTAACGACAAGCCCACTTTAAACCCCCTCATACAAACTGAACAGTTTTCTAGCACAATTAAACTAGAAACGGAAGAAAAACTTAACATTCTCGGCTTCGAGGAACTGGATCAGTCCCCTTCGAAGTCGCCCCACCCCGACCAACCGTGGGACTTGAAGCAGACCTCCTCTTTGGAGCTTCTAACACCTTCTCCTTTGGGTTTCACGCCTTTCGACTCTCGGTCCATCGATGAACTGATGACCCCAGACGATTTTGGATCCGAGCATCTGGCTCCCGGTTTGAGTAACATAAACTACGATATCGATTTGTCAGATTTTAGCGGTGACAATAGCATAGCCGACGACGCGCCGAGACAAGATAAGGACCCTTTTAGCCCTGATGGGTTGAATAAGGGCACTTTTGACCCGTTCGCGCCTCAACCGGCTAGAGACCCTTTTAGTCCAGACTTGTTTGATCAATTCAGTCTCCTAGATGTGAAAAATCGACCCTCAGATCCATTTGAACTTGTTCCAAAAAATAAAGATCCTTTTAGCCCAATTGCCAGTGGATCCTCAAAACCTGTGGACCCATTCGGTCCTCAGCAAAAAGTCCCTTCTGTAACAGACAGTAAAGTTGACCCTTTTAGTCCTGAACCAAAAGTATCGAACACCTCAAAACCTGTTGACCCTTTCAGTCCCCAGGAACAGGCTCCTTCAATAGATAACAAACAGGATCCTTTCAGTAGTCCTGAACAAAAAGTATCTTCCATTTTAGACGACCACGACTCTCCGACAACAGAGTGTCTTCTCCCATCGCCTATGTTACCCCAAAATAGTGGCAAACAACAGACATAGGTAGGTGAGTTTTTGGTTAGGTAGGATCCTGTTAGTATTTTTTAGTACAAATTTAGTTTGGTGCTTCATACATAATGGTCCTGTTACAAGATTTATTGTTTTATTTTAGCATTCAATCTGTGATAAAAAACGTTTTGACTATAGCTTATTGATATTTTATTTATATTTTGGAAAAAAATTGAATAAATTTTAGTTAAATCATAAATAAAGAATTTTTAATTATTAACTAACTCTTTTGTTATAATAAATGGTAAAAACAATTCAAATTACAAAACTAGCTATAAATAATTAAAACAAATAAAACTAATCTAAATCTAAATATGGCCCCCGTGGCATGGTGCCCAAAAGACTGGCGGCATTTCCCCGTTGAACAGCGATGCTGATTCGCGGGAGAAATAGCTGCCAGCCCGTTGGTCGCCAGTAGCGTCGACCAGGCGCTTTTTTAAATCTCGAAAAAAAGCGTGCGCACCGGGACCCCATGGACCCAGGGTCTCTATTCCTGCACCAACGAAATGGTATGCGGAACCGAGACCCTGATATTTTGCCTGCTTTTTGTTTTCGGCCGCTTCCGCCGCCGCGCCGGCTTTGTTAATGGTTCCGTGGAGGTGAGACGGGGCTAGGGTGTCGACACAAGTCGCATCCCAGACTAAGACCCGACCCATCTTCCACGGAATCAAAGACATACCATCCGGCCTCTTGCCATCGTTCCGTGCAATGCCACTTGGCTCTAAAATGGCCGGCACGTTCGCGGTGGCTAGAGACCGGCGGATAATGTCGATAAATTGGATATTTATTGCTAAACATAAGTTTGCTTTTTGTAATGTGTAAAGTGTCTGTAAAATGAATTACTGTTTTATGTTTTTGTTTATAATACATAAAGGCCTTAAATTCTTGTTATCACAGTTTTCCCCTAGAGTCGGCCAAAATGGTTCTATAAAATATGATTTAGTCGTCTAGTTTTAGGAGTTGCCAAGTATTGTGGTAAGAAATCATAATAAAATAATTTAAGTACAACCCTGGAGTTTTTGTTAATTAAAACCACATTATTATATTACAAAAGGTTTATTTAAACTAGAATCTTTCGTATTTTTCACCAGGTTTATCCTATGAGACAGAATATGTTTAAATAATAGTAAGTTGCACTACCAGCAACGGCAATCAGGTAGCACATATACATTTGAGTGGATGAACTTATTGAAGAGTAATAAAGTACAGAAATAACTAGGCAATTACATATCTATGATTAAGTAACATGGTCTTTGTATAAATAAAAGCTATTAAATCTAAAACAATTGATCAGAACCATCAAACAATGCCCAAAGAATAGTAAAACTGTCCAAAATAATATTCCTTGAAAGCATACAAGTATAACATGACAGTCAGGGTTATAAATATATCATACCATACTTCATTTTTGATTTATACCCCTAATAAATCCTATGAAATTATTGGGCTTAAACAGATGCACCGATTTCAACACATATTAGCTCCCACTGCACTGGTTTTTAACGAAGTTGGTCAAAATCGGTTCAACCATTTTCAAGTTTATTTTTATTTTAGTTAGAGCTTTGGCTAACATTTTTGCTAGGTTGTTTTGATGAATTTACATGCTTCTTATAGTATGAATAATGCATACACCATCACAACAAATCATTATGCCATGACTTCATGAATAGCAGTGGCATGGCAAGCAAATTTCTGTTCCAATAAGAAATTTATTTAGTTTATGAATTGCTGCGAACTTGTTACATTTTCAGATTTTTACATGACAGTTTGTTGTTTAAGTTACACTGTACTATTATCTTTTTCTCAAGATTGTGAATTAAAAAATAGTCTTATTATGTCAATCTTCTTGAATGAGCTCTCGTGATTTTATCGATCTTGACGGTTTGTTACAACTTCACAAAGGGTTCTGTATCTTTTTGGCATTTTATTAGGTAACTGTTAACAGATAACGGCTAGCACACACTGGCTGCGGTTCACAAATGTAATTAGATGTAACAGACATGTAACCGAACTAAAAGTTTGATAAAATCCATGTGGAGTTTCCATTACTTGAATGACATCTCCTTCCTTGCCATGCCTTACATCATAATATGGCTTTAGCTACAAGTATATGCAAGAACCAAGACAACTTGGTGGCTTTTAATCAGCTTGCAAACTGGGCCCAGTCACGACCAGAACAATTAAGAAGTCTCCAAAAGCAAAATCACACAATTAATAAAGTATAGAAATTGCTGAAACATCTTAATATTACACTTTCATGCATATATACAAATGATTAAATGTTAACAACACAAATAAACATATTTGTTCATATTTTGGAATAACGAAATCACTTTCTCCCACTTGCGAGAGGTCACCATTTGTTGTATTTATATAATCTATGTTTACAAGGCCTTCGGGAAGCGAAACTATTCACCCCAATTAAACTTTCCACTACTTAACACTAAAATGAACACACATATACAAAATGATAATGAATTAAAAAACATTTGGCTTACATTGATGTCCACAGTAAATTATAAAACATGTTGAAGTCAGGAGTACCATAAACAATGCAAATTGTAACAATTGAATACTATATCCACTTTGATAATTTAAAACATTGTCTATAATATCATAAGAGATCTTTTATGGGTTTATTTCACTGACATTTTAAATATAATTACATTATTATTTATAGCCAATGAAATAAGTTCTTGTGGCTGGTATTTTCTACAAAATACTAGTTGTGCCAATGTTGTTTATTAGGCAATAGAAATTGTGACATTTATTCCAAGATTCCCATTGTCAGCAAAGAGTTGCGCAAGTGAAGTGTCAAAAACGAGGCAGTCAGAATTCATGATAGCAGAGGAGACTCCTTCATGTATAGAGCGTGGCATAGCCTCCCAGGTGAGTCGGCGCCGGTGGCCATTCAACTCTAATCTGTAGGCAAAGTTTTCTGCCTCCTTCCTCGAACCTATTAGCTGGACAATTGCAAAAAACTGCTGATGTCCATCAAACTTCTCTTGCTTCTCAAGAACTAGCATAAAGTGATGATTGAAGCATGACTGCATCATGACCCAGTCCACTGCTCCAGGAAGGTTAATATCTGTAGCCAAGAACACTATATCTTCTCCTTGTAGAGTGGTAATGCTTTTGTGGGACATCATAAGATGAGGCATTACTTGGTCAAGGCCACCCTGCCATTTGCAGGATGCACCAGGACAGGGGCAGGAGTAAGGCCTAAACTCGCAAGCTTCTTCATGCTCAGCTTTTTCAGTGTGCACTAGAGTAACAGTGCAGCCTGTGTTGGAGTGCTTGCAGGGGAACATCACATTGCTAGCCACTTTCTCCATGGCGAGGTTGCGGATGTTACCGAGGGGTCCACGGCATGTGGGGCAGCAGGATAGCTTGGGTCGGCAGCTGGAGCACACCAAGTGGCCGCTCTGGCACTGCAGGATGGGCGGTAGGACATAGTCGAAGCACACGGGGCACTCGAACAGCGAGGCGAGGTCGGCCGACATGGCGGTGGGCACGCTGGCCAGCGCCGACACCCCCGACACAGCACAACTGGAACCGCTAGCTCCCCCGCGCCGCTTGCTCGTGCTCATGTCACCGTTACGCGCACATACGTCGACCAGCGTTCACCGATCAACCGACGTACGCAACACCTAACTTAACGATAACATCACTCACTTGTAACCTTCGACCGCTGATTTCTTTCGTTTGGTAGTCGCTTTGAAGAATGATTCCATCACACCTTTGGAGGCCACTGCTATATTTTTATTGATAGTCAATGTTAACTATTTTCCATGTCTCGGGGGCACTTAGAACGGCATTATCGAGGTAGAAACACAATTTTCTCATTTGAATCTCTCTGATTTGGATTAGAAAATAGAATACCTATTAACTACGATTGTTCTATTTAATCACAAAAGGTTGAAAAGTGTCGCACGATTCAATGACGACATTGACGACCAATGGTAATGAGCAGAGAAGAGTATCAAAATTTGTCAAATGACAGCAACCATGATGTCATAGATTATAGACCAACGTTGACCAACCAACCTCTGACGTTGACCACAATGTACATTAACTTCAGTCCGAATTGTACTAAAATAAGTTATATAATTGTTTACGGCTATGTTCATCATAAAGTTGGCTGTGATTGGCAATGTGACTAGCAAGGAACTTACACCCAACCTGGAATGAACACTCGACAAATAAGTTCAAACAGAAACAGACCCTATTTCCATAAAATAAGATTTGTATTTGAAGTAATCCAGCGTAATGGTGGTCCGCTTTAGTAGATTTGGTGTGAAAATAGAAATCTATCGCAAAAATTGTAAGTTGTAATAAATTACCCTGAAATTAGTGTCTTACATGTATAATTTTGTAAAATAAACAAATCGAACATCATAATTTAAGTTTTACATAATCTTCGAAGCTTTACAGTAGGTTTTGTTATAATATTACCTGGCAACATCAAAAATAATAATGTCACCAAAGAGAATATAATCACTACGTTTTAAGAGAGGGAACTTCATACAACACTTTTTGAGGAGGTTTACAACCTTTCAGTGCCAACATTCGCGTAAAAACAACAATGCTACCAACATGAGATGATAAACTGTCCATTTTTTTTATTCTACTCTGTGATTCTACTATTTAGGGATTGGCAAAGGTTAATAGGAATGATAGGAATGTCCTGCATCATATCGATACTTTTTCAGTGCAGTGGGGTATGGTGTGGATGAAATGTATAAAAATAAAACAATGAAAGTCAAGAAAATGGTAAATAGAATGATTTATTGAGTATTCATCTTAATATGAATAATTTTATTACGTTTACGTCATATTCTAGTAGTAATGTTACTTTTTTAGTTACCATTTATTTCACACCAAAACAGCCCAATACAGACAATGAAAAGACTAAAGGCACTTCAAGAAAAAAAATCAAGATTTTATTCAGCATTATAAGGCAGCTGAATGCTCTTTTACGCATCTTTTTTTTTTTAGTCTACCAGAGCCGTGTTTTATAAAGCTACAAATTACAATTACAAAGCACGGATAATTTATCGCTGACATGTCTCTCCTATAAACCGCAAATATCACACATTTTATGACCTTTACCCATGGTGAAAAGCACAAAAACAAAAATTTAGAGTCACTGTCTTAAAAATATGAAACCGTCAAATATCGCGATAGAAAAATCACACCACACGTGAATAATAAAGTCCCAGTTTTCTTATAAACAAAACGGAGGAGCAATTGCTGTACACGACGTTTTATTCGCAGGAGTCATAGTCAGTCATACTTGGAAAAACAAAAACAGGAAAACTTTCAAAATTTTCACAAACAAACGTGAATACGTCACGGCAGACATTTTTTTACATTATGGTTGGGATGCCATAAAAAATAACAGAAATAGTACCACAATTTTGGTAGAATTTTTGCAAGTGCGTCTGTTGATGCAGTGACCCTCTAAAAATAACATAAATGTTATCAAAATTTGCATACTTAATGTTTTTCTGCGTTCGCATCCCAAAATAAAATAATTAGCTCATAAAATTTCTACCAATATTACAATTAGTATTTATGTGGCATTAATTCGCACTCAATGCTGCCACCGGAAACAGATGTTATGTTATGTTGGGAGGAGGGTTGTAAATTTCATAGAAAAAAAAATTGTTCTAAGTTTCCAGAGACTGTCACAATGTCACCGTTTTGTTTACTTAGCTTACTACGTCCACGATGGACTTTTATAAAGCTACAAGTTACAATTTACAAGCAGGGCCGTGTTTCATAAAGCTACAAGTTACAATTTACAAGCGGAAGTCTCATTCTATCACCTTTTATTAGAAAGAGACTTCCGTTTATAAAACGTGGCCCAGCAGTAACAATACATTTTCTATGATGAGGTACAATAATAAAATGATACCCTATTTATTTAACTAAAATGCCGTTAAAGTTACTTTAAAAATCCTTTCTTGTCACATTGACATTTCCGTTAGTAAAGAGAAGACAAAACCTATTTTAATAACTAATAGAGGCTTGAGTGACGTTTATGAATAATAATAATAATAATGGCACAAGTGCCTATATAAGTACCTCTATATTCTGTTTTTATTATTTCCTCCGGCTTGGGTTTGGGACTGGGTTAAACATTTGCCTTATTGCAGAAATAAATTACTGATAAATCGAAAAATAAAGTTCCTAACTAAAAAAACTATTGAACTATTCTTATCGTAATCAAAAAGAAGAGCATTTTTATTAAAATTATCTTTTTATTATTACGTTCAGTTGGATTTTTTTTCTTTCTAAACACCAGAATTATAAAGTATTTTACTAACATAAATTATATATCTTTCAGCAGTAGTCGTTAATTGCTGCAAGCCAAGTTCCTTGTGTGGGGGGACTCGCACACGCCCGTCCATTCTGCAAAAGAAATATAAGTTTAAGAATACCTGAACTGCTTTGAACATGACACTACCGTGAGACCTAATCATAAAAAATAAACGGATCACTCACGTACACAAGTCGAGTTTAGCGCGACTGTTTCGGAATAATTAGTACTTTGTCCTTCCTGTGGGAGTGCCCAATTCAGCGGCAGCGAGACGCACACTGCGTGCCAGACATCTACCCGCGCAACTACCAGGCACAAATACCCTCGTTTTCATTGTCTTTTTCGTCTCGACTTATATACTTACGTGAGTGTACCATTTATTTCATTTTAATTAAACTTTTTATAAGTAGGCAACAGTAAGGTAAAAAAAGTGCAACTCTTACCAGTAGTTGTTTCCGATTTTTTTTTAGGACTGTTACAGCAGACTGAAACAAAGAAAAATACATATCATTATGTACAAATCGAGCAAAGAATCATGAATTATTGAACTTATTCCAGATATACTTAGTGAAATAAACGAATCACACACATGTCAGCCGAGTATAACCCGACATGTATCAGACTAATCAGTAGAACTGAGCAATGTGCGCCAACGCTCTGGTCGCGCGGCTACCCGACGCAGCGGCTTGATCCGCTACGTACGTACGTGACGGTACGTGAGTCATCGTTTATTTCACTATGATTGTATCTCACGGTAGATTCATGTTAATTCTAGATATGCATGTTTTGTTTTAAAAGAACAATCATAAACTGGGTTATTTTATTGAATTGTTTGTTTCTTTTTTGTCAAATAGAAGATAGATTATGATCAAATTTGCTCTTACTGCTCTTTCAGGGCGGGGGCTTGGTGATCTGTCATACAGGTATCCCTAGTTCGGACACCAGACTCCCATACCGCATCATTTATATTAAAAAACCACCCTGTAATTTTATTAAGCACGCTTCAGAGCAAATAGAGATTATTATTGTTGTTGGTATGGTTCTCCGATCTCGGGTCCATGGGGACCCGGACGTTTGAAACCCTTCATGGTGCAGAAAAGAAAGCATGAAGAGGCATTTAATACCAAAGATAGAATACTAGATACACCTAGCCCTAGCAGACAGTCCTTCCCATTCGCCAAACTATTCCTAGGGAGGAAGCCACGTGGACTAAGATAAGGGACACCTTGCCAGTTTAGTGTCTCAAAACACGAATCTCGGTAGGTGGTGACTGTGAGTCACCAAACACAATCACGTGCATTAAGTGTCAACTCGTCAGTCGTCACATACCTACATCTTTATTTATATAATAAAACTAGATAGTTTGCCTAGAATTCGGCTATCGCTATCCCGCGGGAGCTATGCAATTTTCTGGGACAAAATATAGCCTGTTTCAATCAAGGGTATAAGGTATCTCCATTCAAATTTACCCTGCAGTGTGAAAAAGTAACTCGACCACTCAGAAGCTACCGCATTTATAGTATTTAGTATTAGGAAGTAAAATTTTCTTTCCAATATAAAAGATTACACAAATACTCAAACATTAATTAAATCAGACATTATAACTATGCCATAGGATTATTACCAACATGCACACTTACACTCGCTCTTCATCAGTGTCATTTGAGTAGTCTGAATCTGGGCCGTCATATTCTTCAACATCAGGCTGCATGTACGACACTCTGTCTTGCGAGTAGATACTATTGACACATCTCTCATTCATATTTAAAACTAAAATTTCATATTTCTTTGAAGCCACTTCCCTGCCTTCGTAACAGAAGTAGCATACTTTGTGAGATGGCTGAACTTTGGCCGGAATTAGATGCCCCTCGTATTCTGTTCTACCTATGTACAGTCTTTCAAGACAATCCTCAGAGTATCCTGCAATGAGAGCACCTGCTGGAATCTTATCTTCAATAGCAGGCATCCAATAGCCATCAAAACCACAAAGCACCTGAAATATAAATTTTGCAATAAAATATCCTTCTATACATTTCCCAAATAACTAAGGCTACCATCCATTTTTTTAAATACGACGAGGAAGGTAAACGAGCAAGTGGGTCACCTGATGGTAAATGATCACCAGTGCCCATAGGCACCCACAAGCCCGGAGGGTTCGCAGATGCGTTGCCAACCTAGAGAGCTAAGATGAAATGCCTCTTGGGCCCGTAATTACACTGGCTGTCTTATTCTGCACACCGGAACACAACAGTGCAAGCAATGCTGCTTAGCGGCAGGATGCATTGCAAGTCTACAAAGAAGTGAAATTTGGGTCAATTTGATCGTAAATAGGTTGAAAGTTGTTAAAATAAATAATGCTATTCTCAGGAATGACATTTTTACACACATAATAATTGTGGTCTGAATTAAATAAATACTATTACTATTATATTAAATAAAGACAAAATATGGCCTTAGGGAAGTATCCCCTTTCATGGACACTGAGAGGGGAGTGTAAGTAAGTGCTTTACCATAATTTACCATAAATTAAGCAGACAGCATGCACCTGAATGCACTTCCAAGATGCAGATGATATCCAAATAATGTCACCTATTCCCTTTAACTATAGGAATCTGTAAGCAAAGCCTTAAGTACAAGTATGCATCATACCTCACATTCTGTTTTCTCATTGGCCTGACCTCCCCAAGAAATATATGCCTTTCCAGTGGAAGGTACAAACTTTCCAGGGGTCAAGGAGCCCCTGTGCTTGGCACGGGCTACATAAAGCTTCTCCTTCTCAAATCCACCAACCAGTGGCTCTAAAGGCAACTCCTCATCTCTGTTGTATGGGACCCACTGAAGGTCACATCCTGTTATTACCTTATCCTTTATTTTTTCAGGCACTGGTGGTACTAAAACATATAAACATGTACATATTTTCAATGACATTCACAATTCCAGTTTTATTATCCTCCTGGATCCCCCAGTCCTCACTCGAGGACATAAGATTTCAAAAAATCTACAGGCAAATGACAGACCGGCTCATCAAGTTGATACACATAGAACGTTTCTGAACGAAATTGTCAACATAAAAAAATATATACCGAGTCATAGATGGCCAATCAGCGATCAGTGAGGCTTTACATCTGACACCGCCGGCCGCGGCATGCCCCGCGGTAAGTAAATCCAGATTTATCTTACTTAGAGCCTAATTATATATTTTTATTTTGTTTTGATTAGTACATTTTTGGTGTATTTCATATACTTATAATAAACTTACTAGTTATTTCCTACAAAAAATTTAAAAACTTTAGCCAAAAATAGCTCTGAAATTTATGTACTCGTGCGAGTACAAGGGGCGACGATATAAGATTTTTTGAAGTTTTATAAAAGTTAACTATGTTTTATTTGCGATTTTCAGGCTTAAAGGACTATGAAATGGAGGAGTACGTCAACTTCGATGCATCCGACGGACTTTCCGAGGGCGAAAATGTTTATGTCACAAAAAATCCCGAATTTAACGGCGCCCCTTACATTTGAATCGGAAAGCGACGACGAAGATAGCGATTTTTAGAGAATTGTTAATTATAGTACAAGTTTTTATTACAACAAAACAAACAAAAAGAAAATGAAAAATAATAATAGTTAAATTATTAATTAATTTTCTCATGAAATACCCAAACTCACTCAATCTCATGAAATACCCAAACTCACTCAACCAGCTTCTATAGAATGTAATGTACAAGACTAGAGAACACAATTTTTTAAAGATTATACAGGATTCCTTTTAACGAACCATTAATACTTCAGCCAAGTGTTGAGTAAGTCTAAATGAACACCCCTGTAAGGTTTTAATTTAGAAAAAACAAAATAAAAAGAACCTTCTCCCATACATTCAATTGCCTCCGCTGGTTAACAATTCATATGGGAGAGTGATTTTTAACATTTTCTTCAAACAAAAACACTTCACAGGGGTACTTACTTAGACTTACATAACCCCTGGCTGAAGTCTTGGCGGTTCATTTAAACTAACCCCGTATAGATGACACTTTTCTGCAAAAAATGTTTTGAGAAACAAATAGGACTGCCAATCTGAAAACAGGTACTAGGTACATAGTTTATTTCAAAACAGCTTATTTTTGTTACTGACTTTAAAAATGTTGATGATGATACTGAAATTATAAGTCTGTGCAAATAAGTAATTTTTGTAAGTACTATAATGCAAAAAAGTTGATTCATTATAATGAATCATTTGTTTTATTTTATTTGATACTGCCCCCCCGACTGCGAAGTGCAAAATTCGAACTTCGTATCGTGCCGTCCCTCTCAAGCTAATATTATTTAACACGAGAGTGAGCGGGACGATACGATACGAACTTCGATTATCGATTTTCGTAGTTTAGGGGCTGGTCTCGAGTGAGGACAAAGTCCCCATGTACTCGTCTGAGGACATAAGGAAAAATCGAGGGGAAAACATCAAGATTTTTTTTTACTAATTTTCCGACATTAAGGAACACCTAATAAGTCGATTTTTTGAAAGAAATACCAGTTTCGACAAAATCGATACCTCCAGGATCCAGGAGGTTATTATTATTAGCCTTTATTCAGATAATCAAATTTACGATTCATTTAAAATTACAATTGATTAATTTCGTTATTAATTAATTAGTTGATTACATTATTTTTAATACCCCTTTTTATTTTTATTTTTAATACCCCTTTTTATTTTTATTTTTAATAAAACTGGGTAGTTTTAGGGCATTTCCAGAAAACTGTACCATTTTTGCCAAAAAAGTCCAAATTTTTCCCTAGAAAATTTATTTGTCAGTTTTGTGACGGTCCATAGAGAATGTATGTAAAAACGCGTCACAAAACTGTCAAAAAAATGCGGGACACTTTTTTTATTACTTAAATAGATAGTTCTCGTGATTCTGAGCAGAAATACTTCAAAATTGGTTAAGTTATTAAAAAAAGTAAATTGTGCACTACTGTTTTCTGAAAATGCCTGTTAACATTGGGTAATATTACTTACATTCAAATCGCCAGTGTACTGGATTCCTATGTTCCACAACAGAAAATGTTACATATTTCATATCATGGATATCGTTAGAGCACGAGATTATGGCATCAGTATATCCGTCTCGGCCCAGTCGCACATGGCTCCCATGCCATGTCAGCCAAAACCTTCGGTACTCCTCCATAGTGAGGATCCCAGGTGTATGGGCTGATTCTCTTTGACGGCTGTCTGTCTTCTTTATCCAGCAACGCTGACCTGCTCCCATTATAATCTAAAAAAAGTTTAATTGGTGTGTGTCTGCTTAAATTAATGTTTAGATACTTAACCCATCCTCAACTGCTGACCTGATACGGGTCAAGAGTTTTTTGTTTTTTTTTTTTCATGCATAAAAAAATCCAATAATTACTTTGAGCTATGTATGGATTTCTATTTTATTCCGATCTCAAAAAAAATACATATGTAACACAGAATTAAATACGTAATTTAAAAAAATCTCTGGTAAACAGCCAGAGCACATTGGGTTAATGACATTTTGGAAATTAAATAAGTTGGTAACAAAACTTTTACTTAAACTAACTTTTTGTATTATTTTTACGGTCATCCCGTTTGAAATTAATTTTTCACAAATTTCAATTGCTCGGATAGCGTAAATGGATTAGCGCGTTACCACGGTATGGTAAAGGTTTGGGTTCGAACCCCAATTCGAGAACAAATTTTTCTGGTTTTTCTGTATATTTACGCATCAAATTTGAAATTTGTGGAAAACTTTTACTTACCCAAAAGTCACAGTTGTTAGCTGGTTTCCTGGATAGCCCTATAGCAGCATTGCCAGATGCCTTTATATCAAATGACAGGGCATTGCCTGTTATCTTGTAGAAAGCATTGAGGTGTTTGGGCCATGTTGTAAGCTCTAAATTTTTCAAAATGCAGTATATAGGTATAAACTTGACATAAACAAAACATAAATAGGTTTCTTATCTAGACTTTATGCCACAGGACACAACCATAAGGTTAACAAAGAGGAAGTAACAATTGTTCTGTCTGCTGCATTAAATTTCCCTCAATACCTAGTACTGTCGTGGTCATTGTCTCCAGTCTATTAACGTCCCACCGTTAGGCACGCCAAAAGTAATAACAAGTTTACATATTAAATAAATAATTGCCCAATAATTAATTCTGCAATGATAGGGCAGTTCCAATGACTCACTTAACGTATAACAGTTAAAGGTATTGAATTAGGTACTAAAACCAAACCCAAAGTACGTAACAAGCGTGTCTGTGCACAAACCTATTGTATCACCCATTGCTGCAGTATTTTTTTTTCTGGAAGGGAAAAGCTATTCCAATTATTCCAAATATACAAAATTATTGTAGAATGTAGTGTAATTCAATAATACTGTTGTCTGTCAATTATGTCAATTTTTTTTCTTTTTTTTAAATTCATCCCATAAGGGATAGGCAAAGGAACTGAGTCCATACAGCCACGTCTGATGTGTGTTTGTAAATTAAAGTCCTGTCACCGTCAGAGTTGTCAGTCTGTCCTAGTCACGTCCTGTCAGTTGCTCATGCCTTCCGTAAAGTGATAGTGTACTTTACGGCGAGCTACGGCGAGCAGCAGCCCGCAGATACTTGGGGGTCACAAACAGAGGGAATACACGTTTTCATTTGAATTCTTCATTTGCTGGGCACTTTCACGTTATTTTGTTGTATAATACACTATCTTTATTATCCACCAAACAACATTAAGCACAGAAACTAAAATTCAATTAACGACACGATCCACTCTCATCGGTTTCCCGCCAAATTCCTTCCAATTATGTCAATAGTGTCAACGTCACGTTGACCACTTTTTTTAAAATTGATCAGATAAGGGATAGGCAAAGGAAACTAAGTCCATACATACAGCCACGTCTGATGTGTTTTGTAAATTTCAGTATTATTAAAGTCCTGTCACCGTCAGAGTCATCAGTCTGTCCTAGTCACGTCCTGTCAGCTCTTCATGCCTTCCGTAAAGCGATAATGTACTTTACAGCGAGCTACGGCGAGCAGCAGCCGGCGGGTACTTGGGGGTCAGAAACAGAGGGAATACGCGTTTTCACTTGAATTCTTCATTTGCTGGGCACTGTCACGTTAATTTGTTGTATAATACACTATCTTTATTATCCACCAAACAACATTAAGCACAGAAACTGGAATTCAATAAACGACACGATCCACTCTCATCGGTTTCCCGCCTGTAAGGATAAGTCCTTTATTATTCTTCAATAACACCACTTGATCTGAACTAACTAATTTAATTAATAAAATGAAAAAACAATACACATGCAAGGACGATGTTATTGAAAGTGTGTCGGGCCACAGGCTATACATATGCGTGTGGCTGGGAAGCGTTTGTGGACCGTGCTGTTGGTATGTCCTGTTTACATGGACACCTATACTGACATCCCCCTTTTTTTAATGGAGATATCTTGCTGGCATCTTGATTACACGACCACTTCTAGTCGTCTTGGGCTGGGGTTCCGGGTCTGGGGCAGTTGGTTGCTTTACCAGGCTCTGACTACTCGGCTCTGCTGCAAGTGGTCCAGGAACAGGCTTTGTGTGGAGTATACCTGAAAGGGAATGCTCGTCATCTGGCGAGCTCGAATGTGTATTGGTCTTAATGTGCCACAAGTTTCTACGGTAAGTACCATCTTTGGTTTGTACTATGTAAGATCGGGGATTATTTGCTGGTGCTACTACTGCAGCTGGAATCCAATTTCTATGAGCCTGTCTTATATATACTTTATCTCCTTTTTTAAGTTCCTTCAGTTTTTGTTTTCCTGAATCACTGTATTTCTTTTCTATTTCTTTCTTCTTGTTTAAATTTTCCTGAACTTGTTTTATTATTTCAGGTTGTAGTAGTGTGTCATTTACTGAAAGGAGTGTCTTCGTTCTTCTGTTCATGAGACGTTGTACTGGAGACCCAAGCTTGTCTCTGGGAGTATTTCTATGGTGAAGTAGAGCAAGCAGTACATCAGCATTTTCTTCCTGACATTTTTTCAGTAGGATTTTTGCCTCTTGTACGTAGCGTTCCGCGAGTCCGTTGGATCTTGGGAAGTGAGGACTCGATATGCGATGTTCGAACTTCCATTCTCTTTTGAATCTTCTGAATTCTTCGGAGTCATATTGCTTTCCTCCATCAGTATTCAATATGTCAGGTATACCAAATGTAGCGAACCAGTTTTTCATACATTTGATTATTGCTGTACTGGTGAGATTTGGCAGTTCAACAAAATCAAAATACCCTGAATAGGCGTCTGTTATCAGTATGTAATCACTTCCTTTTAAATGGAATATATCCGAACTTACAATACTCCATGGCCTTTCTGGCGCCTCTTGTTGCAATATAGGTTCCATAGGATTATCTTTTTGCAATTTTGCACAAGTTTTGCAGTTTCTTACATATTCTGACAGGTCTTTAGTCATGTTCGGCCAAAACACGCTATCTCTGGCTAGCTGAATTGTTCCTTGAACTCCTTTGTGGCTCAAGTGGGAGCATTTCATGACTAGTGGTATCATTTTCTCTGGCACTAGGACTCTGTTATTTTTGAATATGATTCCATCGTAAACACTAAGTGCTTCTCTAAAGTACCAGTATTTTCTTAGATTTTCTTTGACTTCTTTTATACTGTCTGGCCATCCTTCTAGTATAGTTTTCTTTAAGTCTACTAATTCTTCATTTTCATCCATTTCTTTTTTCAAATCTTGTTTTCTTTCAGGTGAAAATGGTAATATTGCACAGATAGTCAATGTATGGTCATCCATTTCCTCTTGGCTGATATTTCTACAATCTCTACTTAGAGTGTCTGCCACATACATTTCCTTTCCCTTCTTGTACAGGATTTTCGGATTGTAGGGTAATATTTGTAGGAACATTCTCTGCAATCTGGGCGGTGCATCAGGTAACGGTTTTTTAAATATTGTTTGTAATGGTTTGTGATCACTTTCTATTGTTAAGTCCTTGCACCCCCAAATGTAGTTGTGAAACTTCTTGCAAGCCACTAATATTGCATTTGTCTCCTTCTCTAATTGGCTGTAGTTCTTTTCCGTCTTTGTGAATGACTTGGCGCAGTATGCAATGGGTTTTTCATTTTGTAACAAAACTCCTCCGCAGGCATAGCTGCTGGCGTCCACTGACAATGTGATTGGAGTCATAGAACCAAAGAACAGGTGGGTTTTGTATCATATTTTTCAGCTCTGTGAAGGCTTTTTCTTGTTCATGTTCCCAAGACCATGCTACTTCCTTCTGTAGCAGAATTCTCAGTGGTGCTGTGATGTCTGCTAGATTTTTTATAAATTTTGATAGGTAAGTAACAAGCCCAAGGAATCTCTGTAGTTCCTTCACATTTTCAGGTCTCTTTATCTTATTTATTGCATCTAATTTTCCAGGATCTGGTTTGAGTCCATCTTTGGAGACAATATGTCCTAGGAATTTAATCTCTTGAGAGCAGAAAATACATTTTTCTTTGTTCAGGGTGAGTCCTGAATCTTTCAGTTTCTTTATGACTTTTTGAGTTGTTTCTTCTAGCTGCTCTTTGGTGACTCCACTGATAAGTATATCATCCATTGAGACTTCCACATTCTCAATATCGAAGAGAAGTGAGCTCATTACTTGCTGGAAAACCTCTGGTGCTGATGCTAACCCAAAGGGCATCCTAAGGCAGGAGAATCGTCCAAATGGTGTACTGAAGGTAAGGTATTTTGATGTTCTAGGAGTGACCTTTAGTTGCCAAAATCCTTTTTTACAATCTAATAGCGTAAACCATTTGGATCCATGGATTCTAGAAGCAATTTCTTCGATTGTGTTGAGTGGATGATATCTTCTTTTGAGATTTTTGTTCAACTCTGAGGGGTCAATGCACAATCTTATTTTGTTATTTTTTCTCACTACTACCATAGGTGAGACAGCAGGGGTGGGCTCAGTGACTGGTTTAATAATTTTTTGTTTTACCATGCCCTCAAGTTCTGCCTTGACTTCTTTTCTTATAATGTGGGGCACTTTCCGAGCTGGACAGATTGGCAGTTTGGGATCATCTCCTAAATCAATGTCATACACATAGTTCTTGAGGCAACCTATGCCGTTGTAAAGGTCATCGTCCGGTAAGTTCAATGCTTCAACTCTTTTTATTAGGTTGAGCTTGACTCCGGTGGCTTTTCCTAGAATTGGTGTTACTTCCGCATCAACTATTATGTATCTGATCTCTTGTGTGCTGTTCTTAACTCGAGTATTGATTGTTGCTTCTCCTGTTACTGCTATTTTGTGTCCAGAGAAGGATGTTAAATATTTTGTGCTGCTTGGTCTTATTTTTGCCTTGCACTTCTCAGCGATCCTCTTGTTTAACACATTGCACTGACTACCAGAGTCAAGCTTGAAGCTAACCTTTATTTTATTTTGCAGGTAGGCTGTCTCGAACCAGTCTTCAGTGTCTACATCGGCTTCTACTGTAGAAACTCTAAGTGTGTTGGGGTCTTCCTCCTCACTGGACTCATCTTCATGCTCTAGTAATACTTCTACTTTTTTACTTTTACAGCACTTGGTAAGATGATTCTTTTTGTTGCAATTGTTACACATTTTTCCGAATGCTGGGCATGCCTTGCGTCCATGTGTACTGTCACATCTTTGACAGTGAAATTGATCTTCCTTGTGTTTCTTTTTACTATCTTTTTTTCTGTTACAGGTGGTGACTGCGTGGACGGCGTTCGGCGTTTTCATCAACTCCATGTGATTTTTAACTTGCTCCGCTGAGTGGCAAATGGAAGTTGATTTCTCCAAAGTTAGGTCATCTTCTGCTAGGAGCCTCTCTCTGGTCGCATCGCTCAAAATGCCGATCACTATTCGGTCTCTTATTATACTATTTTCGAGAGTGGAATAGCCGCAGTTTTTTACTTTACTTTTTAGGTTAGTTACGAATTCATCGAAACTTTGGCCCTCTTTTTGTGTTATTTGGTTGAATACATATCTTTCGTATGTTTCGTTGATCTTTGGGGTAAAGTGTTTATTGAATTGACCTTTAATTTTCTTCAAGTCTTTTGCATCCTCGGTTGACATACCGAACGTATTGTATATAATGGCGGCCTCGGGCCCAATGCAGCTCATAAACGTTGCAACTTGAACCACAGCACTTTTGTTTTCAAGGCCAGTAGCTATTGAATACCACTCGAATTGCTGCAACCATAATTTCCAGGCTACTGCAACATTGTCTGCGCTTGTTGCGAAGTATTTTGGAGGCTTTATATTGGCGCAATCCGACATTTTTTCTGATTTATCGTCCGGCATTTTTCACACGGGGTTTCGGCACCATGTAAGGATAAGTCCTTTATTATTCTTCAATAACACCACTTGATCTGAACTAACTAATTTAATTAATAAAAGGAAAAAACAATACACATGCAAGGACGATGTTATTGAAAGTGTGTCGGGCCACAGGCTATACATATGCGTGTGGCTGGGAAGCGTTTGTGGACCGTGCTGTTGGTATGTCCTGTTTACATGGACACCTATACTGACACCGCCCAATCCCCCACGTTGACCACAATGTAAACTTACTTCGGTCCGAATTGTACTAAAATAGGGTAAAAAAATAGTAACCAATTAGTCTTTGTTGAATGTTATGGATGGCATCCTTAAGGAATTCGATTTGAAAATAAATTTAAATAAGACTAAAACACTAGTGACAGCAAAAACTAAACACAATATATATAAAGTCAAGATAAATAACACAGAAATACAACAAGTAAATAGTTTTAAATATTTGGGAAGTATAATAACTGAAGATTCGAGATGCACAGCAGACATCAAAGCCAAAATAGCAATAGCCAAGCAAGCCTTTCACAGTAGGAAATATATATTTAAATAAAAAATAGCGAAACCTCTGCGAAAGCGCCTTATCAATACATATGGAGTATTGCCCTGTACGGCTGTGAGACGTGGATCATGACGCAAAGAGATAGGGAGAGACTGGAGGCGTTCGAAATATGGTGCTGGCAAAGGATGGAGGGGATTAGTTGGACCGAGAGAGTTACCAATGAGAGGGTTTTGGAAAGAGTTGGGGAGGGAAGAAGTATTTTGAATGTGGTAGAGACTAGGAGAGGAAAAATGGTGGGCCATTTGATACGACACGACGATCTGATACTGAAAATTATAGAAGGAAAGATAGAAGGAAAGAGAGGAAGGGGAAGGCCGAGGATAGAGTATTTAGATCAAATAAAAAAGAAGATAGACGCTGTGTCGTATCGGGAGGTGAAAGAACATGCATTGGAAAGAACGGACTGGAGACAACTGCATCGACAAGAGTGGCACTCTTAAATAAGATGATGATGATGAGAGTAAACAAAAATTTATGGCCATATTTATCATTAAGTTGGCTGTGACTGGCAATGTGAGTATAGTATTCTAGTCATCAGCAAGTTGTATGTACCGAAATCCATACTTTAGAGTGTAGATAATGCTTTCTCTTTCTAAGAACAATGTTGATATCATGAAGCCATAGCTAGAATGAAATTAATGCAGTGCGTCATTGCTTTCCTCAAAGAATGGTCTTAGCACTATCGTAAAAACCATTGGTACAAAAAAATACTAAAAGTTAAATGACCTGCAGAATTTTTAAGCATATTTATTAGATCTGCGGTATTATTAGTAGAACATTTTATCAGGGGGGCTAGCACGCGTGCCATTTTGTCGCTTGTCGTTCATTGCGTCTGTGGTGACCTGGCGCCATCTGTCATCCAGTAGGAGTACCAACTTACGACATTCTAGCGACTCCTAGCGCCATCTGTCATCCAGTAGGAGTCGAATCCTTCGGACTACGGTCCCCAGGCATAACATCTGCCTGGAGAGAGATCTCTCTATTGTGGTCATTCCCACATTGGTGACCCCCGACTTTAAAGGACGAAAAACGCAACCTACGATGACACTAACCAGACAAGGACGCCGCAGCAGCAGCAAGCCAGACTTATCGCACTGTGCCCCACTAGCATGTTGCTATGTCTCCACGCCTCTTCTCCCGCACTGCAGCAACAACAACGCAGCGGACAGAACAGCAAAAACAACAACGCTCGCCAACGAGGCTCCGAGCAAAGCACGCAACTCTGGCACTTGCAAAGCGCCCACATGACGCACAGACTGCACTGCACAGCACCGACCTCCGGTCTAAAAAGAAGGGGCTGGTGTTTCGACTTGGCGCCATCTGTCATCCAGTAGGAGTACCAACTTACGACATTCTAGCGACTTCTAGCGCCATCTGTCATCCTGTAGGAGTCGAAGCCTTCGGACTTCGATCCCCAGGCAAAACATCTGCCTGGAGAGAGATCTCTCTATTGTGGTCATTCCCACATGTCCTTCACTGATTTTGTTACTTTGAAAGGGACGCACTTCGCGACAAGCGACAAAATGGCGCGCCGTGCTACATGTGCTGGAGTGATATTATGTCACCAAGACTTAACACCACCTTAACTCTAAAACTGAGTTAAATTTTTTGCTGCAAGAGGGCATTAGTGTTTGACAATTTGGTTGGCAAGTGTTTGTCTTGCCCTTAACCCCTTAATAGGTAAAGCTGAGGGGAATGTTACATGAAATAAAGTAGGTATTGATAGAAATCTGTGTATAATAACGTAACACCATAATGACACAATATTTAATTACGGCGGTTCATAGTTCCTAGTTCTTACGTGAGTGTATTCACTACCTACCTAACTGTAGGTACTACAACAGTACGGGACTAGATATATTATAGCGCCCCCCGTGAGCGTATTTGGTAGGTACTAAAATTTAATAAAAAAAGTTTTCGATGGCGATACGATAGCGTTACTACTCGATTATGTTACATAGGATTCGAATATTCGAGTTCGGGGCACCGTGCACCCCCTGAAGCCAATCTAGAGCTCTAGACTACTACGACTGATTAGAGACTACTTTACGAACACTATGGCTACTCTGAAATTTAATCAAATTTAGGGAGATTATTCAATTTGACAGAACGCTATTCCGCTAGGAAACACTTGATGCGCCGTATCCTCCATTGTAGAAGATTCGTCGTGTCACGCCAGCTAAACGGTTACACTTAAACTACTACCTATAGCCAACAAACAGTAGGCAAACAAATTTGCCTATAGGTACCAGGGATGTCATGGATATGTAATCTCGGATTCGGATACGGATATAGAAATAACGTTAATATATACCGGTTTCGGATATTAGATTTTTAAGAGACTTTTCTCAAACATTGTCGGAAATGTTGTCATTTTACTCGAACAGAACACGAAGTGCCTTGTTGACGGCCGCATTACATTGCAGGCGCGATTACCTTTCCATAAATCGGATTGCTGGACTATTTTTCATTTGTTTTTAACTTTTTAAAAAGTAAAATAGACCATGGAAACATCCAGTGACATGTCTCATTCAGTCAAACCGGTGGCTGTATGCAAGCGTTCTATTCGAAATTTAACATTTTTATCGATGTCTTAAATAGCTTGGCAGTATTAACAAGAAAAATAAACTTTTTTAACTAAAAAAAATGGCGGGAATGAATTCATACGTAAAGAAGTAACAGTAACACACAAAGTCTCGATTTATTTAAAGTTATGCAAGTCATATTAATTTAATAGTTTTTAGTGACAAAATCGTGATCATTTGTTGTATAGAAGTCCACCATGATGAAAATCAGAGGATAATTATTAACTAAAGCAAACTGCTTAGTACCGCTTAAATTTGTGAAACTATCATAAAACGGGTAAGGAAATTAATGAATTAATGAATTTAGTTAGTTATTGAGTATTTAATAAAATAAAATATGTTAATAATGACTCGGATATTGTAATATTTTGCAATAAATAATATTTAAGACACTGCCACAATTGTAGTAACAACAATGGCGGTTTTGGCTTGCTGTATTATGAGAGTTAATTAATAATTAAAAATTCCTTATTTCCTCTTAATGTTTGAGAAAAAATCTATATCTGCCACGGCTGGAATAGCAATTGCTGGACTCGTACTTATTAAAAACACTCACCTGCGGTTCGAGTTTTTAAACTAAGTTCTCGCTCAAACAATTGTCCCACGCCTGGGCATTAATCTACTATTAAAAAGCAAGACACAGAATAGGTAATAATTTGACCTTATTATGTTTAAATTGTCATTCTCCTGCCGCCCCGGGCCATGGGCCCCCTTTCTCCCACGTCACGCTGGAGACGCTAGTGGTAGCACCACTAGCACTGCCACTACCACTACCAGTACCACTACTACTGGTACCACTACCGCGACTACCAGCGCAGTAGTGGTGTTACCACTGGTAGGCCTTGTATCCTACAAGCAAGGTATTCAACTGGAGGCTGCTTATACTGTGCAAACAATCCGTACTCAAGAACCAAGATTCCTAGAAGTGGCGATGGCGTGCGACGCGCGACGTCACTTACATTGTGAGTGCGCGCATGCGCATGCGACATTCTTCCAATTTCAGTTTATACAACGGTGTTTGTTTATTTATAGATATATTAGCTGTTGCCCGCGACTTCGTCCGCGTAGATTTCGTGAATAAAAAGTAGCCTATATTATTCCTCAATATTCAAACTATCTTCTTACCAAATATCATCTAGATTGGTCTAGCGGTTTTTCCGTGAAGAGGTAACAAACAGACAGACAGTAGAGAGACAGCGAGTTACTTTCGCATTTATAATATTAGTTGGGAAGTAAGGATTAGGATGGTTTATTTACAGTGTTTGAATTAAGTACAGTAGGTATGGTCGTAAAATACCTATGGTTGGGGAAGGAAGAAGGATCCTTGGGCAAAAGAAAACACATAATTTGTAACAGGTTGAAAATGTCAAAATATGTAATTATAAGTAGGTAATTAAATAACTTTACAAGGTTCGCTACATTCCGGAAGTAATAGGAAAGTTCCGATTCGTCATTCGAATACGAATTTTCGAATGCTTGGTCATATTTCTATACATCCGGCTTGAATGACCATTACCTCTGTTATAGTTGATCACCAATACTAATTACTATTACTAATAAGATCTGTGAAGGGTAACACATGGAAAGCCATCCGGCCCAAAGCACGAATAATAATATTCGAATCCGTAAGAGTTATCGTATCGCCATCGAGAAACTTCATATTAAATTTTAATACCAAATACTCTCACCCACAAAGGCCGCGGCGCTGTTCCAAACGTGACACAATTTTTCTCGAACGTTCCACTCGATTAAATTACCCGATCTTACAAACCACACAAATTAAAACACCACTCGAAAATGGTGTAAATCTGTTGACTCCAATGAAATGTTTGACTCGCGATACATTTTCGCGTACTCGGCTCGTATTTCAAATTCATGAAAGTTTTTCCCCATTTTCGTATAGTATTTTCACAGGTGTGAGTTGTAAAATCGAGCCCCTGGATTCTCGATTGTTGGTCTCCCCTGTTAAATGAAAAAAAAAACAAAAACAAAAAGCGATCACGTACAACTACAGAACAATACGCGATTCTTTTAATGCCGATGACTTCAGTTCTCACCTTATCAGTTTATCTATCTAAGAGTTTGCTCTATCTCGCCAGATAGATACATCACAGCTGTCCGAATTGTTCAGAACGCCGTTGTTATCAAAACTGGAGCAATCGAATGCGAGATAATATTCTTCTCGATACAAAGGAAACAAGATAATATTTCGAAGAAAACAATATTACTCATTCTTGGAACTGAAAATTGAAAAATCTCTTCACAAGTTGACTGAGTTTAGATTTATTGCGTAAGTACATGTTGGTATAGAGTTTGAGTGTTTTTAAATTTAGTCCTGGGGGCTACCGTTTGACCATTGACTCATCAAAACGTATGTTCATGGAGCCGCTTTTCGTTGACCCTGCACAAACCACGTATTTCGTAGGGAAGTTTTCACACTTTTCCCGTGGAAGGCCTCGGCTTTGCTGTGAACGATGAAATCGAAAAGTGCCTGAGTATTAATTAGACAGGCTTATTTTAGAGTTGGATGACAAGTTTCTAAAGTTCAGGTGGTTATAGAGCCACTTTTTAGTTACTTGTTGAAGGCAGTATTCCTAATGACCAGTTCGGTCTAAAGAAGCAGTGACCAAAAATATTTCCAAACTTTTCCTTTTTTTTTTAACAAAAATGTTGTAGTAGCGTCATCTATGCCAATTAGACTCTTTGTATCAACATGTTACACACACGAAAACAACGATTTTAATATTACCTACCTGATGTTTACACTAAGGTAATAACAGTTTCTAATCAAACAAAACAATACCAACGTTAACAAATCTAGTAATCTTACGCATTATTACACAACCGCATGAAAATGTAAACAATCTTTATACAAACTTCTTGGCAATCTATGACATTTCCTTTGGTTGGCTAGCGTTGGCGCGGGAAAAAGTTGAACTAGTTTGTGGTAGGCGTCGTCTTGAGCGCACGTTGCTTCAAACGCATATGGCGCGAAACTGTTAGTAAAATTCGAGAGTTTTTTGTTTTCGCAAAGTGTTGTGGGTTTTAGTGCTACGATAATTGAGTTGGTGATTCTATTTTCCGTGGAAGTGAACTTGTTATGATCGAAAACTTAGGTTTAAGGTGAGTTGCAACTGTAAATTTGAAATTACGTTTCAAAATTGTTTTTGTGAAACCCTTATTAAATCTAGTTTTAATTTCCACAGCCTATCGGACGATTTTCATCTCAGATTCCAGTTATAGAAAAAAAAACGATTTTGAGAAATTAGGCTTCGTAACGAACTAGGTACTTAAGTTTAATTTTATCTACGATTAGGTATCTGAGATTTATAAAATAAAATTATTCTGTAATAAAATACTTACAATCAAGTGCCATCAAAACTACACCAATATTTACGATAGGTACCCAAAATTATTAGAAGTAATTAAGATCTGCTAGATCTAGGATCTAGGTGATTAAAAGTGCATCTTAATTTTATTGTTAGTTTCCTTTTGAAACTTTCCGCGCTTATAAACACAACCTTGATAACGCATTAATTTTACGTGCACAAACCGTGCATTTCCCCGTGGATTTTGTAAGGAAGTTTTCACACTCTTCCCGTGAAAGGCCTCGGCTTTGCTGTGAACGATGAAATCGAAAAGTGCCTGAGTAGGTTTTACTTAGACATGATTATTTTAGAGTTGGTTGACAACTATTAGTAACACCAGATTAGGGTATTCACTACACCAGGGCAATATTTCTCGAAACATATTAGACTAATAATATTAGTCCATGAACTAATATTTTTTACAAGTTTACTAGCATACGTTTCTCGAAGCTACAGCTATAAAATATTAGTTATTAGTTACCAAGTAATAAATATTAGCTAATATTATTTTACTCAATTGGGTTTTTGTTTCACGAATAAAAAGGAAAAAAATTACATTAGTAAAATGCACTAATAAAGCTATTGGTCTCGGAAGGCTTGTAACAAATATTAGTCGAACTGTCTTAAGTTGAGATCCATTTTAAAACAATAATATTTGTTTAGGATTGTAGCTCTTAAATAATCACGCCTGGCAACATTATCCGGCTCGAAGGACCAAAATGTCTTTGTTTTCGATAAATTTAAATGGACTGTATTAAAATGAATTTTCTGAATAACAAGAAGTACGACAAATTTAATAACGCGGAATCGAAACCAGGCTTAGATCAGTTGTTTGAAGCACTTACCTCGATGGTCTGCAGATGATGGTGCAGATTTCAGCTGTAGTAGCTGGCGTGGGCACCCTAGATCTTCGGCTTATTCGAACTTACCTCCGATAAAGGTTACCGTTAACCAGCAAGACTACTGAAATACAGCAAGGGCAGTACTCCCTCCAACAGATCGGCTTTCTTTCAGCGTTCACACACGATTTAGACGAGAATATGTATATTAAAGCGACAACGATACGAAATCTTAATATACATCAAAATTTGCAAACATCATCATCTCATAAGGAAGCTCAAAGTCATTCAGAGGGCGATGGAGAGGGCTATGCTTGGGGTTTCTCTGCGGGACAGAATCAGAAATGATGATATCCGCAGTAGAACTAAAGTTACCGACATAGCCCGAAGAATTGCGAAACTTAAGTGGCAGTGGGCGGGGCAAAATCTCAAAATCTTATTTATTTATGTCTGGCTGTATAATTATGTCACAGACCAATATAAGATAACCCCACACTGCGTACATTTTGCTTAGGAACAGGGCTCTACTAACACTGGACAACTTAAAACACTGGAGAAAAGCGGGAAAACCCAGAACACAGAACCCTCGGTGCGCGAGTCCGATTCCCACTTGGCACTTCTCAGATCCGTAAGTCATCACTGGCAACACACACTGGTCAAAGACTTTTGACTTCAAACACTGCGGTAATTTGGACGAAAAGACACTGCGAAGCTTCCCGAACGCTGCCCAGCCGAGTCGGATTCGACGAGTGACCTCTTTCTCGAAGTTGGACCTACCGAAAAGGACCGTTTGTCCTAGGTAGACATAGTCGTCAACAACTTCGAGCGCAGAGCCTCCGATTATTACGGGAGTGGGCACAACATGGACATTGGACATGACTTTCGTCTTGTCCTTGTTCATCCTCAGGCCAACTCGGTCGGAAACTCTGGTAAGGTCAGCGAGCATAGCACTGAGGTCCTCCAAGAGGAGGTTTAAGTGATATGTGTTCTTTATTAATTCATGGTTTAAAACATAATTCATTTCACTTCACGCGATCAAAATCAATTTTAAAAACCGGCAAATCTTTGTGTTTTAACATTAAAAGAAAAGACAATGACATAATGAAAACGGGATATTGACCGCGTTTACCTTATAGGTGTGATGAGTCATGTTTGATGGTCAATATCCCGTTTTCATTATGTCTAATGCAATTAACCGCAAATCATTTAAAACTATTCTAAAACTGAGGTCAACAATGATATATATGTCGGAGAATCGATACACTAATCGGTGTTGATCATAGTCTAAAGTTATAAATTACCTTCATTTGTTATGATTTTAACGAAACGTCAAGCGGTGACAGCTGTCAAATAAATACTGCTTGGGAGTGGTCTGTGCTTGGTTCATTTGTGGGTAGTTTGTATAAGGTCGAAATGACATTTAGTAACTTTGAAAAGAAAAGGACATTTCTTGATCGGGGGGTTGGACGGATCACAAGTTGGTAATGTAATCCGTTTGCATCGGCTTGGTGCTTTGAGTTTTAATGAGAATTGTTAGTGATTTAATGAACTAAGTGCCTGTGCCCCAAGTACAGAGTCTTATTTTGAGTCTTAAATGATATCTTGGCAATAGATCACGTGAATGGGCGCAAGCACAGAACTCTCCAACGTTTCCAATATGGTACTTGCATTTCGCGTTAATAGTAACGAGTTAACTGTGTTATCAATTGTAACTAATTTAGACCTCGTATGGTGTTATTATTGAAAAGATTATACCTCATTGAGTTTCTTGCCGGTATCTTCTCAATAGAGGTTATTTCCGAACCGTGCGGTAGAGTCATTGATGTAGGCCTTAATCAAATAAAGATTGGCTTAGAAGTGAAACATGATGTGTCTGCAGTTATTTCTACCACCTCAATCGACCTTGAGGATGAGTAAAGCTCATGACCAAGCTCTACTACGTGTAAAACCCATTTCATCCTGACACAGCTAGCTAGCAAACCAGGTCCGCTGGTGTGTGCGATGTCTCGTCCCGGTCCCTAGTCGCCGAGTTATATTATTGGAGGTCAAGAATAATACTGAAGTGTTACTTTTTCATAATCTCTAAAAAGCTGCCTTTAAATTTAAAATTCTGTTAGTTTTCTGTTATTCTAGAAAGAACTGACATACCGTAAAGCTGTAGCGAACGTACTTAGTGGATGTTTCTTAGGAACGTAGGAATGTAGTGGTTTCGTCTAGTTCAGAGTAGGCAAAATGGGAGACTACACGAGAATCATTATGTGTAGGGTTGAAGTCTAGATTTTCCGACTCGGCGAATCACCAAATTTTCCTTTATTACTTATTGAGCTTGTTTACTCGAAAGTTAAGGAGTGTCAAGTCATATTTTGGACTAATTAAGTAAGTATGTATTGTGGCCTATTTTCAACTCCATTCTGAAATACGACCATATTTAGCCCGCAATCTCTAATTCACTTGCGTTCGACTCACAGCTTATAATAAGAAAACTTGCAAGTCATGGAATTTCGTTTGAAGTACAGTCTTCGATCTTTGAGCCCGTAGACAAGCCAGCTGACTTCTTTATTACGTCCTACCGCTGGGCACAGGCTAATAGCTGACTTCTGCTATACATTAATCACCAACGTTTCCACCTTCGCACCTAGTTCTCAACCCGCTAGCAGTTGTACCTAGTCCACACGTCACGGTGACGTGGTCCACAATAAACCTTATCACTGCCTTATCAAATGGTAATTTAGTTACCTGTTTGTTAGCTGTGTACAAATTATCCGGGAGGAAAACGGTTCAATGAACAGAGTTTGTTATACTTAAGGTTATTACCACAGTATATGTTTATTACGCAACGGGATATAAAGGGAATAAAAATGAGGATGGGCGTTAATTACTGATTGTCGGCCAATCGGTAACATAGTTTATTTAATAAATTCATTTGCATAGAAAATTCTCTATGGCTTTTTATTATTGTGGTCACAGACATACCTTTAATTACTATTCATCATCAGCCTATTTACGTCCCACTGCTGGGCACAGGCCTCCTCTCAGAATTAGAGAGCTTGGGCTATAGTTCCCACGCGGGCCCAGTGCGGATTAGGAACTTCACACACACCATTGAATTGCTTTGCTTTAATTACTATTAAAAGTTAGTAACTTAGCAAATCAACTTATCGCCTCGAATGAAGGTTTCCAGGTCTGGGTCTTTTTTTCATCCTGCTGTTGATAAAAATCAATGTTTTAAGTAGCTATTGAGATGCCTTGCCACTTGCAAGTTACCTAATTTGGAACGGTTTCAGCGAGGTTGTGCGTTTCATCACTAAGTTACGCTCATGGAGGTTAACATGTGTGACACGCTTCAATTCCATTCAGTTAGATGCGCTTACTACTAATTCTATTGCTAGGTACCGTTGTGGTTTGGACCGAAGCAATTCTTTAACTAAATAGGTATTCCTATTAAATGTCTTCCTAATAATGCTTCCTTATAGCGTTTGCTAAATTAGATGTATGTACGGTACCAGGAAATTGTTGTAGCTACTTATATTTATTTGTTGTAGTTGCACCAAAATAAATTATTTAAAATTATCAGAACGATAACATGTGGCTTTTGTCGAAAGCTATTTTAATCGAATTGATTCTCAGCTAAGTTTTACCAAAGTTTTTGAGATATTGAACTTTGAAATGAAAATGTCGGGATTATTTCCACCTTTCTAAGTTGGTTAGGCAACGAATAAAATTGGAAACAAGACTATTTAGATGAAACTAAAAACTATGAGAAACACTTTTACTTTTGTTGTACACAATTGACAACATTTCATATTTTTCACACCTAGAAATTAATATAGGTATCGAAAGGGCTTGGCCTCCTGAACACACCACTTTGTAGAAATTTAATATTACTTATTTTTATTAAATACAGGAGAATAAAACAAAATTACCAATTCTACCAATACTACGCATGAATGGGGGAAAAGGCAAAGGTTTTGCCTTTTTCATACAAACCACAAGCACAACAATAATTTGACATGTCACATATTATGTTTGACAATGTCAGATTTGACATCCTGGGTTTTGTTTTCTTGATCGTGACAAGACAAAGACAATTGATCCATCCTAGCATAGTTTCGAAGTAACGGCCTTTTGGAATAAGTACCTTTTAATTAATTAATAATAAATTAATTACAAATCCTAATGAAAATTTTAAATCGTAGGTTTGCTCTTCTTTCAAAGTAGATTGCAGACCATTAATCAAATTATAGTCTCAAAAATATGAAATGTTGTCAATTACGGACGTGACGTCCGCAATTTTTAGCCTTGACTTTAACTCTGAAAAGTGCAGGTTGTCGAGGTATAGCCTCCCTTTCAGACAAAATGTAAACTGTGTTAGCCTTGCTCACCTTACTTAGTCTAACGAGAAACTTTTTTATAAGTGTCAACTTGATCGTATAAGTAGTACAGATACTGAAATATGACGACATAATTTCCGGTGATCAAACGGCTTCCTTTCGTTTTTGTTAAATAAAAAAATCGTAAAATTGATGTTAAAATCGAGGCATCGAGTATTTTCAAAAGGTTCATTAGCTAAGTGTTAGTGAAACATAATTTAAAATTTTGCATTAGTTAAAAAAAAAAACAAATTCATGCGTATCGTATATGACTGAAGATTTCCCTGCTGCTACTAATCAGAAAAAATACTTAGAAGTAAGTTCAGGGTCATTTATCAACTTACTTTATTAGGGCCATGACATGACTGCACCGTGCATACAGAAATACAGTAAATTTCTCATGATTAGCTCTGTGCTAAGTTCTGAGGTAGTTCACAAGACAGGGTCCCATGACCGTTACAGAGCGATAGGCACGTTCTTGCGGCATTCATACTGCTGCATTGGCATTGTACTTGTGAAATATTATGTGAACACTACACTGTTAGCGTCAGGAAGTGCAATAAACTGCCCTTTTAAACTGAATACTTACTTTGGATGTCTTCCCAGCGGTAAGTGAGCATGTCTCGACAAAGAAGGGAGCTAATTGAAGGTTACACGGAAAGAACATGATGTCTAGTTACCTTAGCAACTTTTTGAGTTATCTCGATTTGAAAGTTTGGAACATCTTTTTTAGGGTACGGACCCAAAGGGCAAAAAACGGGACCCTATTACTAAGACTCCGCTGTCTGTCACCAGGCTGTATCTCATGAACCGTGATAGTTAGACAATTGAAATTTTCACAGACGATGTATTTCAGTTGTCGCTATAACAACAAATACTAAAATAGAATAAAAGAAATATTTAAGTGGGGCTCCCATACAACATGATTTTTTTGCCTTTTTTATAAGAGATAAAAAGGAGAAGTTACATTAATAATTGTCGAAGACTACTTGGTTGCAGTATTACGAACTCAAACTCTTTATTCCTTAAAACTGTAATTCGATGAAAGTAACAACATCTGTGATCTGTATTGTAGTATCGCCATCTATAGGCCAAAGTCTTAACTTCTTAGCTTTTGAGTAAACACAGGCGTTTCGCCTGGGTGTGGTCCGTTCGCTATCTGTCGAGATGGCGCTGTGTCGGTAAAGCAGCACGGCTCGCTGGGTGAAGCAGTGTGAGCGGGAGAAAGAGAACTGGGGGAGTCTTTTGGTTTGGCGGGCTTTGAGCTTGAAGCAAGGTTTAGAGGTTAAGTGGAGTTTTATTTTGTTTGAAAAGCGCAAAGACTAGATTTGTTGACCGAACCTACCAGTTTACTCAAAGCCAGTTGTTTTAGTGTTAATTAAATTTGTTGAAGTGTTATTTAGTTCTCTGAAAGTGATAATTTGAATACAGTGTTTGACTCTAACAAAACTTTCATTTGTTTTCGCCCGGGTTACACAGAATGGCAAGTGAATTAGAAACAATTAATGACGATAATGCCCACATTCAGATAAATATTTGTATCCGTATCTATAAGTGGTGAGTGGTAACTTATGGTCTATTGAGTGCTCTATATTTTGAGATCAAAATCTTGTTTAAAAAAAAGCTAACTAGATATGTATATTTCCATATACCTACTTACCACCCATCAATTGTTTTTTCACATTCAATTAATTAGTGAATTTAACACTGGAAATACGCAAACTAGGATAAAAACGCACGCGATGTCTCTAAATGTTTATTTAAATGAAGATTTATTAGATTTGGCAAATCGTAATGAATCCACACGGCCGTGAGCGCACCTAGTTCATTACCAACCGCTCATTTGTTAAATGGCCAACTTTTATTAGGGGTCCGTCCAAATACGGGAAACAATGAACCTTACGGAAAAGTTGAGGTAATATTTACTTAATTAAGAAACACAGAAATAGTTATTTGTTAACAAGGGTGCAAAGTTGTATTTTACCCGCGAGTGTTTTAACACACGAGAAGTAAAATACATTTGCACCCGTGTGTAACACAAAACTTTTCTCCTCACTGTAGCGAGGAAAGCGCAACATGCAAAACAACAGCTCATAAAATTAAATCTTTATCACTGGAATCACTATTTTTTTACGATATTATGACAGAAAACTGGTGAATTTTTTTTTTATTGACAGTGTTGAGATTTCTGACGATGCGTTTTGAAATTGCATCGACTCAACTTGTGCGTTCCGAATTATATCCAACATCATTTAAAAAAAATTGATGTTTCTTATAGAATTTTAAGAACCATTAAATAAAGCTAAATTTGGTATTTTTTATTAAATTCTCAAACCATTTATCATTTATTTATTGATAATTAATATTGAATGAACCATTATTATGAGCGTTTTACATTTTGTTATCTGTCAAAAGCTACTCGAACACGCTCCACTCCAAGGTCAAATTACTTTCCCCACTAGAGGATAAAATGCGATTTTACCCGCTTGTATTAAAGGATAAAAGACGGCTTTTCTAGGTAGTGAGGGGAAAAAAAAACAAATCAACTCTTATACCAGCTAAAACCAACGTAAATCTGAATATGGCATTGGATTGTGGCATGGTGCATAAAAAGGTTGGCATCAGGGTTCCTCAAACGCTTTAAAATTCGCTGGGAGAAATAGCTGCCAGGCCGAAAGAGTCTGTTGGGGACTTTGAGCGTCCAGGTTAGAGAAATGTAGAGAAGACGAGTGTTCAAACGAAGGTGCATCTTGGTTCTGGTCGAGATATTTCTGTCCTTCCATATTTTACTGAGTTGGGTCGTCCATGTTCTGGTCATGCTGATTCGTCTGCGTACGAGTATCTCAAGTTTGCAGATGCCTTTATTTGTAATTACCGAACGAATGTACTGGAAATGTCCCACGGTTAAACATAAAAATGTTAATGAAAACTTGTTAAATAAGACAAGTGTCTCTGAACTCGAACCCGGTGAGATATACACTCGTTAAACTTAGCTGCTTTTTAAAACCAAAACAAAGTAACTTTAGTAGTCGCGGTTAGTTAATCTCTGTAAAAAATCTTAATTTTCCTCGCGGCCATGAGGTCCGGATGATATGTTAGTACAGTCTATATAGCAGATATATCTGTATAGATACTACAGGCTGTTTGCTAAGCGGGTGCATGTATTTTGTAAAATAATATTACAGAAATATCTAGACAAGCGTATTTTGCCGATACCAAAAAGAGTTGAAAGAATTTGCGGTTTACGAGGAATCTGAATTCATACGTTCTTAAGTAGGTACAAAAAAAATATATATATCGTTATGCTACTCGCTCGCTCGCTGTTATTATTGTGAAGTTAAATTTGACGACAGTTGAATCTACAAAACAACCAAACGAAGCGTATTAATTCCCAAGCGTCTTCCAATATGGTGATTTGTGAAGTACCTACGTAATATTTATGAAGCTCCAATGACACTGCAATAATAAAGTATCGTCGGCAAGTTTTTTTTACAAGCTCCTTCCTTAGTAACAAAAGGTTTTGAGATTTTGGTCCAATAGGTTATTTCTAATGCTGACTGTACTGGAGATTTCGGTTTGATTTCGGTTCAGCTTGGAATGTTGATGCGTGGGAAACAGTACGTGGCTAATTAACCTAAGTGCATGCTTAAGAATATTAAATGAAACTCTGAGTAGGTACAATTACTACGAAACTTAGAATAAAAATAACAATAATCTGATTTGGTTTTCCAATTTAATTAGTCAGGTATAGACAATTATTAATTTGGATGCATTTTCATTTTGTACCTTGTTGCATAAATTACATACGTTCGTTTTGTGTTGTTGTTTTTTTTTTTTTATACAACGAGGAAGGCAAGGGAGCAAGTGGGTCACCTGATGGTAAGTGATCACCACTGCCCATAGACACCCGCAACTCCGGAGGATTTGCAGATGCGTTGCCAACCTAGAGGGCTAAGATGAAATTCCTCTTGTGCCCGTAATTGCACCGGCTGTCTTACTCTCCACACCGGAACACAACAGTGCAAGCACTACTGCTTAGCGGCAGGTTTAACGAGTAAGATGGTGGTTATTCTTACAACAAACTTACTTAAAGTAACTATGTATGATATAGGATTACTATCGTTAAAATCAAAATACATTGCACCTACGTCTATGTATATCCCCATATGCGCCAAATATTCGCGGTTTGCCCGTAAGAGCATCTTGATACAAAAAACAACAAATGTCAACATGGCTTGTGAATTTCTCGTATAAGTAATTGTTACGAGTAATCAACGTGATTTCAATATCGGCATCCGCGCGCGAATCTCGCGCATATCAGGCTTTTTGCGTCGATCTCAGTCATGCGTGCTCACATAAATATTCATTTGCTTTCTTTGTTTCATGAATTTGTTACAAACTTTCATTAGACATTAATTAAATGCCTTAGATTGGTCAAAACTACATTATTATAAAACTAAACAACACATTTTCTAAATGGTCTTGGTAGTTCTAAAATTTTATAAATCTTTACTTTTTACTCTATGAAATTATGCTTTTTTTTTTGTAATGTAAGCATGTAATTACTTTGTGTACGCGGTGTATAATTTTAGTAACGATAAATATTATTTCTTGAATTAAATTAAAACAAAGGAATAAAACAAATAGTAGAAGTACCCATACCACAGTTCCCCACCCATATCCCATAATGCCACACGATAACCTTTACAAATTGTCAGGAATATCTTTACGGCGTTTTGTACCTTCTGAAAAATCTAGTCTTTGCCATTTCACTAAATGGCGACAACCAAGGTTTATTTTTACTACGTGTAATTAATTACAGTATTATAATACTAAGTGCTGATTCAAAGCGTGTTATGCATATAGATGAAAGATGTGTTTATGACAAGACATGAGTCTCTAGTTTAGCTCACGCTGCTTGCGCCAGTCGCATGATCGCATCGATTATGTCACTTAACCAATACGAAGTCAATTAAACCAAATAAATAATAGTTAGAGTAACTTGATTAATTTATGACTCGTCTATTTATTTTGTCATTTTACAATTACAACATTGACTGATTGTAGAGCTAAAAGTAGAAACGTTTTTGATAGTGAATCTGAATTTTAAATCAATTTCCATTTGTAAACTTGAATTCCAGGAAACAAATATCCAGGTTGAAACAAAAAGTTCCAAGAAACATTTCGGATGATTTCGAAAGAAACGTTTTTTCATCAAAGCACGTTCCCTTCACATCTGTTTCTTGCTAAATTGTCAATAAAATCTTGTTAAGCCACGATCGCCTTATCACTGATTGACTGGCTGGTTGCCCACGAACATCCGTTCGCCGTAAAAAAAAATAATGATTTTCTAGGGAGACTGCCTGTTTTGTCTTAAAAAATGAGCGTTAGTCTGCAAGTGGGGTAGGTCAGTCATATATTTAAAGCTGAGGTAATACATACCAGGAGAATCGTGTATCTATTTACCATACAACTGAAGAAACTGAATCGCGTACCTCTGAAGCCTTTTCACAAACAATTAAACAATGATTTACTTGGCAGACGTATTGTGTGTCAATGTGACATTTGCAGCAAAAAGGTTTCACAGTGATACGTGAATCAGTTTATTGGACTCTATATTATACCGTGCCTTTCGGGGCGATAAAATCGAATCTACATATAAGTTTAGTGATCGATCGAGCGCTGCCAATGCTATTTGTATGATTTTTCATGTATGTGTAAACTGGACTTTACTTGGCTCAATAACCTATTGACAGGTATAACGTGTCATTTAATTCAGGCCAAATTTCTTTTAATTTTGCCTAGAAACTTAATAAATCGAAATAATCAAAGCAGTGCCGACGTTTAACGTTCAAGTAAACTAAACGGTTAGTGTATCTAAAAGAAATAAATACAGACATCAATTTTATTATGACCTTAACGGTCGATGACTTAGCAAGAAAGAACTTCAACGGCTGTTAAAACGCTGCATGCAAGGCACCCTGCCTGTTAAAAAAGCATTAATTTAATCGAATCGGGTCGTTAGTTGCAAACGATTCCTGACCTTTCTAAATGATCTTTCCAATGGGTCTTTGCATTTAGTACACGGAGAAACAGATGTCATTCGGTCTAGTAAATAAATATTTAAATTAAAATAGTCTATACATATAAAACAGTACCGTGACTGACTGACTGACAGACGAACACAGTCTAAACCACTGGACCTACAGACTTGAAATTTGGCTAACATAATAGCTTGAGTATCCTAGAGGTGCACTAAGAAAGGATTTTTCGAAATTCTCACGGGATAGGGAACTAGCCCGGTTTGAAATATTTCACGGGGGCAAAGCCGCGGGGAATAAGCTAGTTTAAAACAGTAAGTAGTGTAGCTTTAGATTTGTTAATTGTTGTCGTTGTGTGTTTGTTGTGTATTGTGATGTTGTTGTTGTTGTGTTGTTGTTGTTGTGAATTGTTGTTGTTTAGAATTGTTGTTGTTGTTGTTTATTGCTACGTATTACAAGTGAAGGTGTTAACTATCAGGGCAGTGTCGGGCACAGGGACATTTATCTTATCTCAAATAGAGCAATGAATTAGCTGACAATCATCGGAAATTTATTAATTTGGTGCGGAATATTTTTTCCTAAATATTTATGGCAATATCTATCTATCGATAATCGTTGATCTTAGTTATTAAGCCGAAAATAATAAAAGAAAACGTCACTATTTTTAATCTTTGCACAGAAACGCTCAAAAGTAGCAGGTAAGTACAAACGCGCGTGGATAGGTTTTGATTATAATTCTATAAGCACCTACTTAACTACCTATAGAATATACTATTTAGGTGTCCAAAAGAAAAAATTAATAAGCTTCTGCGAAATAATTGTTTAGAGACATGTAATCGATACGATATGCATTTAAAAAGATGAAACCATCTTGTATAGTGCAGAATTAGCTTTCAAATTACAAGGAAGTGTTTATGCAAATAAAGCGCAGGTGCCGTGTGAACAATTCACTGGGAAAATATTAAATTTGATTCGATACTTATAAAGCTAGTTCACATCGTATTGTTTAAAATTAACGTATTGTTTTATACTCTGTTATCGTTTCGGGAAGTGAAAGTTGGGAACGGACACATGAGTGGTTATTATTTAGAACGTCAGGTATTTAATGCTACAAAACACTAATTAAACGTTTTTTTCTTCAGGAACGAATGTTCTCTATTGTTTTCTGTTCGTGTTTATTTAATGTGCTCGTATTACTATAGTAAAATGCGCATTGCCGCTTTTATAATAGTACTCAGTAGCGTTCCGTTCCACGACGCAGCTTAAATTTTTTATTTGGGTTAAGTAACAGTGTTTGTAATATCATATTTTTAATGATATATTTAAAATTATGTATAATTTTCCACTTTTATGCACACGGAATAGCATACTGGAATAAAAACCGGCCAAGTCCGAGTCGGACTCGCGCACGAGGGTTCCGTAGAAAGATTTTAACGCTTTTCCCCATTGTTTTAAGAAGTCCAGTGTTAGCAGAGCCCTGCTCTTAAGCAAAATATACGCAGTGTGGGGTCAACTTATATTGGTCGGCGAAATCTACAGACAGACATAAAAAATTAAGATTTTAAGACCTTCATACCAAATTTGAAGCTTCTAGAACATCTGAAAGTACCCTTTAGGTTTTTGGAAATCGGCAATTTTTATGGAAATTGCCTTTTTAATTACTGTATCTTTTGATTGCGTTGACTTAGAAGGTTGATTTTTTTCACAGCTTCAAGGGACCGCAGGCTTGAGTATTTGATATTAATTTCAGCGTTCTACCTCCACGCGTTCCAGAGAAAAAGGGTCTTGACAGACAGACAGACAGACGGACAACAAAGTGATCCTATAAGGGTTCCGTTTTTTCCTTTTGAGGTACGGAACCCTAAAAACTTAAATTAAGGTACTTAAATGTCCCATCACGCAACACGACACCACTGCGCCAATAATCGGCACATAATAAAGGTAGTTTAAAAGAAAACCCTTAAGTTGATTCGTTAAAAAATACAATTTCATGTTAGGTACAAAGTTACTTAGTTGTAATAATCGTAATATGAAGAACACGAGTAATCAAATAACTGCATAGAAACGAATTGCTAACTCTATTGTTTGTGACTTAGTTCATTGCACAACTCTGGAACTTTTTGTGAACTTGATTGTACACCATGGCATTCTAATTATCACTGGACAATGCTCTAAGTAACGCGTTTCTTGCTCCATTGATAATAGAGACAAAGTGATTATTACGTTGAATCGCTTGAGCTAGGAATCTCAGAAGCCTAAAGGTAAACCGATAGGTAGGTAGGACCTTGTATTACACTAACGGCCAAGCTTGCAATGTTTTTCAAACACATAACATGATAAGTAATGTATTGTAGATACAAATGTGTACCTAACTATAAAAGGATCTTGACTGCAAAACACAGATTTATCATTACTATTTAAATGATATTAGGTACACGGCAATACGAGACAATTTAACTACAGTATAAACATATTCTCATCATGTTCATGTTCATTAATCATGTTCTGCAGGCAGATGCTGGATGCGGCAAGCTGAAGACAGGGCGCTGTGGCGCTCATTAGGGGAGGCCTATGTCCAGCAGTGGACTAGAATAGGCTGATGATGATGATGATGATGATGATGATAAACATAATGTGTTTCGCAATTTCGCACATAAGTGTTTTACATTACTTAGCGAAATACGAGAATACAGTTACTTAGCAGTAAATTTACGAATTGACACGATAATATCTGTGCCTATAGTAATCGACGGTCAAAAAATACGTCTCGAACTCGTTCCCGTTACGGATGTCAAATAGTATATGAATTGTTTGTTGCCGAAATGTCCCACTAGTGGCGCTGCTAATGTGCCCATTACTATTTAGACGTAAACGCGAACGCGATCGAGACGTATTTTTGGCCTTTGATTACACTAGACGGTCTGCTGTGAATCGTCACTGTAGATGTTATAATATGCTAGTAAATAGGCTACTTAAGAGCACGAGTGCAGCTTAACCTTCTGTTAAGCGTTTAAACAGCGTAACCGAAGAAAAAGGCGATCGCGAATAAAAAGTCAATGTCGTTTGACCTATAAAACGATTTACCATTCAGTGTAACTATAAAACGGAGACGTGTAATTGTGTATACACGGCGCCGGTTGTCGGTGAACCGATAAAATCTGTCTGTTTTTCTGGTTCCAGTCCGTTCTTTACCTTTAACGGTAACAGTAGCGGAACTACAAATAGAAAACAATATCTTTTTTCCATTTCAGAATTAAAGTATTTGTTCTGTAGGCCGAGCAATTATCGTATCGAAATCGAAAAACCTCTTACCAAATTTTAGTTTCAAATACGCTCACGGGCGAGCGCTGTTCCAAACGTCATTCAAATTTCTCGATAACGTTTACTACTCAATTACGTTACGCTGGTTTCGAATGTTCGTACTCGGGGCCTCTGATGTTTATTAAATGTTTGCCATAATCTTACTTTGCTTTGGAACTAATTTGAGTAAGACAGCCGGTATTCATCTTAGCTCTCTAGGTTGGCAGTGCATTTGCAAACCCCCGGGGTTGCGGGTGTCTATGGGAAGTGGTGATCGCTTACCATTTGGTAACCCAATTGCTCGTTTTCCATCCAAAAACAGCCATTCAAGTCAGCAATTGACAATGAATTGTCATTGAAAACTGACAATTGTAAAGTTGGTGAAATAGGGGCCAGGGAGCCTGTCTAATCCAGTTATGTATGTGTATGTATGTATGTATGTATGCAGGTATAACTAATATAATACGTGCATAACAGACAACGCAATTCGACAATACGACATCGTACTTATGTAAGATGAGATGTGCTTAAGAAAATTGATAGCAATCATATAGCAATAAAATAAATAGCTACGTTTATTAGGTTAGAGCCATAAAAAACATCATATCGTCCTATGGTCTGGCTGACAAATTAGGCCATTGTTTACCTTAAGTAAGGGTTTCTCTGCAATTTTGTTTCATTCATCATCATCATGTCAGCCGAAAGACGTCCACTGCTGGACATAGGCCTCCCCCAGGGCTCTCCACTCAGACCGGTCTTGTGCGTATTTCATTTGTTTTAATATTTATGTAATTGTTACATGCGTTGATTTGTAAAAAAGCCGTGATAACCTAGTGGTTTGACTCATGGCCTGTCAAGCAGACAATTGAGGGTCCGGGCTAACATCTCTGTATTTTTCGGAATTTATTTGCGAATTCGGTGAAGGAAAACATAGGGAGGAAACTCGCATACTTCAGCGAAGTAATTCAATAGTGTGAAGTTCTCAATCCGCACTGAACCCGGGACTATAGCCCAAACCCTCTCACTCTGAGAGGAGGCCTGTGCCCAGCAGTTGGACGTAAAAAAAGACTGGTGATGATGATGATGATGCTGCTATTGGTATTTAATTTACATTTCGGAAACGTAATTGGCATTATCCCACAAACTCGGTAAAATAGTTACCTACCTTGTGTTGAGAACTGCCGGAGCATTGTCCGATGCAATCTCCTAAATGTCCTTATTATTATGACGGTACAGTCAGCAGCTGAACTAGCTAAGCAACTGAAGCGGTCACAGTGATCTGCACAAGCTCTTATCTTACAATAGAGTAAGGCTTCGGTTGTTTAGCTACTTCTGGTGCTGACTGTACTTAGTTAAGATCACAAGAAACGTCGACTGTTAATGTTAAAGAATTAAGTTCTCGTCGTAAGTTGGAATATCTTTATGACGTTTATTACAAAAACCGGAACCGGAGTTTTTTTTATAATTGAGTTACCTTCTTGCGTTTTTCAATAAAGTTACTGAATATTTTCTCGGGTAAAATATGATCAAAGTATGTAAATGTCACTGTGCCCAACACTGTTCTAATACTTGGTAAATTCAATCTTAATAATAAACTCTTAAGGTTGACTGGTACAGATCCCTTATAGGGATAAGTCCACCTTTTTGCTTGTATCTCATTGTTTGTAACTTGTCTTTATTTCTGTATTTTCTGTACAATACAGCGTTTACTTTCATAATTTTACTTACTTTTTGTAGTGTATTCCCACAATATACAATTATGCGGTGAACTGAGAGTAACTGCTGCAATAACAAAAGTGATCTTTATACCAAAGTCTAACTCGCAATAATTCGATTTTGTACAGACAGCAAACCGATCAAAATTATCTACACACTACCTTATTGTCAAGAACATAGGGCGTTATTTTTGTTATTTGCCAATAATTGGCCTAGATACTCGAATCACCGATTCTACGTTTACGATATATTATGATTATCTTTTAGTTTCCATTGTTTAAAAAGTTAAAACAATCTGCTGTATATACGAATTATTTTAGTCACCAATACGTTAAGCTGTTAGAAATATTGCTTACTTACGCAAGTTACTTTGTTTTTGCGTTAGTGGTGTTTGCCATTACAAGTAGGTACTTAAGCGAAGACAAGTGGCCAGTTCATCACATTTTATAAAAATACATAGACATTACATATCAAGTGCTGGCTAAGTTAGGAAATATAGGAAACGAGATGACTTGCCTGTTAGCTTTTGTAGTCTACATTATCTATTAATAATGTCTCTATCAAAGGCTTTGATGTGTGACTCATTTGATGGTAATTCTATCTGTATTCGACAAAGAAGGTATGCTGCTTATATTTTATTCACGAAGCAAATATATAGGGAAGTGAATTATATCACAGCCTTTAATGAAAACCTCTGTACCTATAGATAATTGGACGTGTAACTTTATATGAGACTAGCTGTTGCCCGCGACTTCGTCCGCGTAGATTTCGGTTATCGCTATACAATTTTCCCGAATAAAAATTAGCCTATGTTATTCCTCTATATTCAAACTATCTTGTTTCCAAATTTTATCTAGTTTGGTGCAGCGGTTTTCCCGTGAAGAGGTAACAAACAGACAGACGGAGAGACAGAGTTACTTTCGCATTTATAACAGTTATTATTTAGGATTAGGATAGTTAGGATGTTAAGTCTTGAATTTACTGAATTCTTATGCAAAAACATTGTAAGATAAACATCCCAATGCTTAACACTCTAATGCGCAATAGTTGACACCCGTCTGTCACCTCTGTCGCTCGCTATGACATAAGATTGAAGTTGTTAACTATTAGATCCGTGTCCAGCAATGGGACATTTGCTTTACTTACTAAAATAATGTATCTTCCCTTCATTATTAGGATCCTTGATGATCCTTGAAAATCATTTTAAATCAATGAGTCATTATTACCCACGAAGGCCGCAAGGATGCTCTTTACCTGACCTTCCTCGTATCTCGTTATATTTTCAAGTGCACATATATCGAAGGCATAACATTATACGCTATTGACATAGTGTCTTGGTCATTGATTCGCAGCAAACCCATTGACAAGTCTGTGAAATCTGCACGGCTATTTAACGTGTATGTATGTAGCTATAGTATAGTATAATATTGTCACCAGTGCCCTAAGCACGACTTGTCGAATCCTGCGTTACGTTACGGTTATCGTATCGAGATCGAGAAATCTCATACTAAATTTTAGTTCCAAATACGCTCACGGGCGGGCGCTGTTCCAAACGTCATACAAACTCGTTATAGTTTACTATTCGAATTTTACGTGACGCAGGATTCGACAAGTCGTGCTTAGGGCACAGAACGTGACTTCGAGGCAATGCAAATACAGGCTAGCCTGATAAACGTTGTCTGTTTACTCTAAATTACCTATTTGATAAACAGTTTCAGAAAAACTTATGATTCATCACCGACGTTATTTTTTGTAACAATGCAAACACTCATATTCAAGTACTCTTTCACTGTCAATATCCGCTTACTGGTTGAGGCTCGAGTACGAATATTCGAATCCTGCGTATCGTAATGTTATCGTAGCGAAATCGAGAAACTTCATACAAAATTTTAGTTCCAAATACGCTCACGGGCGGGCGCTGTTCCAAACGTCATACAAATTTCTCGATAACGTTAGTACTCGATTACGTTACGCAGGATTTGAATATTCGTACTCGGCCCTCTGAAGAAGAATGCGGGAAGAAAAATAGTAACATACCTACCTACTTGTATCACGAAAATGTTAGTTTTACAGATGTTGATGTTCTTAATACACGACGCCAAAAGAAGGATGTTGTAAATTTTACTGTATCTATATGTCTGTCTATGGTATCGTAGCTCGTATATCATATTTTTAAACGAAAGCCAGTTTAATCAAGATGGATCTCAACCAAGTTTCATAAAAATCGGTTAAGCTGTCACTGTATTTTTTCTTTAATATTTACAAATGTACAAGAGGCATTTCATCTTAGCACTCTAGATAGGCAACGCAACTGCAAACACCCTGGGGTTGCGGGTGTCTATGGGCAGTGGAGATCACTTACCATCAACTTGCTCGTTTGCCTGCCTTATTGTATAAATAAAAAAAAAATACTAGAAACATCTTCTATAAACAATAACATTTAATTTAGCGTAGGTACGAGTGAATCCGTATTTTTTTAATGGTAAAACAAGTGGTTGAAGCCGATCGTAACGTTGATGTAAATAGTAATTCGATGCAATCCACAGACCCACCCTGAAGGCAATACCCTCAAAAGTTATTAATCAATTTAAATCCTAATAACTTGGAAACATATTCTTACAGTATACACAAACATTTAGATATTGTTGAAGGCTTTAAGAGATAAGGTTGATAAGGTGTCACTATATTTTCGGGAAACCCCAACTTAAAAAGGACAGCATTTTTATCTGAATCGAACAAAATTTCTCAATCTTCCTTGAAGCCAGAAGTTAGTCAGGTAGTTCTTTGATAATTTGACCTAAACGTATTTTCATTCAATGTTTTTATTGCTGCAGATAAAGATAAAAATCTTCGATAAATTGACATTTAGGTACAATTTAGAAACATACATTTTACTAGGTACAATCGTTTTTTTTATTAGGATTAGGATTTTTTTATACGTTTAAACAGAACGTATGATGACTCGGTTGTTTATTTCTTGTTCTCTGATCACAGTATCTAATGCAGCAGGTAAGTAAGGTATTTTGCGAATGTTATTTGAAAGCTTTGAAAGCAATCTGTAATGTTGCTATATTAATTTACTGTTTGCAACTTGTGACCAAAGGGCTGGCAGTTTTCTCTCAAAGAATCAGTGCCCTAAGCACGACTTGTCGAATCCTGCGTTACGTTACGGTTATCGTATCGAGATCGCGAAATTTCATACTAAATTTTAGTTCCAAATACGCTCACGGGCGGGCGCTGTTCCAAACGTCATACAAACTGTGCCCTAAGCACGACTTGTCGAATCCTGCGTTACGTTACGGTTATCGTATCGAGATCGAGAAATTTCATACTAAATTTTTGTTCCAAATACGCTCACGGGCGGGCGCTGTTCCAAACGTCATACAAACTCGTTACAGTTTACTATTCGATTTTACGTGACGCAGGATTCGACAAGTCGTGCTCAGGGCACTGCATCGCTATTCAGCGAGGAAGCGCTGCTAGCCTTTGGTCACCATGTCACGAGAGCCTTATTTAGATTTAATTTAGTTTCATTAGTTTCAGCTTGATTTAACCTCATTGTAAATTGCTTAAATTGTCACTGTAAATAAATTATTCTCCTATTCGAAAGTTGTAGAGTTCACATTTCTGCGAAATATTATTATACTTGTTATTGGAAGATCCATTCCAGGAACACCGTTCCTGTTGCTGTCCCATTTCCTACAAATTATCAAAGAGAGAATGAATCCATAAACATGACTTACGAATACTGGTTCATTTCGCCGATATAAAATTGAACACATTTATTGATATTGAATATACTTAATGAATGATAACATGTTATGACAAAAATACAAAAGAGTTCAAGTTTCATAGAAGTAAAACAATTCAAAAGGTTATTCTAACAAACTGTTTGAACAAGTGCAACGGTTTCTCAGTAGTACAACTAAAGACAAAGTTTGTTGTGCGGGCGGATAAAACAGGAGCTGATGTAGACGCTTGTATATCACGCACAAGAAATGCTCAACAGCGACATAGTGAGCTCTCAGATAAAGTTGCAAAGCTGCAGTGACATTTTGTAATACACTGTGTACTTTTTATTCAGACACAATGTCGCAGAGACATTAGCACAAGTGCGCCGTCGTTTGTGTATGTATAGGTCAAATAGCAGCTGAATACAAAGGCCCATGGAAACTCTTACGGTTACACTTAGTAAGTATAAGATCTAAGACTAACCAGATTTAAGTTAAAAACATCGCTTTAACTGATATTCATAGTGGCATGGCAAGAGATCATCTACAAAACGGAATAGGCTAAATTAACCAAGTCATCAACTACAGTATGACAACCGTTCATAATATCAGCGTCAACTGTGTGCCTCGCATCGTGTTTTTGCGACATCATAGCAAGATTACACCAATAACTACATTAGTGTAAATTGTAACATTAGAAAGATGAAACCACGAGACCCTGAATGAAAAAGTACTATTGTTTACAATAAATGCTTCCAATACGACAAATGACGATCGGCGAGGCGGGACGGTTTTTTGCTCAGGCTTTGTTTTCCTTATCAGGCTGTGAGTAGATGGCATAGACATTTTGATAGTGTCAATACAGTAGATTATCTCAATTGCCAATGACCTCAACGGATTTAGGGGAAGTTTATTTGCCGGTCGCGTGACTCATTAATAAGGATAACATTATTTCGTGGTCTTGCCAAACAAATGCGAGAATATCACCAGGACAGTGTAGGGAGTACTTGAAACTTCATGAGATAAAGATAAAAGTGAGACGAATCCGAGAAAAGTCACATGACAAATACAGAAAATGAGTAAAAGTATAAACTATCCATGTTTGGACAAAAATAAACAGATTAGATGTAACTATTATCATTTAACAAACACGTACATACACGAGTTACACAATTAAAATATTTCTGATGATGTGTAACTTCAGACAACACACATCCATGTACGTCACGATTACCATTTCTAAAAATAGTTAAATCTCTACATGTTTGTTTTTTTAACGAAAAAAACCCTTAAGCGAAATAAATCATAAAAAAACTACATACGGATTCTGAATGAAAAACGACTGGTCATTATTTACGCTAACGCCGCAAGAACGATTCCCGCAACCATTTGCTCGACTCGGATCGATTGGTCACAACCACGCAAGGAGATAATCTGCCTTTCGTGATTCATAGAGCCAGCTTCAACATAATCTTGAATAGTATCGAGCTATAAAACGTTCAAGTTTTATAGCTGTAGTATATACAGGTAGCGTGCGTAAACAAAAGAAAAAAAGTAAGGAGTAACACTGTCTATCTACTCCGTGGTTTCAGAGTACAAATTATTAGTTTACACATGAGAGCTTAACGATTAAACTTAAAAATTACAGTTAATACGTATTTGGTTATTCATTAGTAACAAATAATGGACAATTTGTTATTTATTATACACAGCGTTAAAAGGGACCGAGTTACTTTCATAAAATAAACCACGAACCCATTCAGTCCAAAATCCTGCTCTACTACCAAGTAAAACTCATTTTCACAGAATTTTTACTCCCACGGGATGGGTAATAAAATGCATACTTTTGATGAATGACAGACGGATACACATCGGGATCTAAATCCGTAATTGTGTTTACAATCGGAGGTATCAAGCGCGACGTGTGGATTCCTGAGCTCATGCCAATCACGCATCATTAACTGGAAACGTCGATCAATGGCCGTTTTTGCTACTATTTCTAACCGACGTGACGCCTCAATTTTAGGAATGCTTCATTCTCTTTTACTTTATGTAAATCTACAACACAAATTGTCCATAAAACAAAAATATAACAAATTGCCTATAAAATAGTACCGTGACTGACTGACTGACAGACAACTAAACTAAACCACTGGACCTAGAGACTTGAAATTTGGCAAACATATACCTTGAGTGCACTAAGAAGGTATTTTTCTAAATTCCCACTGGATAGGGAACTAGCCCATTTTGAAATATTTCACTTCAGCTAGTGTGGGTATAAAAACCGCCCAACCCCAACTCAAATAGTAAAACACAATCTCTTACATACAAAGTTGAAGTAGAAATTATGAAAGTTTTCATTTTTGTAATGATTAATATTTATTATTTATCTAGAATGACACAATGCGTTAATCACGTTTTTTTTTGCAGTTCAACGGAATCCAAGGCTCGCTCTGTCACACTCAGCTGATCGCAGAAGGCTCCATTCGCCAGACTCTTCTCCCACAAGAAAAATAGGCTTTATGCTCGTAAAGCCATAGTTCATAACAGAAATGGTCACTGTTAGTACCTTGCTGAATTGGCGTTTCGGTTTAGTAACGTGAACGTTGAAAAGGTGAGGAAATTTACCAAAGTTTTTACATATAAAAGTTCTATTGTGACTAGGAATTCAGATAGTAAAAAAATTCGCCAATGCCTTGAATCGGTCTCACCAATTACGTGATACTTATTTTACTTTAGGAAAAGGCAAGTTTGAAACTCAAGTCAAGTCATGTGCTTCATTATTACTAAAACTTTTATTATGAGCGATCGAAAATTTCATAACTTTCTGAAAATACAATTTGATGATCAATGTTTTGATCATCTAATTGTATAGTGCGTTAGTCGAGCGAGCGGTACTCAAATTAATTAGAATGTTACCGGCATAAGGTCAAACTTTTTAGCGGTTATTTTGTCAATCGGTAAAGGCTCTAATTGCACTATGTATCAACACTACTAACTCCACCGTGTATTTATAAACGAGCCGTTTATGGGAACTGTAGATTGCACGTTCTTGGAACTATCTATAGCACGCGATTGTATAGTGGCTGGGAAAATTACTAACTTATTAATGTTTCGATATGAGTTTATTGCCTCACTTTGGGTCGATGGGGTCCCAGCGCTTACAAGCTTATTTCTGAGTTACAAAAGCGCTTAGTTGATGCAACTTGTGACCAAAGGGCTGGCAGTTTTCTCTCTCAAAGAATCAGCATCGCTATTCAGCGAGGCAACGCTGCCAGCCTTTTGGGCACTATGCCACGGGGGCTTTATTTAGGTTTAATTTAGTTTTGTGAGTACCAAATATGACTCCATAATCAATTAGAGCACATGACTGTAATTTAAAACAATTTATTTGGTAAATTAATTTTAACATACGCGATAGTGAAATACTATGAGACAACTTGTAGGTAATACAAGCGGAAATTAAAAATATTAAATGCAAGCCGTTATGAAACATGCTCTAATTATTCCTAGCTACTTTTTCACCTCGAAAAAGACCAAAGTCTAACAGAAAACATAATGTTCCCCTATTTCCATAATCAAAATAAACAATGCTGGAATACATGTAATAGCGTTAAGTGGTTGATTGCGTCTATCTGGTCTCGTTAACACCGCGATTAGATAACGCGGCAGATCACACGAAAACATTCGCCATTTTGTTATTTCAGATGCCTCTGCCGCATCGGGACACCGTCGTGTTGGCTGCTACCTTAGCCCTCATAGCATGGGGAAATGTTGTCCTGGGAGAAGCTAAGAAATCACCATTATGCCCAATAGGTTTCAACTTAGCTTACACGAAACAAAAAGATCCATACTGCTTACGGCTCAAAGAACCCGAAGCGTTCGAGGATTCCTTTGAAGATTGCGCGGGCAACCTCTACACATCGCAATTGTACTACAGTCTCAACCTCACCAGGCCTAACCTAGACTTATGGTCAGGCCACAAATCCTTATACCCCGGTGGGCCGTTTATAGACTGGTCATTCACAGACAGCATCGGATCAGTCTTAACATCCACGTATGATGTTAAATTCAATCCCGCGTTAGGTTTAGATGATGAACTTTGCGTAATAATAAGCCCAATCAGCAACTTCACTGCTGCTAGATGCAATGAGGAGCACTACCGGTATTGCATAGTGCACCCTTATCCTGATGCTGATGATATGACGAGTGAAGGTTGCGGGGAGTTGACTGACTACTACAGGTTTTGGAGTCCAAAACCGACTTGTTTGACTCCCGTGACTGGAATAGGGGGTGGAGGGGTCCGAGCCAATTGGAGGCAAGGACAAGACTTGTGCCTTAAAAGAGGAGGGACACTGCTGCAAAGGGGATGGAGATACGCTAACAATCCATTGCTGCATGTAGTGGATACTAATTGGACTAGTCCTTTGGGCATCGAAATGACGCCAGGGGAAAACCTGAAATGGGTCAATGATGAAGATGGAAATGATCTGGTGAGTATTATGAATGACTTAAAGAAGACACTTGCACATGCTTTCTTTCGGGCTGTCCTTGTCCCGCTTGAGTAGATAAACTACGCTCCCGAAAGAAACCAATTAAAATTCTCTTCATTTTCCAGGTACCAGAAAGTGAATGGAGTTTTAAAGATGAGGATTTCACTTTGAACACATCACTAGTGGCCCTTCGCGACGGTGTCTGGCATCTCGTCAACGGTTCTTATGTGTTTAGGGACGTTATCTGCGAGCGTTCCATACATTTGAACAATGTCAGTTTAAACGTCACCGTTGTTGAGTGAGTACCCTTTTTCTACGCAGTGTAAATTAGTTTTTGAATACATACGAGGGGCGGTTGATAAGTAATCTTCTTGGTCAGAAATATATACAAAAATAATGCTGGCTGGTATGGATTTATATTCGTTTGTTATTCTATTTTCAAAATGTATTACATTCATTTGTTTATTGCATCACGTTTATTTGTCTCCTACAATTGTTTCAAACATGTCTTTAGAAAAAGTGAAAATGGATAAAATCGAGCAGCGTGCGGTGATTAAGTTTTTGAGTAAAGAAGGGAATACGCCTTCGGAGATCAGACAGCGTATGTTACGTGTGTTTGGCAGTTCGTGTTCTTCCGAATTTGTTATAAAGTTTTGGTCAAAGCAGTTTAAGTTAGATCGTGAGAGCCTGGAAGACGATCCTCGTAGCGGAAGGCCAGTTTCGGCCGTCACCGATGAAAATGTAGCCAGGGTGAAAAAAAAATTATTAGAGGACCGACGAGTGAAGCAGTGGGAGATAGCTAGAGATGTGGGCGTCAGTAAAGAGCGAGTCAATGAAAAAATTCATGAGCATCTGAACATGTCCAAGGTTAGTGAACGTTGGGTCCCCAGAATGTTGACTGCATTTGACATGGAGAGGCGTGTCAAATGTTGCGAACAGTTTTTGGACATGAGTCGAGGGAAAGAGGAAGAAATAATTTCTAGAATTGTAACATGTGATGAGACTTGGATTCGACAATGGGACCCGGAAAGTAAGCAAGAGTCGTTACAGTAGAAATTTGAGGTCTGTCCATCGGCAGGTAAACTTATGGCTACAGTCTTTTGGGACACAGAAGGGATTTTGCTCATAGATTATTTACCGAAGAAAACTACAATGAATGCTGATTATTACTCAAACTTACTATATCAACTAAGAGAGACAATAAAAGAAAAACGGTGAGGTAAACTAAGCAAAGGAATCCTGATTTTGCACGATAACGCACCAGTGCATACCGCCCGCACAACGAAGCTAGCAATTAAAGACAATGGCTTCGAAACCATTGACCACCCCCCTTATAGTCCAGATTTAGCCCCCTGTGACTATTTTCTGTTTAGACTTCTCAAGAAAGACCTCAGGGGACGAAGGTCCGATGACGAAATGAAGGCTGCGGTTACTGACTTTTTTGACGACAAACCGAAAGTTTTTTTTTTAATGGTTTAAATTAAATATTTGAAAAATTTAATAAGTGCATTTTACTAGCAGGGGACTATATAGAAAAAAAAAAAAAAATTAGCCACGACAGTCTTCTGTTTCATTGTTAGGTAGATTACGTTTCAGCTGCCCCTCGTACGTAATAGGTATTACGGGATTATGCCCGAAAATATATTGATAGTTACGCCACTTACGTTAATAACAAATGCGTGTAGGACGCCATGTTGAATAGATCGATCACATCCCACGCTGCTTATCTTTCCATGTTGTTTTCTCATATATTACTTAGTTACATAGTTAATGCAACTTTCCCACTGAAGCGGTATTAAAACTGCGCTTGAATTCAGCACCGACAGCCTTTTACAAAGAAGTTCTGAATGAAAATTACTCCGTTAGCTTCCAAAGCGTATCTTAACCTCTGTTCTTCTGAAATAATTAGGTTTTTTTACCTACTTCAACCAAGGAGGAGGTTCTGCGTTTCGCTTATGTCTTTTCTATTAAAAGATGAACATTAATTTAAGATTTTTATTTCAGAAATAAAATAGTTCTCTCCGTTAACGACACTGTCGACGAATCCGATATCTATTGCTTCACCGATTCCATCGTGTACTACCCGTCAGTCATCAAGAAAATGCGTAAAGACGACAACACATACATCCTCAAGACAATAGCCGACGGCCATTACTGGTGCGTCCACATCGACTCCAGAAATTTCCGCGTCTCAGAATCCAACAAAGCCTTACTAGTACGAGAAGATAATGTCGAAAACTTATACGCTATCAAAATCAAACTGAAGAGGAAATACAGATTAGAAAATCTTGACAAAATCTATCGCGTTTGGGAGAGGAAGTTAAAAGAATACATTTACTACAGAACGAAGTACGTCGAAAGGATTGGTGAGATTCCAGCAGACGAGCCTAACATGGCCCAGGAGACTCTACAAAAGTTTAAGGATTCTACTGAAGGGTCTGGTTGGAAGGACAACGAAGTGATATACTTGATTAAGATAAAGAGATTGTTCTTGGACGGAAAGACGGCTTTGCTCCACGTCCAAATGAATCCCAAGATGAGAGCAGTCCCTCCAGGGTTTTGGGACGACTTGGAAATCATTTATATGAAGCCGGCGTACTTCTGCAATAGGGCCGATGATTCAGTCCCGTTCTCGAGTCGAGTTGCCCTAGGTAAGTTAAAGCTAATGTCAGTTACACAATATAAGAAACACATCACGCATCATTATTGCAGTCGGTTATCCCTACCACAAGGAGTTTAATATTATAAAGTTGTGTGAATTTATCCTTTGAATTACCTTCACTTTTCTTAGCATATGCGAAATTTAACTTTATCAAAACTATCTTTTGTTGTGATGATACAGAGAGTTCTTTATCGTACACATTGCTCTCAGTAATTGCACCAAATTATCTCATTCGTTTCTGAGTACCAAGTTCAGAGCGGCAGGGGTCAAAAGGCATCAGAGCGAAATTATGGCTCGTTATTATAAGCTGTTAAGGAGTGTAGTGACCACGATTTAAAAACATTGTGTGCCTTTACCTTAACGTTATTGTCTTAAGTTTCAAATGAAGATGTAGCTACCTAAAACATATCTACTAATACTTTAAAAAGTCACACTAAGAACATTAATAGTAATAAAGTAGCGAATTGGAACTAAATTATTGGTTTAAGAAATGCCCAGACGTTTTACAGATCGACTTACCTATTGCAAATTGCTCTAGACTTCCCAAAATCTAGTACCATCTAACAAATTCATTTCTGACCCACCGTGGAACATTTTCACAGTAAATGTGAAGGAAGGCCATTATGCCGTTAACTATGAAAATGTTCTACGGTGGCTTAAGAATCATTTGGTTCAACTGCACAAAGCAACTATATCTAATACAGTTTCATCACTGTATTCAATTCACCCTTTCATTTCCAAAACAATTCCGTAATTACTCGTGCTTAGTCTAAGATAAACTAAGACTAAATGTCAGTTCTGGTTAAGTGCCAAGTAAGAAGCAATTCTTCATCTTAAGCAGTTTAATCGTCCAATTACTTGTTTTGTTTCGTTGGCAATTAACCGCCCTACGGTTTTATAATCGTCGCCTGTTTACACAGCGGTGCAAATGTCGAGCGAAGCGAGGATTAAGGCTTGCGGTACTTGCCTTTAAATTATAAAATGTATCATAGGTAGTAGGCTAGTAAAAACCGGACATCCAACAGGAACCCGTTCTGAATTAGAAAAGTTTTTCGACTTATCAATTCATGCATTCCCGATTTAAAAAATGCGTATGTTCAGTTCAGACTTCAGTTTTAGCCTATTTTGACGTTTTAATCACACTTGGCTGATATGCACTAAATAAAACACTCGGACCTTTTCTCTTGTCATAACGCCGGAGAGCTGTAATGGCGCCCTATGAGCACTGCGCTGCGCGCCACGCTTACTCGCAAGTGTGATGAAAAATATTGTTACATGTTTCACGGGCGGTATAGGAATTACGAACCTTGGCTAAGAAGGCTCTACTAGAGCCTGGTGAATAATTCCTTACTTACCGCCCTTAATACACAATGTACTATTTATTTTAATCATTGGTCTTTTCCATCTACATATCAATAATGATTTAAGAAGCATCCATAGTGGTGCGGAACTTACGCAAGTGGCTTGTAAGGCCCGTACGGGAGCGACCGCTTACAGTTACTGTTTTACTGGGGTCAGAAGTAGGCATTTTCCTCCCGAACCGCTTTAAGCCTTTACTTACACCACAGCACTACATAAATCGTTGTCTCCAATGTCAGCGCCTGATTCGTTTGTCTGTCATTATCATCCAATTCTATTCATTGCACCATCGAATTAAAACACCATCTGTAACTGACATGCAAGTTGAGAACCGCTTATCACGAAACGTAATAATTATCATAGGTCAAGAATAGAATACAGCCGTAGAAATATTCCGTGGATTTGAAATTAAGTACTTAATTCATGAAATGTTTTTGTATGTTTTATAAGTAATTTATAATTAATAGTCTCATTTTGTTTCGCGTTTATATTTCGACTATAGCGTCTCTTTTGTTAACGTGACAAAACATGTAGGATAGCATCTTTTGTTTGCGTCATATACTGACGAATATTGCAAAAACCGAAGTAGTTTATTGTGTATCAGCATTTTCTTTTTCGACAGAAACTGACAAGCGGTTGACTATCTCACCTGATGGAAAGTGCAAATAAGATCAAAGGTGTAAAACTCACTGGTTTAGCGACAGCCTTGAAGAGCCCTAGATCGTATCTGACCAAAAAAGCAGCCCCCACTCAACACCCTCCCCCCTCATTAATATAAACATGCCCTTTGAAACATTTTGAAGTAGGAACGGTGGTGCGCGCCCGCTGTCAGCCTTGTTATAAATTTCCTTTAACGCCACATTCCAGGCCACTCGGTGGTAACAGCGGGCTGTCGCAACTACACCTGCGTGGGCGACTTCAACCAAGGCGTGCAGTTCGTCACCACCTCCGCTCACGACTGCGAACTGCTACCCCCGACGGCTGTCACCACCTCAGTCCGCGTCTCGCCTGACATCTATCTGCCCATGCCGACAGTTATTCCGGATAAGGTGGTGAGTTTCTTATAAGTCTGGAAAAATTGTGCCTTCGACCACATTCCACATTTGTGGAGAAGTGAACGACTTTGGAAGTTGACCACACAATAGAATAGTCGACCATAATAGAATGTGGACGAGTTAGCACTGGGACGATATAAGAATGAGGGCAAGTTAGGAAGTTGACGAAATTGGACCGTGGACGAAGTCACCCTGAGGCGGAAAAAGTACGCTTGCTGTCTTTTATCGTTTTGAATAAAGCTATTGTACGAGCATGGATGCAATTTCTTCAGTACCGCGAGTTAGCTTTAGAGAAAGTCTTAGACCGTAGGAATCAATGAGTCAAGACTTCCCATGAAGTGTGATTGTAATCTGAAAGTAATCTGTGGAGGAAGCTAAACAATTGCCGTCTTTTTTTTTTTTACTTGTTTTTAAAATAAAGATGTTATGGTCCTATAGTCTATATGAAAGTAAAACAGCCACATAACCCTCTTTACGACAGAGTTTCATGGTTGTCGTGATGATTATGTAGAGACTGATTGGCTGACTGTACAGTAGAGAGGAGGACCACTATCGTATAAGATACATTTTTAATTTTATCTATGCTTTTTATGTTTTTTTAATCACATGACATTTACTCGCATGCACATGTACTCGTACTTAATATGTATAATGCATGTTGCCATTCATAAATAAGTTGAAAATACATGAAGTGTTCATTTAAGACCTGCACTGACTATCGAGAATTCATTACCAAGCGAAATTCTTTATCATTATCAACTCCCAATGTATTTTATACTTACCATTAACCTCAATCTATCAAGCACTAACAGCAACCAACTAATTGTAGCCCGTCGAGGAGTTACAAACCAAAAGCCACGAGAGTGTCGAGTCTGACGATTCAATGGTTACGCGCAGTTGCTCGGACGAGACCACAGAAACAGTTACCGACATGCCAGAACTGACTACGGTCACTAGCCGTTGGGAGGTGACTACGGTGACCACGCCGGACGAAGTTCCCGCGATTACTTGGAGGCCGGTACCTCCAACTGTCACAAGGCCTCCGCCAATTACTTTGCCGACGACTACTGAAGAACCGATTACTACGACTACTGTGACGCCTCGGCCGCTGGTAAGTGGAAGGGGAAACAAAGCATATCACTTTGATTAGGCTAGGGTCGATGGTTCAGTGACATAAGACTTCATCATTTAGTATAACTCTGCACGTTTATTGTCAATTAATTGCACGAATAAGCACGCAGCTCACACCTCATTTTACGATTATTTTGCATTTTTAGGCTTCCTCACTTCAAAAGAAGAAAAAGGAAACCTTATAGGATCACTTTGTTGTCCGTCTGCCTGTCTGTCTGTCAATACCCTTTTTCTCTGGAACGCGAAGAGATAAAAAGCTGAAATTAATATCAAGTATTTACTCAGGCCTGCAAACCCTTGAAGTCGTTATGCAGACGAAGTCGCAGGCGTGGGTAGCAACTACTTGTAAATGAATTTTATTTTTTATAAACTCACCGAAACATGAATACACAGAAAAACCAGAAAAAATACCAACCCCGGGAATATAATTATATAATTGATACTCACGGGAAGACCGTAAAAAAAAAAAAAATTAAAAATAAATAAAAATACAAAAAGATTTTCCAATTGAGATCATACTTGTAAATGAATACTGAATTTTATTGTAAGACGTCTTGTAACTTGCAGCCAGAAGAGCAGTTGCAGCAGGTGCTGCAGGACTTAGACCACCTCGTCAACAACGACTCCGTGCCCATCATGGTGGAAAACGTCAGCGCCGCCGTCGACCAGGTAATTTGGTTTCATCGCACTTTGCAACTTGTACGTACGAGGGGCGGCTGAAAAGTAATCTACCTAACAATGAAACAAAAGACTGTCGCGGCTAAATTTTTTTTATTTTTCTATATAGTCTCCTGCTAGTAAAATGCACTTATTAAATTTTTCAAATATTGAATTTAAACCATTAAAAAAAAAACTTTCGGTTTGTCGTCAAAAAAGTCAGTAACCGCAGCCTTCATTTCGTCATCGGTCATAAACCTTCGTCCCCTGAGGTCTTTCTTGAGAAGTCTAAACAGAAAATAGTCACAGGGGGCTAAATCTGGACTATAAGGGGGGGTGGTCAATGGTTTCGAAGCCATTGTCTTTAATTGCTAGCTTCGTTGTGCGGGCGGTATGCACTGGTGCGTTATCGTGCAAAATCAGAATTCCTTTGCTTAGTTTACCTCGCCGTTTTTCTTTTATTGTCTCACTTAGTTGATACAGTAAGTTTGAGTAATAATCAGCATTCATTGTAGTTTTTTTCGGTAAATAATCTATGAGCAAAATCCCTTCTGTGTCCCAAAAGATTGTAGCCATAAGTTTACCTGCCGATGGACAGACATTGAATTTCCGAGGCGGCTTCTCATCCTTAAATTTCCACTGTAACGACTCTTGCTTACTTTCCGGGTCCCATTGTCGAATCCAAGTCGCATCACATGTTACAATTCTAGAAATTATTTCTTCCTCTTTCCCTCGACTCATGTCCAAAAACTCTTCGCAACATTTGACACGCCTCTCCATGTCAAATGCAGTCAACATTCCGGGGACCCAACGTGCACTAACCTTGGACATGTTCAAATGCTCATGAATTATTTCATTGACTCGCTCTTTACTGACGCCCACATCTCTAGCTATCTCCCACTGCTTCACTCGTCGGTCCTCTAATATAATTTTTTTCACCCTGGCTACATTTTCATCGGTGACGGCCGAAACTGGTCTTCCGCTACGAGGATCGTCTTCCAGGCTCTCACGATCTAACTTAAACTGCTTTGACCAAAACTTTATAACAAATTCGGAAGAACACGAACTGCTAAACACACGTAACATACGCTGTCTGATCTCCGAAGGCGTATTCCCTTCTTTACTCAAAAACTTAATCACCGCACGCTGCTCGATTTTATCCATTTTCACTTTTTCTACCGACATGTTTGAAACAATTGTAGGAGACATATAAACGTGATGCAATACACAAATGAATGTAATACATTTTGAAAATAGAATAACAAACGAATATAAATCCATACCAGCCAGCATTATTTTTGTATATATTTCTGACCAAAGGGATTACTTATCAGCCGCCCCTCGTATCTCCGAAATCCTATCAATAAAACCATAATTTCACTGTTCTGATGAAAATGTAAATAGGTACATCTCTTTGGTCGAAATGTTACGCGATATACTTAGTTTCAATCAAAGTCTGCATTTCACTGCTGAACTCAGAAGCAAGGCAATGCAGAAATAAGTCTATATTTGTATGAACAAAAGCTGAAATACTGTCTTATCAAATTCCAGGTAGACGAACTATTCGACCTAGAAGACGACTTGGAAATCCCTGGGGAGCTCCTGCACCTGATCGACCAGCTTGCGGCTCGCGCCTACCTGAACGGCTCGGGGACGGCTCAAGCCATCGCCAACAATATTGCTATGCTGATGGCAGATGCCAGTCCTGAGAGCCCGGTGAGGGGATTGAGGATAGCCGCCCAAGGGAATGATGCCGTGTTCTCTGGAGACGCATTTGAGATTATTTCTGGTAAGCAATCAATTTCTGGGGAGAGACAAGGGGAAAATTGTGATGGTGATAGTTGCATGATTTTTTTATAAAATGAATTCAGAGCCCCGTTTCAAATTGACAAAAAAGAAGGCTCACAAAATGTTCTTCTACTTACTAACGTCAACGTCAACGTCAAAAAAATCATTATCGGGCTACATACTGATATCCAACCTTCGTCTGAATTGTTGAGGTTCCACGACCATCGATAGTGTTCTTCTGAACCAGTCTTACACTGTGACATTTTCGGAACAGCTATGACAAAAGTTCCAGCAGGTAGTTATCATTTTAAAACTTTCTTATTGCAGAAGAGGTCAACTCCACCCACTTGGCATCAGACGAGAGCGAGGCGGTGGTGCACCTGCCGGAGTCGGTGACCAGCGCGAGCCGCCGCATCAGCTTCGTGGTGTTCCGCAACGACCGCGCGTTCGCGCCCAGCCGCGGCCTGTACTCCGTCAACAGCCGCGTGCTCAGCATCAAGATACAAGACGTCACGGAGTTTGCTAATGGAGAGGTAAGTACAATACAGAATTGTAACATAACCTTTAAATACCCCTATTATTCCCCCCTCCCCTATTACCCCCATTATTTATAGGTTTATACCTATTTTGACTAAAATGCCGTCAAAGTTCGTTTGTCCTTTTTTGTCGCACTGACATTTCCGTTAGTAAGAAGCAGGCAAAACCTATTTTAACTAAGTGACGTTTATGAATAATGGTATTACTTTTTGTCAGCAAAGTCAATTTTTTTTGTTTCAATGTTGCTCAAAAGTTAAATGTTTAATTAAAAGTTTAAGCTACATGTGTAGTCTGTGGTTACATGTAAACATCTTTGAAATGGAACAATTGACACCAATTGACCTAGCCCCAAACTAGGCAAAGCCTGTATGTACTATGGGTACTAGACAACGGATAAACAGACTCATATTTATAAACACATACTTATTAAATTCAAGGCCCGAGAACTAACATTCGTATTCATCATAAAAATATTAAACTCAAGACTTCAAGCTTCATAGTCTGGTTCTCTAAGCACTAGGCTATCCGGTCGTTAACTACCTTCCTTACTACTTTTCAACCCCCGACGAAAAAGAGTTTGTGGCATCATAGCTCCCAAACGGAACTACCGATTTTGATGCGGTTTTTTTAATCGAAAGCTAGTTTAATCGAGATGGTTCTTAGCTAAGTTTCATCAAAATCAGATCACCCGTTTTTGAAATATTAAACTTTGAGATGACAATGTCGGGGGTTTTTCAATTTTTCTAAATTGGTTAGGTTATTAATTACTTTTGATTTGATTAATTGATTATTTATTATCACAATTCACGATTCCTTACTTTTTTTCAGGTAATCGATATCCACCTCCGCCCATTAAGCGGCGACCCGGAGCGCAACCAAACCCGCACCTGCGCGTTCTGGCATTTCCTCGACGATGACTCTGGCTACTGGTCCACCCAGGGCTGCACCTTCATCCGCGCCGCCTCCCCCGGCATGCTAGATACCTGCCGCTGCGACCACCTAACGCACTTCGCCGAGATCCTTGTTCCCAGAACCGTCTTCTCCGAACGAAACGAGAATGTTCTAGAAGTCATCTCCATAGTCGGCTGCTGCCTCTCCATACTAGGCTTACTTCTGGTCGGTTTGACAGCCGTCATGTTCAGATCCTGGAGGAGAGACTTCAGCAACAAAATATGGCTGCAACTCTGCATCGCCATCTTTATCCTAGTAATCTGCTTCTTAGTTATAGTCTTCGCTCGATTCGATCACTACAATGTCGGTTGTATGCTGGTAGGAGTGTTGCTACACTATTCTGTTTTAGCATCGTTCTGTTGGATGTTAGTCGCAGCTGTTCTATCCTACAGACGATTAGTTCTGGTCTTCACAAGAGACGCTTCGCACAAGCTATTGAGAGCTTCTGCATTTTCTTGGGGTGCTCCTTGCGCAGTCGTTGGGGTTCTTTTATCAGTGAATCCCCACTCTTACTCTGGTCAATTTGAAGAAAAGGCCCCGAGTGGCAGCTTCTGCTATCCATCAGGTCTTAGTCTTTGGTTGACGGTTTACGCCCCTATAGCTGTAATGCTGCTCGCAAACTGGACGCTATTTGTTCTGATAGTTCGTTCCGTGTTTGCTTCCAGAAGAATCCAGAGGCACGGTGACTCCAACGAAGCCTTGAGATGCGCTTCGGTCAGCTGTCTCCTGGTGTTTCTGTTCGGGCTGCCCTGGATCTTCGGTCTGTTTGCCTACAATGTTGTCGCAGCGTATTTTTTCACTTTGCTTGCGACTTTCCAAGGTTTCGTTCTTTTTGTTTTCTTCGTGTTGGGGAATAAGAAGACTAGAGATCTGTGGCTGAATAAGCTGAAGATTAAGCAGACGCGGAAGATCCCGGTCACTTCTTCGACTTATACTAACAATAAGAGTCAGAATTCGGGTTCTGACTGGAGGGGAGGACGCGTCGGCCCCGCAGCAATCGAAGCCAATGCTTCTAAGCCGAGGTCATTGACCTCGCCTGACGAATCCAGGTTTTCTTGACACAAATTTTTAGAAAATTTGGGCAGCTATGATTTCCAGGGGTTCTTACCAGCTAGATCGTTCCGTGATCCAAGTCTACCTCTATGTTTCAGTATTTTCTTCTGGTAACTTTTTCAGTTTAAAAGTTAACTTAAAGATGTTTAATTAGTCTCGAAATTGCGTCTCGATCGATTATTTGTTTTATGTTAGTGCTCGAAGAAGCCTTGCAATGCAAGTGGGCATATCTTCTGTGTAAACCTAAGTATCGCAGCTAAAAATATTTTATATAACTTGTATTGTAATTTATTGTTATCTAGTCTGCAAATGGTTTTATTTCGTATAGTTTAATTGTTCATGAAAACTGTATTCCTTATTTAAAGCAGCGATGAGTTACCAAATATTAATGAACGGTTTATAAATAATGAATAAAACCATGTTTAATTAAATATAATTAGTTGATTAGTATTAAATGCAATTACCTATTCAGTATTTTAATAAAGAATCCCAAGGCGGGTTAATTTTACTGTAAATACACATTTTTACATGTAATTTTAAATATAGGTCAATTCAATTTGTACAGAACAAACTATTAGCAAAGACAGAAATATTTATTGTAACTAAATGATAAGGAAAATAATAAATATCGAGGCATTTAACGTAATGATCATTTTAAGAATTTAAATAAAGTTGTACCTTTTAATCTTTAAAATGAAGTTTTTCATTTACCAAATTTAATTTGACACGAAATATCCGCAATCGACAATATAATCTTATCCTTTTTTTTCGGTATTTAGTGAAACGTATTTAGCGCTTTAACTGGAATTTGTCAATAACATTCAGTGTTAAACTCTTATTTCGTAGACAGGACGGTTTTAGAATTGTGCAGTTCCAAATGGGGAAGTTTTGCAAAGACGAAAAGTTTTCTCAGAAGAATAACATGATTTTTTTTTAATTCTTGCAACTTCACTGTTAAAATTTGTGAGTGACAAGGGATCAGCCAACCTCCTATTTGGCAGTTCAAAAAACAGTATGGGTGATGTTTTCGTTTAGCAAACGTTAGGTTCAAACCACACCTCTTTTGTTCGTAGAGCATGTTCAAATGGCCGGTACAAATCCAATCTACTTAGTATGAATCAGATAGCAACTGATAACTTTTAACAATCTGACACAGTGTACCTAACGAGGTAATGGAGACAAGTGTGATGTGCTTACAAATTATACAAATCATTTAATTTAAATTCTGTATTCTTTACTTTGATAAATTTACCAGAACTGATTGAAAGAAGGTACGTTTTTAAAGTAAATGTTAAAGGATTCAATTGATAAATCAGGGATACCATTCTTATAGGAATTGCCATGCGTCAGATACTTAATTCTAGTAATAAGTAAGTGATTATTTGGAAGCAGACGGAACTTAAAGATTCATAATTGTACGATTAATTATAATCAAGATAATGAACCGTACTTCCTACCTAACCTTTCCTGCGTAACCTTTGATTAACGTAATGGATAACCCGACAGAATTAGCAACTTGAATGCTGTGATTTTTGTATGAAAAAGAACAATTTTAAGCTAAAAAGTCGAAGCGATGTGTATTTTGAAGAAAACTCCTGAGTGATTTTAAGTTTACTGAGAAAATCAGAAGACCTATCAAGCACCACAAAGAGTTTTAATTCTGAATAATTTATTCCGTAGCCTCACTGGTAGCCTCTATTAAAGCTCTAAGATTTGCTACTGTCGTTAAACGTTTAATATAATCATTGGTTTTGATTATGATTTTAGAATCCTGAGAAAAAAAACTTAGCAACGTTTTTGCCAATTGTTGGAAAAGGAGTGTCTTATCTTAACTATAGAGTAGAAGAGATAACATAAATACGGCTAAAAGCGAATTATCCACTCCATGCTTTTAATTGCTGATAAGTAACGGTCCAGTCCAGTTGTTATGATAATGAACGTAGTATCTAGTTATAAAATGTTAAGTGTAAATCATTTAAACCAAAATAATCGTGTTTCTGACATTGAAAATCAAGAATACTCTTCAAAGATTGGACTTCCGGTTGATTATCTCAAAAGCATAGTTATTTTATTTTATCATCAATCGTATTAATCATCATAAACTTTTTTGCAGATGATTCTTCATAAACTAAATTCTCCTTTGACACCCAAAGCGCAATCACGGAAATCAAGAAGATGCAACACAACATCAAAATCATTATCTAGTAAAAGATACGTGCCACTAGTATTTTTCACTTATTTTACCGTATTTTTTCTACAAAGCTTGGGTCTGGAAGGTTACGGACCACACAGACCATATTACGGCCCTGTTCGTCATTCACATTGGCCACTGCCATTTACTATACTGCCTCTCAATCAGACAGCAAACGCAACTTCTACAGTAACTGAGAGTACAACAGTTTCTTACACTCCCACTACGGCCATAGCACAATCTATTACAGAAACGCTGCAACCAGTAAGTCATTTTTCATGTTTTTTAGAAAATAACTGAAGAAACACGATTTTTCTTAAAAAAATAAAATAAAACAATGTAACTACCTAAACCCCTTACAATGTCGAGATATTTTTGAAGTGATAGTCAATTGTTTAAATTGACAGCAGCAGTTAACGCATTAGCTAAGTAAGTATTCTAGATTTTACGCCACAACTACTATACAAGTTTACTTAATTATTCAAAATTATTATGTCAAGCTTAATTTTCTTTAGTTGCAATCAACCATCAACTTTTGATTAACTCTTTTCAAAGTAGGTAAAAAACTACGACATCATTTTCAACGAAGAAGAAAATTTCGACGATTACGTTGAGGAAGATATTTCAAGTGGCGTCACCGTTAATAGAAAGGAGGACCAAGGTATATTGATACGTACCACGAAAGCTTTACCTAACGTCACTGTGGTGGATGTCCCCGAATTCGTGCCAACTGAAGCATTTATAAAAACAACGAGACCACCAAAAACGGTAAATATATCATACATATTTTTAACATGAAACTACCGTGAGACTCAATCATAGTGAAATAAAAACGGATCACTCACGTATATAAGTCGAGTTTAGCCCGAAATGTTTCGGACTAATTCGTAGTCCTTCCTCTGGGAGCGCACGACCCAGCGGCGGCGAGACGCACACTGCGCGCCGCGGCTCTGCTCGCGCGACTACTAGACGCAGTTGACAGCGGCACACAACTACCCTCGTTTTCATCGTCATTTTTATTATTGTCAAATGCAGGGTAGTACACTACACTGACCACGGGTCGTGACCACTGCCGGGTCGTGCGCTCCCAGAGGAAGGACTACGAATTAGTCCGAAACATGTCGGGCTAAACTCGACTTATATACGTGAGTGATCCGTTTTTATTTCACTATATCACACATACCTTAACAATTATCTTATTCCTAATGAAAGTAAAGCGAAAACAAATTCTCCATCAAAATCACTATCTAAGCAACTGCTGCACAATGCACACGAATTTAATTTGGCCCAAAGGTAGTCCAGACACTGTTTCTAAGGAAATTGATTTTAAAGTTTGTAACATTCCTCAGCCGGAAGAAGAACTCAATCAAATGTTGGAGGGCCTGGACAACTTACTGAGCAATGAGTCCACTGTCGTGACCGTCGAGAATGTGACTGATACGTTCGATCAGGTACCACCATTTTTTTCGAAAACTTGGCGCTGACGATACCAGTTAACAGTTTAGAATAAGATCAAAAATATAAAGGAATCGGAAAATAATTTAAGCACGCACTTCATTAATTCATTAATTAGTGCTTAAGTCAAAAAAATGCACACCAAGATGTTATCAGCATCTGTAGAAATTCTATGCTCACAAATAAACCTTGTAAATATAAGTAGGTAATTTAGCTTAAGGAAGTGCCATACCATTATCACTACTATTGATAATAACAGTGTTTTAAGAATATGTTGTAGTGCTCTTAAAGGGTAAATGTTGAAGCTGTACCCTATACTCAAGATTGTATTGTACAAGTTAAGGCAAGTTCGTGTTAAATAAACAATTTCCAGTTAGACGTCCTCCTCGGCACAGACGAGCTGGAGTTCCCATGCACGATGCTCCACGCGTTGGACGCCCTCGGCGCGCGCGCAGACCTGAACGGCTCGCAAGCCGTAGCCACTGCCCGGCAGAACGTAGCCGTGGTTATGGCGGACTCGGCGCCGGCCAACCCCGTGCGGGGGCTGCGAATAGCCGCCAATGACTACGGGTTCTCTGATGAGGGCTTTGAGATCTTTCATGGTGGGTGTGAACTTAAGGTTGGTCCTTATAAAACATGATGTATATTAATGAACTTTGAGGTAGGGCTGCCATCCGTCGGTGTTTCCTCGGCTTTATTCTAGTTTAGAGGGTTTCCGGGGAGCGTCCGGAAGGAGTTTTCAAGAAGTGTCCGGGGAATCCTGATTAATTAAAATAATTATAAGCAATAAATTTAAAAACAAACCGTTAGTTAATAAATAATTCAAAATCGTAAACCGCCTGACGCTGCAAGCATCTAACCAAGCTAACTCCGGCGCTGCAAAATTAGCCGATGTGACATTTGTTTTTGTTTTATTTTTAACGTAAAAATCGTTTTTTTTTTGCGGGTGTCCGGGAAAAAAAACTCAATTTTATCCAAATGTTTTGAAACATTTTTGGTTTTGAAACATTTTGTCCGTCGTCGGCAATTTCGGTGATGGCAGCTCTGCTTTGAGGGCAAAGCAATAGGGAATTTCACAAGATAACAGCTATTAATAAAAAACTGATAGAATATACTTAGTTAGTGTACTTTGTGCCAGGATTATTCCGCTATTCGTTAATGGTATGTTTCAGAACAGTATTTGTCCTAAACCACAACTGGCACAACTTTCAGATAGTGTTCAGTCTTCTATAAACGTTTCAAGCTGAGGCCTTCATTCGTAAACTAAACTAAATCAATACTGTCGTTGTTATGGTCATTTATGTTATTTTTCACACTACTTACCACATCCAAAGATATTACAATTTTTTTTCAAAACAAGACCTCAAATAGCTAACATAATTTTACAGCAAAAGCACTTCTCGTTTCCAGGTGACGTTGATACAAACCGTTTATCTACCGACAACAGTGAAGTAGTCGTCGACCTCCCGTCGTCGCTGTCGGAAACCAGTCGTCGCATCAGCTTCGTGGTGTTCCGGTCCGACCGCGCGTTCGTGCGACACGACCGCGGCGACCAATACGTCGTCAACAGCAGGGTGATCAGTGTTAATGCGGAGAACTTCACGCACATGAACGAGGGAGAGGTATATTCACAGGCCCGAGTACGAATATTCGAAACCTGCATAACATAATCGAGAAATATGTATCACGTTTGGAACAGCGCACGCCCGTGAGCGTATTTGGAACTAAAATTTTGTACGAGGTTACTCGATTTCGATACGATAATGTAACGTTACGCAGGATTCGAAAACTTCGTGTTCGGCCAACTGCAGTATGTTTTTTTCCGCATTGATGCCTAGCTAGTAGAATATAATTATCATATTATAATTTGAATGACTTTGATGAGCCCCTAAATAAATAAAGATAAAAAAAATTTTGATGCAGAAATTGAATACCTTACCTTAATGTATTTTCAAGTGATAAATGCAAATAAAATATGTTTTCTATCAAGTAGTTCAGTTAGAAATAATATCTTGTTTATTTATTACTGTGCCTTTAATTGCATTCCACCGAGAGACAAACGAGATGTTTTGTGCCACCTTGCCATGTGCCAATATCCGTATCCGTATCCGTAACTTATGCATTAAGTTTTTTTCTTAAATTTAATGCAGTATCATTCATTTTTCAGGTTATAGAAATTCACTTCAAGCCATCGATAAGCACCCCCGCCCGCAACATGACCCGCTCTTGCGCCTATTGGCACTTCGCGGACAACGGGACCGGCCACTGGTCCCAGGAAGGCTGCATCTTCATCGCATCAGCAACAGGCCTCCTGGACACCTGCCGCTGCACCCACCTTACACACTTCGCTGAGGTCCTTGTACCAAAAGCCGTATTCTCAGAAGAAAACGAAAATGCACTACAAATAATTTCTCTAACAGGATGTTTCCTATCTCTTTTTGGATTAATTGTTATTGCTTTAACTGCTATTGTGTTCCGATCGTGGAGAAACGATTTTAATAACAAGATCTGGATCCAACTAACCTTCGCCCTGTTAATTAACGTGACTTGCTTCCTTATAATCGTTTTCTCAAGATTCCAAGACTACAACATGTTCTGTTTTTTCGTCGGCGTTCTTTTGCACTATTCTGTCTTAGCTTCGTTCTGTTGGATGTTAGTGGCTGCTATTATATCATATAGGAAATTGGTTTTGATTTTCGCAAGAGACCCTGCGCGAAAGCTATTGAAAGCATCTGCTTTTTCCTGGTTCTTTCCGTTAGCAATTGTTACGATACTTGTAGCTGTATCTCCCGAGTCTTATGTAAAAAGATTTGAAGATAAAGTACCTACCGCTGCCTTTTGTTATCCTTCAGGACTAGCTCTTTGGCTGTCTGTCTATACTCCAATTGCTATAATAGTTCTAACTAATTGGATACTATTTGCTTTAATAATCCGGTCTGTATTTGCGACGAAGAAGATTCAAAAACATGGCGATTCAAGTGAAATTTTTCGCCGAGCTTCTGTGAGTTGTCTACTAGTATTTCTATTCGGATTGCCCTGGGTTTTTGGTCTGTTCGCTCGCAACATTGTTGCTGCATACCTTTTCACTTTAACGACGAGCTACCAAGGGTTTGTGTTGTTTATATTCTTTGTGATAATAAATACTAAAACTCGAGATTTGTGGTTGAATAAATTGCATATGAAGAAGAAGAAGGCAAAGGCGCCTGTAAGCTCCTCATTACTAACGAACAGAAGTGAGCCAGCCAGGGACGAAAGTGAACAACAAGCTTTTATTGAGCCAACTTCTACTAGGACGAATGTCACATCATTAATGAGCAACACTAGCAGTGGAAGGGCTGTGGAATATAATGTCTCAAGAGGCTCTGCAGTCATTGAAGATACGAACTCCTTTCATAGATACGAAAGTGAGGGTTCTTTTGTAACAGCTAAGTCGTTCAATAACCTTTATGAAGATGAAAAAGATGATAACGAAGAAGAAAAGTATGATGAAAGTTCTTTACATATGACAATTAGAAAAGTGGTCGAAGAAGAAGATATTAAATTTAGAAACAAATCAGGACCCAATGAAAGCCGTTCATCAACAAGTGAAAAATCTGATGATAATAATGAAGTTAAAAAAGAAGAAACCTCGAGTTCAAGAAATAGCAAAAATTTTAATAATTACGACACTTTCAATAAAAGTACAATCAGCGAAGTCAACGAAAACATTTCAGTCAAAGAATCAAATGTTGAAAACCATGATGATGACACTTCTAGGTCACACAGAAAAAGTCATGACAAAACAGACGATAAACTTAATACATATGACTGCAGTCAAAAACGAGGTAATGATATTGATTCAAATGGACCTGAGATAACTATTTATAATGTACCAGTACAAAGCGCCTCGTTAATAAGTTAATACGCAATCTTGCTAGTATAATGTGGTTTCTGTACACTTTATAATTAACTGTGACGTTTGTGATTAATTACTATTTATTTTCATATTGTCAATCATTATTTAACTTTACATGGTAAAGAAATAATCGACGTAACGATAGTGTGACGGTACCCTAGTTATGTGACGTTTACTACCTGTGCTTATTGCGTTATTTTTGTGTTATTTCAAACTAACTACCTCGCAGCTATTTTGTACTTTTCACCATCAATTCAACAATAACAAAGTTGCATAAATTTAAAATGTCTGTTTTTTTTCTTTATACCGAAATAAGTAATCTAATCACTAATCCTAAATAAAAATCCCAAGCTACAGCTGTTTCGTATACTTTCGTATGCTTCATAGTAAAAAAAGGGATCACTCACGTATAAGTAGAATTTATTTGCTTCGGTTAATATATCTAAAATTTAAGCACGCTAAAAACTGCTTATGCAAATTAAATCAACTAAACTATTCAGAGGCTATTAATAATGCCACCTTGAGGCAAATCAATAAACCTCGTTAGCCACGTGACAGGTTATCTTCGGTTAATTAGTCGCGCCTGCACTGGCCGCTGCCAAGTCATGTGGAGCAGCAACGCGTATAAATAACCCGTCGCCATGACAACGCCCTATTAAACCTCCGCTTCGTTACCTTTCGTTGTTTACGTCGCTATGACAATATTCCTCAGCCAACTCTCGAAGCATCAGCATCGTTTCGCAAGAAAACCGCAACAATGTTTTGGGGCCTCAGCCCAGCGCTTGATCTACAAGAAGAGTTCGTCAAACATGGAGACAGCAGCGCATACGAGTTGAACTTCCTAGTCATCGGAGGCTGCGACGCGCGACATCTCATCAAAACCATATCCCAGGCGTACAGGCATGAACGACGCTACATGAATTTATTCGTAGTAGATGGCTGCCCGGAGATTATCGCTAGACAACTCCTTCTAATGTCTCTAGCTTTCGAGAAAACTACAAGATGCGGCTTGTTGGAGAAAACCAGACGATTCCTCGAAGTGTACGGGAATATCTTGCTACGCCCTCCGACATCCAGGTATGTCATAGCCAAAGCCCGTCAGTTAGTAGACATGATTACAAACCCAGATTTAATGAATTGCCTGTTCCCTTGTGTCTCCATTGAGCAAATGAAATATCGCGAACGCGACTACATGGAAAACCTCATGAATTTTTGGACTACTGGCAATACTAATCAATTCAATTCCTGTGAATTATGGGAACACCGTCTCAGAAACTCTCTCGGATTGAGATACGACAGTAGAGCAGGAGTATTCGATTGGGACTATCATATGCGTCTGAAGGAGATTGCTAGCCAAATCTGCTTTCAAGAGTACAAGCATTTTAGGGAGCATGGCATAGCGTTCACTTGGCTGGAGACTGAAGTATGTCGGCCGAACGTGACGTTGGCGGCCGGCGTGTACAAATGTGGGGACAGATATTTGCATAGAGGCTACCTCGGCGATATAGTGGCTTCGCCTTATGTGGCGTACGGATTGACTTGCGAGGACAAAGACATGCTGAAGTCTACCCACGGAGTTAGCCATAAACGCGCTACTGATGTGTCAGAGCGCAATGTCATGCGCTTGCTGTATGAAGTAGAGAACCACGGTAAGTTCGATGCTAGCGTTATGAATATGGATACAGAACATAACTTAGGAATGGCTGTGATGTGCGATTTCGACGCGAAGATATCCCGCAGTAGCCCTGAGGCACCTTTGCTTCTTCGTGAAGACCGTGACACTTACATCAATGTGGATTACGCTAAGGTCCATTTCTTATCTCTTTCTGCTCTCGACCACTACCCGCATAAGCCCCAGTTCCAGGGATTATTTCATGGTGTGTTTGTGGGGCACAATATGTTGCAACGGGTGAAACCGAGCGTGTGGTCTATGGCGCGAGACGACGCCATTGTGCTCATGGAATCTAGGAAGTACTTGGTGGAGCTGAAGAGAGACGATGTGAAGTCGTTCGGAGACCAGCTGCAGCAGGCGGCCACGGCGGCTCAGTGCGAAAAACTTTATCCATTTGATCCCGAGAAGGATGACTATGCCAAGTTTCGTATTAAGAGATCCAGCGGAAGTTTTGATCTCGGGAACTAAAGTGGAATGTCTTGTTGCGTCTTTGAACGCATGTTCAACTTTATAAGTATCTTCCTTAATGTTAGTTTATGATAAATATGTTATGATATCTATAATAAATAATTGCATTTTTCCTTAAAAACTTAATAAGGGGAACAATAAAACAATCAATAAAATTTGTCATTCTAATTTTGTTTTCATTAATAATATGTTACATTCATTTAGTAAATCATATAGCAAATATTATTTACAAGGACAAAACCAAACGGAAAATTACGTTTCAACGTTTTTTTCGTTTAAAATTCGTATTTTTATATTACATAATATCACTTAACTTTAACATTTCTAGTTTATTCAGTAGGGCGGTCGTGGTGTCGGTTTGCGCGAATCATTGCGAACGACATTACATTTTGAGCAATTCACCTCCTCGACATCCAACAAAAACAGTACTTTTAAAAATTTTAGTGCATTAGCTAAAACTTTCCTCTAATTTCCTATATTATGAACTGTCGCACTGTTGGGGTAGGTACAATATAAAATACAAAAGATGCTTCTAACATTGTAGTTAGTAGAAGCTTGTTGATGTCGTTTAAATAAGTGAACATTCACACTCTTGTAGTAAAATAAAATTAACCAGAATCAAACATGTCAGTTAAAATAATGATGAAAACCTAAACTGGAGGTGGAAAACGTGACATTGCAGTTTGTGGTCAGAAATGCGCTCCATGCATTCGCATCTAGCACGACTAGCCAATACTGTTATTTTGCAATCTGCTTATTATAAACTTTATACATTGCGATTTCCGAGCGGTTGCAATGATTCGTGCAAGGAACAGAGCACTACCGTGAGCAATGGCGTATTCTGGCGCGTTCGCAATTGACGATTAGGCCTACGCGTGCAAACTGGTCTGTGAAGCCTCCGGGGTTTGCCCGTGTAAAACGCTGTTGGGCACGCTGGCCGCACAGGCTAGTCTGGAGGTTATGAACGCGCGCACGTGACGCCCACTGGGTAGCTCGCACTCGCTCGTACGCGGAACCGACTTATATTATTTTTATACACTAGAGGTGGTTTTGGTGGTGTTGGGTGGAAAAGAGATACGATATTTAAATAAAAACTTTCCCGATTCGGTCGGTTGAGCGTACGCGGTTCAAATGCGCGCGGCGCGGAGTCGGCGGACACGAAGTAGGGTGGCCACGAGACCGAAGTTCTCAGGGCAGGTTGAGCGCGGGCACAGCCGCCGACCCCGGCCGCGCCGGCGAGTGCGGCCCCCAGCTACAAGGTATTGCATAAACATCTACCCTGTACGTGTTCATAGTAACTATTTAGACTAACTTAAAGTACAACAAACATCAGTAGAGTATTGGAATCGGGCGCGGCAGTAGCTCGGCCCGGCGAACATTGTATCGGGATGATTCTCGAACAGCCGACAGGAGGCTCGTCTAGTTATAATCCAATAGTTTAATTGTCGGTCGGAACCCCTACGTGTTATGTCGTGGCCGCGCCACCTAGCCTAGCGTAATCGCGAATGAAACGATAACGTTCTAAATTTGTTACAATAAAATGAACGCGAAACTATAACACATTTTATCTTACAATTCTTTCCATCGTGTCTGACTTCGGCATAAATTCGTTTATTCAATACAATAATAATAATAGATATTCTGATAAATTGGATAACTTTTATATTCACATTAAGTTTTAGAATATGCGTACGTTATGTCTAGTAAGTATATCAACTTATTAGTGCACGGTGGTAACGAGATCGCTGTAATAGTGTTATTTATTTATCTAAGTAAATCGATTTACATTGTTTTATTTACTTCAATCAAAATTATAACAAAGAAGTTTGATATTGGTGTTATGTCGATTGTTAGATACTTTTAATTCTTAATGTAACAAATGGAACAGTGTGAAGTCGGGCACAGTCGGAGAGGTGATGAGCGAATGGCTGTTCCGATCTCCGGGGACGGATCCTATGGCCCGCTGCCGCCAGCGACCGGGCGGCCTGGCGGCCTGGCGCTCGACATCGAGCCAGCTGTATCTCTCGGACATAAACAATAAGCTAAATCAACCGCTAAACCAGCATCACACCTACCACAAAACATTCACGGATCTACGACGTCGAGCTCGTCCCCTTGCGTCGAATATCGACATCCTTCAAACTAACACATGTTACATTAAAGCTTCGCTTAATAATACATTTGCTGAATTTGTTAATAGCCTATCTAATCGCAAGCTACTTGAGCTTTGTCGGTCGGAAGTCAAACAAAAGCGAACTCGACGTCCTTGCGGACCTCGGCCGTGGCCCGAGCCCGCGGCCCGTGCCCGCGGCCCGTGCCCGCGGCCGTCGCCGGCGCCGCGCGAGCGGCCCTAACGCTAGCTTACTCTAGCCGCGGTCGCCGCCCCCCCGCGCCCCCCGCCACCCCAACCGAGATAAGAGTTATAAAGCGTATCTTTTTAATAGAACAAATATAATTATTAAACATTTCAACGTAACAGTTTACGTGCCGCGGGGGCGCAGCGGCGCTTACATCGCAGATCGAAACTTATATTCAACAGTTTACTCTATATTTTTTCATTACTATAGTTCAGTCAATCAATAAATGTGCAATTTAATACTTCATACTTCAGTATATGTACAAGTCACTGATCTCTAACAATAACTACGTATTCACAGGCGGCGGCTGGGCGCGCGCGCCTCCGGCCTACATCCAATTCACTATTCCTTTATTAGATTAACTACACGTGTGAAGTATTATTGTGTTACTAACGGTTAAACTATTCGTAACGTGATTTATCCTAACAGTGCGAACAGCTCTTTACACCGAATATTATCCTAGGGCGTACGCGGCACGCCCGCGCGGCGGTCTGCCCGTGACAACACGGTTGGCGATTTCTTGAAGATTAAGATAGACATTTACCTTAATCTAAATACCTGTAGATTAATCGCTGATGCGCATGAACTCGTACCATGCATAGTTTGACTTCAAACATGCAACGCACCTATTAGTACGTATTTTAGTAAAGCTAAAACACTATCTACTAGGAGGAGGATATACGGCTAAACCTCTATTACTCTGCACTCTTTAGGTTCTATACAGAGAGCAGTCTAATCTACTCCACTTGGTAATTCTATATGTATTTAGAGTTAACGAGCAAATCATCAGGGTTCTTTAATAAATATTTTAAAAATATTCAATAACACTGCAACGGGTATCAGTCAATTTATCCAAATCCTTTGAGTTAGTCGTGAATTAGCGGCGTCGTACTAACCTACACGTTTCACATTGGTCGCATAACACAGGGCTCGAGCTTCGCGAAATCGCCAACGCGTGAGGCGGCTGCGTACGCGCGAGCGAGTCACCTACTCGTACGATTACGTTTAGGGTTAAATTTAGAATGCGTGCGCGCGGTCATAGTTCGGTGGCGCGGCAGCGGCAGCGCGCGGTCAGTGTTTGTACTCGGGGAAAGCCGCGGAGCACGACGCGGGTGGCGCGGGGGGCCCCCCGGGCGGGCCGGGGCCCCCCGCCGGCGCGCGCCGCAGCGTGGCGTCGCTGCTGGAGCTGCCGGGGGGCGACGGGAAGTATTCTCTCTCCCTCTCTCGTTGCGCCGCCGCCGGCACCGCGTCTTCACTCGCCCACCGGGCTAACTGTTGTTGAGCTTGAATAAATTCATCACTAGAAAATGATAGAGAAGAGGAACGGAGAGTCGAGGCGTGTGTTGGCGGTGGCCGCGGGCTGCCGGCTCTGTGGCGCGGGAGAGTCTCTCGGAACACCAAAAGGGGGGAGTTATTAGTATAGATGCGCCAATTTGCTCATGGTCGTTACCGTGGTTTTTAGTGATACCAAATTCAAATAAGTAGATAAGTGATTAGCAAATGCCACTTTAGACCCGGAAGCCCACGCGGTAAACTGTTGTGTTGATGTGTGTATAAGTTTTATTATTATTATTAGTGCAATTATTCAGATAATTCAACAAAAAAAAAAAAATCTGGTGATTTTTAACATGAAACTACCGTGAGATTCAATCATAGTGAAATAAACGGATCACTTACGTATGTCAGTCGAGTATAGCCCAACATGTTTCGAACTAATCCGTAGTCCTTCCTCTAAGAGCACACGCCACGCATACGTGAGTGATCCGTTTATTTCACTAAATCTGGTGATGTCAATTTTGAACATATCGGTGTTATAGCCAATCGACTCTATTATTCACGGGGTATTTGAATATTTTAGATATTTTTTTTGTGAGTTTATATCTAAAATAAATATAAAGTAGTGAGTCAAAGATTCTGAAAAAAAAACTTGAACAATTTTTATTTTGTGATAAAATGGTTGGTAAAACCTTAGGACATTTTTCAAAAAACAAAACAAGATCGTTTTCAGAATCTTTAAAGCCCGGCGACTCACGCCCGATGAAGCACGCAGGTACACACCGAAACCAGATTTCCCACTAAACCCAATATTGGGCCAAAATTGTGTTCAATGATAATGAATTGAATGCGCTTACAGTTTATATATTTCCAACGAGCTCCATCGGGCCAAATCGCATTAATTATCCTGGACGGTTAGCACATGTGACCATGACTCGCTTTGTTGCTTAGCACATCTTATTCTCACTCAGCCAGAGGCTTAACAGCATACGATTTACAGGCAGGGGACATACCTTTTGCACAAGATTGTTCGCCGGAAAAGTATAATATATTATGTTCTTATGGAAGAACTAGTGAGCAAGACCCCATATGAGATGTTAGATATACTGAGCGACAAGCGAAAAAATGACACACGCTAAAAACCGGTCGCGGAGCAAAAAGAATTTCGTACAACGACCCGTGACTATATTACGAGTACGTAAGTAAATAAACACTTAATCGTAAAAAAATAAATAAGTGCAAGTTATAAACAAAGTATCACAGCGGACTTATCCGTTTAAGGAATCTCTATTACTCAATCTACATGTCTCTACCGCTCGAGCGTACCTAAATATCTACCGTCTCTCAGTGCAAGAGGGACAGTCAATATTTAGGCGCCCAAGCTCTAGTCCACTCTGGTGAAAAAGACAAAAAACAGCTGATTTAGACCCCAGTTAGGTAAAGTAAAATTGAATATAGCTGTAGATTTATTTTAGACTAAACTCCCTTTTCACTAGAGCCCCATGCCCATTCCACCAATGGTATTGTTGCCAGTTCACAAGACGGACTTGATGAGTTTCTGTTCTAAGCGCTTCATAGCAATGAAATGTAGATCGAATTCTCATTGTAAACTAACATTTATATGGGTTGAGTATCTTTATTGAAACAAATGAACATTAGCTTAGCACCATAAGAAAACAAAAAGTGTAAAATAAATAAATAAACTAACTTATTCTAAACCTAAAACTCTATATAAACAAATATCGCCTAGATCGTTGTTACTGGGCTATAAGGCTAGCTGCGTTTCCTCGTTGTATGGCAATCCGATACGATGCCCGAGGAAAGAGCCAGCCCTATGGTCACCTGTGGATCGCGCAAGTTTATTTTTAAGCACGTTAAAAAGCTTTTTTTGCTTCCGGTCCCCACGGCCCTAAGGTTTCCACAGCAAACGCAGCAAATATGCAGCTGTCAGCGATTGGTTACGTTGGCAAAATAGTGTCCAGAACTTATAGCATCACGTCATTGTACGGAATTCATTCTGGTCCGCGACCGCCGGAGTCGGTGTTCAACATATTAAGTTATATATTCAACACGGGCACAAGAGGCAATTTCATCTCAGCTCTCTAGGTCGGCAACGCGGGTCTATATTTTCTTCCATGCAGTTAAAAGTCATAATGTAATCCTTGTCATAATTTATCACTAGTCATAACTCTTTTTTTCGCTAAAACTACTAATTGTTCAGGATTATTATAAAATAAACCTAACCTAACCTGTAGAGTTTTACAGAATGACCATTACATAATTCCTAAATTTTTACGGTTTCAGAAAAAAAAAAGACTTATGACTAGTGACAAACATTGCATTATGACTAAAATTTTTCCTCGAAACAAAAGGACCTCTGGCAATGCATCTGCAAATCCCCCGGGCCTGCGGGGGGCTACGGGCAGTGGTGCTCACTTACAATCAGGTGACCGACTTGCTCGATTGCCTTCCTTGTGCCATAAAAAAAACCGAGTGCTCACCTTTCGCTATCGGGCGCGTCGCGCAGCCGCTCGGCGTCCGCCGTCTCGTAGAGCGCGTCGTCGTCGGGCGGCGCGCGCGCGTGCGGCGAGTGCGGCGCGTGCGCGTGCGCGTGCAGGTGCGGCGCGTGCGGGCCGGGGAAGGGCGGCGCGTGGTGGCGCCCGCTGCCGCGGAAGCGCGGGTAGCCGAAGCGGGAGTCCTCCTCGCCGGGGACGCGGCTGCGGCACCGGTTGCTGGGGAACGGTGCCCTTTGAACGCCATCGATAACGAGGGGGGGGGGGGGAGACATCTGGTCTTATCTGCTGATCTTACAATCAAGCTTCAGTTTATTTTTTAACTCGCCAGCTCAAAAATGCTTTCTTTTCCGGGGAAAAAGTATTTGAAATTCGAACGAGAAGATCTTTTATTATCGCGACTTAAGAAATTTTCGATTTGTCATGCTGTAGCTATTTGTTGTCATACGAATGGGCCGGCTCGTCCGGTGAAGCAGAAAATCGGCGTGAAGCAACAGCACTCCTATTGCGTTTCGTTCGGTCAGTGAGAGTGCCGGAGGCCCGATCGACCTCCCCTCCCCCCATTCCTCTATCCCTTTTTCTCCTCAAAGGCCGCCAACAGACTCTCTTGGGATTGCTGGTTCTCATGTGTGGCGGTGAACGCTTACCATGAGATGACCCACTTGCTCGTTTACCTCTCTCTTTCAATTAAAAAAAAAAGGACACCTATACTCCAACGAACCTCATCATAATGCTCTGCCGGTAAGCAACAGTGCTTGCACTGTTGTGTTCCGGTGTGGAGAGTAGGACAGACGAGGAAATTACAGCTGCACAATGGGCATGTCACGGTTAGTCCAATTCCTAAAATGTAAAAGTATACTCACGCCGGCCCCTCTCCGGTCTCGATCCTATAGTGCCGCTCGGCCTCAGTCTCAGACATCCTGATGTCCTCGGAGCCGGACGGGCTCATGTGCCGGCTCGAGTGGTGCTCCAGCTGCCGGATGAGGTCCTCCAGGTTCCGGATGCGGATGGGCCCGCAGGAGGGCGCGTCGTCCTCGTCCTCGTCCCCGGCCCGCTGCCGCCGCAGCTCCGCTTCGTGGATCTTCTCGGCGCTGGGTGCTCGCTCGCGCTTGTATTCGTACTCCTGGAGCGCGCGGAGGTCGCCCGACCCGGCGGCCGAGCCAGCGATCGCACGTTGCGCTGCTGCGGTTTTCAGCGCCACGATTATGCCTTCGTGGTAGCCGTTCAAATCCTGGGAATATTCCTTTATAAATTATTAAGTACGTTCTGGATGTAAAATCGACTAAAATAATGAAATACGCGATGGCAAAAAACCTGTTTTCAATGTGTTAAACCCATTTATTGGTAAAGTTTAATCTTTTCTTAGCACTTTTGAATTTAAAATATTTTGCACGATTTATCTTACTTTAAGCTACTGGCTTATAATAATAAAAAATATTCCGACGAACTAAGAACCTCCTCCGTTTGCGAAGTCGGTTAAACATAGGGAGGTTTCTGTAACCCTATTCTTTTGGTCTTTTAATAAATCAGCGTTCGCGGGTTTGATCTTTCCGAAAGTCATATTATGGTCATAATCATAAACGTTACATTCTAGTTTACCACGCCCCTATAGTCGTCCCACGATAACTCTGCAATGAATTGACAACAGTAGAAATCTAAAGTTTGTTTATGGCAACACTGATTTATAGTCAAACAACATGTTTTGAACTTTTGATTAGATTTAAACTTAAACAGGTCATCGTTCATGCACCATCCACCATTTAAATACCTCTCAAATTTCGTTTTATATATTTTTTTACCGTACAACGACGAAACCTACTAAACAGTGACTTTTGATTACTACTATCATTATTATTTATAATTAAAGAAATGTCTGAATGTCATGAAAAAAGTATTACCACAGCGTGATTTTTCTGGGTTGACAATTAATATCTTACGCAGAGTTATCGTGGGACGATTATATTTCACCAACATTACATAATGTCAATTTACTGGACAATTCGTTTTAAATTCCGAGTTGGAGAGTGTTTGTTTTAGTGCACCTCATATTGGCAACGAAAACGTAGATCGAATTGTCAATGTAAACTGACATATTCTGTAGAGTTGGTGAAATAGGGGCCAGCCTTCCAGGGAATTTTTTGACAAGTCCACAAACAGTATCTCCGGTTTACCGTGAGTGGTTAATAATAAACGTTCAACAGAGAGTCAGAGGCGCCAGTTACCTTAAACTTATACTCCATGTCAGTGACGGCGCCCGAGCCGGGCTCCTGGCCGTCGGACTGCGACCCCACCTCCAGATGCTCGCTCTGGGAGTCATCTCCCCACTTGTCCTTGCCGTCCACGGCGCCGTACGCGTGCTTCTTGAGGATTCCCTTCTCGGGCACCTTTGCCATCGAGTTGGTTTGAACGTCAATGAACGCTATGTCTTCTTCGCCTGAAATTAAATGAGCTACGAGTTAGAAAGGGTCTTAGCACAGTTACATTTTCATTTTAGCTTTGGCCCACGCCTTCTTGCTATGCTAATCGATGGAACTAGCTGAATTACAAGTCTTCACCGTAAACCACTAGCTATATTGAATAGTGCATTCTCCGTGGGAACCATGTAACTTTTTGCGTTATAAAGATCCAGTGTCCACCATGTGCAGTTCCGGGTCAAACTCTATCATATATTCAATGTTAATATAAAATCGCAAATCGCAAATCGGTAAAACTACAAGCGAAAGTTGCAAGCCGTTTTGAAACAGGCACCTGCTATTATAAGCATTGCAGCGATCATCCTTAAATAGTCACTGGTCTTATAGTAGGTAGTAGGATTACATTAATATGGATGGTTACTAACGGACTTTAAAAATGCAAATAAGTTACCTGAATGTGTAGGTTCATCTTCGCTGCCTGAATGTACTCGCTTCATTTGCTTGTGGTCTCTGAAATAGACAAACATTCCATCATATTACAGTATCACCATCCAAATGTAATTGAAAAACTATTATGTAGATAAATTCTCAGTCGTAACGCCTAAGCTAGGTTGCGTGGGAGTCTAAGGTAAACTGAAAACGTGGCTCGCTCAGTTAGAACCAACTAATCAATGTAGCTAACAAATAAACTGTCATCGACGAGATGAAAGCATGCCCCGATGGCGTGGGCACGTACAATGAATCTGATGACTGATCGACTACGCAAATACAAGCAGGGTTCATGACAAAAACTATTAACGCAAATACTAAGACCCGTAAGACTAAGATGTTGGTAAAATATAGATGTCGCGAAGCCCAATTTTATCGAATTCATCATCATTTCGTCTCGTAGATTTTGAATTGTAGATACTTACTGATATCTACTAGTATTGCCAGGCCCCGACATGTGATTGCCGTGTCTGAAGATGACACGCTGGGAGTCCCCTCGGCTAGGGAGAAAATTCAGAACTTGTTGAGACTGCTTCAAAACATCTGCGCCTTGGCTACTTGAAAAATAATATGATACCTTCCCAAGATGCCTCGGAATTGTACTTTTTTGCTCCATGGTAGGAGACTAATTTTAATTTTGATGAGTGGGTCAAGTTTCTAGTCTATAGTTTTAAACAATTCATTGGCACTTGACGACAAGCAGGCCAAGCGCTACATGACAAAGTGAGTTCTATAGTATAATAAAGTGCAAATTATCAAACCTTAGGTGGACTAATCAAACAAGATTTCAAAATCTAGAGATTGTAAAACCAACTGAAATCTAAGTAAGGCGTGGAAAAAAAGCGTATTATTAAACGCCTAACTGTGTGATTGTGCTCGGTCACACTCGGAACACACGAAGAATCGATTGCAGCGTACCTACTGGACCAACAACTCTGCTCGTCGTTTCAGAAAACTTTAAAGCGTATCGGCATAGGTATATAAGCATTTGTAATAAAGCAAAAATCGTGTGCGCAAGAAAAATTTTGCAGAGCGGTGGGGCGCTTCCAAGACTACCTCGCGCCAAGCTTTCGACATACCTTAGGAGATTTCTGTTTAGTCGAGTCCAGACCCGATAAAAGAGGAAATGAAATTTTAATTTGGACACGAAATAAATACATTGATAATGATATTCTACCAAGTTCTCGAAGCAAGATCGAATAGGACACCTCAATCGGGATTGCGAAGACTGCTGGGTTTAAGTTAAAAGTTAGGGGAAAGAAACAGTGTAGACACGGGGTACGTGGGATATGAAAGTAAAAAGTAAGATTTAAGTACCTGAAGGTGTTGTTGAAGGAGTGCATTTTCCCGCCGTCGAGGGAGATGTCCTCCTGCGAATTGTTGCTGGTGGTGGAGCCGGCCGCGAAGCTCTTGGTGCTGGGTTTCTTCACGTAGGGAGGGTCGTACTTCGGCAGCGTACTCTTTTTCCTGATGCGAGCGTGGCGTGGAACGCACACTCAGATCAATCGATTACGTTTACAAGATCGAATTGTTTCGGACCAAAAGCGAGATCGAGAGAATAGCGCCATCGTTTCCGACGGGATTTCAAATTTGGAATCGAATGGAATACAGCGAGGAACGGGAGTTGATCGTTGCTACCGATTATGACTGGCTGATGTAGTTAACAGTTTTTTTTGTGATATTGGATTGTGTGTACGGCGACGCCATCGCCTGTTCCTCGTCATGTGTCTTTTAATCTGATTTGAGAGCAAAAACTGGTGCTTTTGGATATTTCAATCAATATTTAAGTCATTGAGATAAATTTTAGATTTGGAATAATTTAATTTTTCGTTTCATTCCTCATAGGAATTGATGTTAAATGGAAACAGATATCAAGAGATTGATCTTAGCTTACATGAATAGGTTCCTTCCAGTAAAATTATTACTGAATGAATGAATGAAATGCCTCATGCATGCAATTTTATTTTTAATGTTTTTAATATTCATGAGTTCAAAGATGACGAAAGCACTTTTACCGGAAACATCCTATTGGTTCCTTATATTAACATTAGGCGTTTCTAACTAGATAGACAGCGGCTTGAAAGAAGAATCCGTGCATCGCACATTCGCTTCTCGTGCAAATAGTTAATAGATTTTAGTGGTAGTGGTAGTGATTGGTGACATTAGAGTCGAGCGATCTATATCTTCGCCAATTGATCACAGCCGTTGCTTTACTGATTACCGAATGGTACGTACCTCGCGTGGCACTACGTTACCTGCCACGCACCATCCGCCGCAGGGACGTCACGCTTGTGATGCGTCTCTGTAACTGCGTTCAAGCGTTAGAACGGCACATGAGTTATACTTATACGGTTCGCGCGGAGGGTGGCGTGACGGCGCTGATATCGGAAGATATAGACGCAATCGCGACCAAGAAAGGAAACGAAAACGAGTCACAGTTCACATAAGCCAATGCATACATCCAAGAGCCCAGAATCTTAAGGGTTTGAGTCGAGAAGGTGTCGCTCGAGTACAACGAGGAAAGCCTTGTCGGCATGCAGCGAGGCGGCCGGACGGCGAGGCCTCGCACTCGGCGAGTGGCGCGTGTGTGTGTGTGTCGCGGGTGTGTGTGCGTGCGAGCGTCGCGGCGCGGCCGACGCGGTCCGGCCGCCGGCGCGGACACAGAACCACAGATCAAATGCAGTTGTGGCGCGCCGACAGCGGCCGCGCCGCCTCGACGCGCCACCCGCCAACTCTAGCTCTACGACCACAACGTAAACGACATAAAAACTGTCCAAAAAAACAAATAAAACCAATCGGCCGATGTAAAAACGAACAGAAACACCAACGCTAACTTCTAAAATAAACATACAAGTATACGAAGGTGACGATTTAAATTTCTTCTTA